>VWZK01017218.1:692604-708883 GCA_013396935.1 Baryphthengus martii
TTTTAACAGAATGCTATGGCACCTGAGTATATGGCAAGAGCACTAATATGACACAGACACTGAGTTTGGAATATTATCTGTCCGTACTAAAGTACGGTGTGTTTTATGTGTTCACACATATCTGACCATAAATCAGTGCCTCAAGCTTCCCTGAAGGAAAGTTGAAAGAGTGCATCTCACAAGAGAGGAAAATGCATTTAAAATTACTGCAGCTATAAAACAAACTGACATAACCCAAAGCAACAGATATAGGGAAGGAAATCTTCTGGGGCCACATCAGTGCTCTGAGAAGATTTCCACTTTTTGATTTTATTTTCCTATCGTTGATCCAGTGTGCTTTCCAAATGGAATAAAATATATTCATTTTGCCCCCTAATATTCAAACTGCTGCATCCTTTCTTTGGAGTCATTCTTTTACAGAAGCAGTGTAACACAGAACTCAAAGAAAACAATATCTTTCCTTTAAGATTTTCTCTTTTGTAATCAGAATTGTGTCCAACTCAGTTTACTGTATGTGCATTCTCATTTGCAAATGTTTCACCGATGTTGTGGGGGTGAAGCAATAAGATAGAGAAGCTAGAGGAGTCTTACTATAAATTAAAATAGGCTTGTAAGTCCTCATTCCAGGTAAAAGAACTAAGATAGTTTTACCTCGTTTCAGCTAGAAATCTCTTGCAGCACCATTTTCTCAAGTTTCACCCTCAAAGATTTGCACTGCTCAGATGACATAATGATGCAGCTTATTTCATTATAACTGCATCTAATTGATGGTACTCACTTAAGATTTTATCACTTCTACTGATTCTCAGTGGCATTTCAGTAGAAGACTGGGCAATTTGGATGAAACTCAATTTCTGAATATATGTTTTAGACCTATTATTTATTGCTGTTATCAAGATGGTGATGTACCTAACTGAAGGTGGCTAATTCATGAGCAAAGAATGTGTTCCTGATGTATGCTGAAATAAAAACCCAAAGATTCTGAAGTCACTTAATGCTAACTCATGACCGTACGTAGTAATTTCGTATGGTTTTTTTTGTTTGGTTTTTTTTAAGCATCACTGAATTTTTGAACCCTGACAGTCGAGTTTCTGTCTTGAAGGTATTACTTCCTAATAGGTCTGGTACTGAGCTAACACATTCTAGTAGGAGTCAAAAAGAAGCAGCAGCTTTGTAAGGATGTTATCCTTGAAGCCCAGGATTTAGCAGTACGCACAAAAGAGTTGGATGGATGTGGAGAGCTCATTTTCCAAACAATACTTCAAATAATTAAAAGCTTTTCACATTATGATGGTGTTGATTAGATAAGATAATGACTCAAGTGTATACCATATCTTGCATTGGTATTGTGTCTTAAAACCTCTCACTGAAGTATAGGTATTTTAGACCTTAATGAGCCATCGTCAACAAGCTGTACATACTGATACGTAAAACAAGGACGACTGCCACTGAATAAAGTAGCAGAATTATAGCATGTAGCTGAATTACAGGAGCTTTTTCGTTGTTTTGATTTTTTTTTTTCTGCTAATTTTTGGTTGCATTGGTTGTTTTTCTGCTTAAGACATTCTGCTTATTTCTGATTATTTTTAAGCGACAGCTGGTTCACTCTTCCACATGAAATCTGAAATGAGAATTTCTACTTTGTTTTCTAAATTGAAGAGCACTCCTCTACCAGGAATGTTCTTGTCTGTGTGCATCTAACTTAAGAAATTGTCTCTCGCTTTTCTTTTTTGCAATTTGCATGGTTTGGAAGGTCACATTATGGAACAATTAATTCTAGTATTTTTTATCTTTCCTCCCCATTTTAAACATACTTTTTTGAAGCAAAGTCCAGGAATGAAAAAAGAACTAATTCAGGTCTATGGTCATGTGTAATGGCTACTAACAGAAACATATCTATTAATTTAGATATTCATCCACTGCTACATATTAAAATATGGTTTAATATCTTTAATGCACATTATTGCACTTTCTGAAAACACAGGTAGGAAACAAGCCTTGACTTTCCCAACTTTCTTCCTTCATACTTTGTGAACCTTCATGAGCTCAAAGAGTCTGTGAGCGCTAAGTAATGTTGTGTGCCCAAGAGAAGGCATGAAAAGAGAAAAAACACCCAAACCAAAGCTTTACTCTTCCATTATTCCTCCAACTGCACCTTCCCACTGTGAACCACTCTGGTCTGACCCTAAGGAAAGTTCAACACAGCAGCTGGCCTCAAGGTTTCTGGCATCCAGACAAATCCAGATCTGCTGAGAGAATCTGTCCATCATCCAGCATCTCCTGAAAACATCAGTGAGTTGACTCAAAGTAGGCTTGGTGAAGGCATTAGAGTCCAATAATTTGTTTTCATTTCCATGACAGGCTAGTGTACATAAAATTAAGTTCATCTTTATTTGTTAAAATTCTTCCCAAAATGGAGAGAGACTCATTGATTTTTCTATTCAGCCATTACCGTTTTTGCTAACTTCTTTCCATCTTAATTGTCATTTTAAAAAATTGCTCATGACTTCAGACAGTACTGAGTGTAGTCTCGCTACACTTAATAGCAGGTTGTTAAGAGTGTAATGGCTTTGAATTGCGTCTAAGTTATTCCGCAATGAATGGAGATAAAATACATAGTGAAATAGCAAGCATTGCCTGCTGCTGTAAAAGCTGGCCTTAGAGTGCTGCTTTTTCCAAAATTTGGTGAATAACTTCAGCACTTAGAGAAGTGAGTGGATGGCACTGACCTGTATGAACCAGAGCATAAGCACATGATTCAAAAACTTGCTCAACTGAAAATCTGCTGAAACCTGTGCAGTCCTCTGAGAGTTGCATTATGCTTTGAGGTCATCAAATAAAAGCGGGAACACCATGTACGTTTCTGTGTAGGATTTTAAAGATCTTTAGAAATGCAAAACAGTAGTCATGTGATTAATTTTTTAACCGAATCTGAAACTGATTTTCCAAACTAAGTTCTGTGCAGCACATACACTCTTGCTACTTAAACTCGACCCTGTGAGATTCGTCAGTCCTTTTGAATACCCATTTTCCAAAAAAAAAAAAGGTGTTGTAGAGGTTGAGTTTACTCTCCTGAACGATGGCTGCCTTTGAAATTTGCACTCCCTAAAAGCAAGGAAAATATTTTGTTACTTCTGCTGTAGTTTTACTGATTCAGCGTGGTTGTCTCAAAGGAGGGAACTGCCAGACTTCAAGTTCTTTCATAAATAGAATGAAGCTTGTTGAATAAGGCAGTAGGGGATGAAAACGACTTGCTCTGAGCAGGTGGCAAAGATGAGAAGGATCACAAAATTGATTGAGGCTTGAAGAGACAATAAATTGGGAGTTAAGAGGAAAAGAAGGTTCTGGTTGAGAAAGAGACCTGGGTGAAATGAGGTTTAAATGCACCTCAGGAGTGGCAAAGTTTTAAAGATTTAACCTAAATGATCATGCTCCCTAAACCTGGGGACATATCTTAGCAGCTTTGTGTTCAATATTTCACTACTTTAAGTCATTGTACTTAGAAATCGCTGACCATCAGCTTTTGTGATCAGTCAGAGTTAGAGCCATCCCAGTAACCCATGAGGCAGTAAAGAAATTACTTTCAAAGTTTGCTCAAAGCCTCAGAGAAGTTAACATCTTTAGCTCAAGATATATTTAACCTGAGCTGGATCAGTGAAGGAGAGGAGTGAAAAATACTTCTCTCTTTCTTTAAAAGGTTACAGGATTTTTTTTTTTGGGGTGGGAATTATCAATTGCTATTTGTTTCTCTTTTTCTTTAAGAAAGTTGTTTTAGGTCCAAAATATAGCATACGATCAAATTTGATTATTTCTTAGTACAGCTCCATTACTGGTATATTCCAGTATAAATAGCTGTGTTTATGTGACTGGTTTTTGCTGTTGTTGTTTCTGAAAGGAAGAACTTTTTTTGTCTTTCCCAGTATGAAAAATTAGTCTTTTCCTTAGATCTGTTGCTAGATGACAGGTTTACAGTGTCTTTCCTCTTAATACAAGGAGTTAAATACAGCAGAGTATATTTAGTAATATTAGCATCACTAGAATCGATGTTATTTTGTCTGCAGTTGTAACTGTGAATAAACAAGTCCTAATAATGGCCAAGTTATAACTCTACCAAGTCAAGAATTTCCTGTGTAATAGCCCACTATTGCTATGGCTCTGTCTAGACTCTGTGCAACTTTCTCTCTACTAAATATTTCTAAATAGTTTCCAATTTTGACCTGTCATTGGAATATTGGCAAGATAACAGAGAATAAAATGTGTTTGTTGCTCCTTTTCACTCGAAGGTCAACTTCGGTGTTTCATTTTGCCAAATAATTCTGAAAAACAGCATAATGTGTAGGTGTCGTAGAAAAATGTTTTTATGGGCATTTACTGATACTGTTGAATTCTTCATCTGTTTTTGTCTTTCAGTTGATGCACATTTGTATAAATACCTATTAGCAGACATTTTGGAATAAGTGCATAAGTACTGTTTTTACTAATTTAACATCTACAATTTGAGAACATGTTTCTATACTAAAGAAGGAAGAACATTCACAAAGTTCATAAGGATCCTAGCAAAGAAAATGGACAGGTCATGAATTAAGAACAATGAAAAACCCCCAACTCAAGTCCCCTGAGTGTATAGGTTTGGTATGTCATCTGCTAAACAACTCTTTGAGTACCTACCCCCATCACCATGCCTAGCACAGCCTGCTATATCAGACCCTAAATACATTTGAATCACTATAGTAAACAGAATCTAGTATCTTGAAATGTATTATTGCTTTTATGTGTTTTTCTTTGCAAAGATGAGTTAGTAATGAGTCAGAACAAATACAGAAATAACAGTGCAGGTGTTCGGTGGGATGAAATTTCCAACAAGGTTTTAGAAATAATCTAAACCCTATTTCAGTCACAACCTCTTTGGATGAATTTTGCAGTATGGTGCAATGTAGTTGAAGGACGTAATCCGTTGGATTTACAGAATAAACACAAGAAACAATGAATTACAGAGTCCTATCACCAGAGGTTTTGGTGATATTTTAGATGACAGAGTAAATGGCAAGGTGTTTGCTTAGTTACAGCAGTTTTCCCCTAACATCGCCAGCACACCAACAGTCACCAATTAATCATCTTGTCCACTAATCTATTGTATCATTGATTTCTTCTAAACCACTGTCTATTATCACAGCTCCATTGCGGAATGCTCAGAATCGCTTCTTTTTCTCGTCATCAGCTGAAACTGGGGGTCAACAATACAGTGATGCCAAACCCCAATAGCAATAAATTCAAGTGAGAAGTATTTAATTTTTTTAAATGGTTTAATTTTCTATTTAGGATATTTTTTAAAAGTGTCATCTGCACATCACTAACTTTATCCTGGACGAAACATTGTTTTCCTTAAGATTTAAATTATTTCCATGCTATTTTCACTCTAAGTGTTGTTCTCCAGTGTACTCATGCCTTCAGAAAGACGTTGAAAATCCTTTTCTGAATTTCTACTTAATTATTGTTCACTCATCCCAACGTTTTTTGTCCTTTACAAATAACAAGGTTTCTGGTGTTGCTTTCAAAGGAGTGATTTTTCTGAAAAGCATTAAAAATATATTCTTTGTTTAAATTTAAGCTTATGGTCTACTTTAAAATTCGAAGAACTATTTCTTTTATGATACTAATTTCAGGTTGTCATTTCATGCTTCTTGTTCATATCTAATTTATTAGATCACTTTATGCAGACTTTTTCTATCAATCTATGTCAGTAGCTGTAATTAAAGCTGTCTGTAACTTATAATGAGTAATTTATTGCACAGAAATGTTTCTGTTTTTTAAAAAACTTAAAACCTGTGTGACGAAGATTTTTAAGTTTCCGTATGATTTATAAGTGCATTGTGTGTAGGACTGTGTATTAGACAAATGTCCAAAAAAAGTTTCTGGTTTAAATGCCAGATTGGTTAATTTAAGCAAGTAAAGCTTTGTCAAGAGTTGTTAACGGTGTGCTGAAGTGCAGAGTTCACAGCTTTCGATGATATCGAGTTAGGAAAGTCAGATTTGCTTTTGGCAGCATATAATTTTTTAAAAACATAAATCTCTAAATTTCTTTCTTTCTGGAATGACGTTTTACCAATTCCTCTTCAGTAGAAAGTTCATTTCATTTCATTCCATTCACCTTAATAATTATAATTTGTCCATTTCGGTTGTAACAAACGTGTATGAATAACACACAACAAGAACAAAATTATGATTGAGATATCAAGTACTTAGATAAGGACTCATTCAAAGCATGTGTGAAAAATTCCTCCATTTTTATAGTATGATGGTTGGTTTCTTAATTATGCTGAAAGATGAAGAAAAGCTTCCAATGATCACTAGAAGTGTATATTTCAGCGCAGCATTTTAGAAATCCCTCTGCCTTTCCTAGGTGCCTTATATTGGAAGCAAAGAGGTCGGAAGAAAGATAGGGATGTTAAGAAAGGAAAGATGAAAGTTGATTAAAGACTAATTTAAGTAGCAATAATTTGTAGCAACTACAGAAAGGGAAGTAACTAATTTGATAAAATTTGAGTTTATAAAATGAGAACTTATTTACAAGGGCATTGTGTTCTATGATTGAACTGAAGACAGTAAACTTTTAAAAGTGTCACATCTGGCACAATTGAAAGGAATGTTTTATGTTCTACAGATGTTGAAATCTATTGTTCTTCAAGGATCTGTTTTTATAAGTGATTTTAATTTTTCTCTGTCCTTAAACAATTATTATATATTCAAAACATTACTGCTTCCCTGTGAATTGTATTTGCATTTTCTTCTTCAAGTGTTTAAGATATTAACTTGTTAGGTGATACATTTTCTAGCTGTTGACTTTCCAACTGGAAGTGAAATGAACAAACTCAGAAAATGGACAAAAAAAATGTTAGTAGCTAACAAAAAAAAAAAATCTATTAATTCTTTGAATTATTGTTCTTGAATACCTGTATTCAGTATTTGATTAGCTCTGGTTGTAGAATCCATTTGCTTTTATAGGGAGTGTGTGTGTGTGTATTAATGCAAGATTCATGAGAAAGGTGAGTTTGATTTTTGTAATAGTTGACTGAATGGAACAAATACAGCAACTGCTTCCACAGGACATAAAGCTTGTTGTATATTTATAATGTAGCAATAAGATTATGGGGAAAAAAAAGCAATATTTTTTCTTCTTTGTATGAATGTTAAAATATATTCTTGTCTAGAATATAGAACCTTCCAGTTCTTGCATACTATGTTGCAGTTTTAACTGTAAATACAAGACAGCGTTCTATTTATGAATTCCAGTCTCAAAAACTAATTTAATTGGTGTATTCCAACTACTATTGCTTATTTCACACTTCAATAGGTAAAGATGCATTAATAATCGAAGTTTCAAACTGTAATTAACGTTAGCTTTAGGCTCCTGACAATGAAATGATTACATTTTTATGTATGTCTTGATACACAAAGTTAATCTAACCTGTGAATGAATAATAAAAGGAATACACATTTACTCTCTGATGCAAATCACCACGTATAATTATGTGTTCTCTGCTACTGCTGAGGAGGGAAAAGTAAGATACTAGCAGCAGTAAAATCTATACGGTTGTCCCTCATTCACCTGTTTCGGCTCTGTGGGTGATTACAGTGAGCTGTGGATGATGTGTTTCATCTCATTTGTTTCCACACTGTTACTTCATATGCTATTCAGTTACAGAACAGTGCTCGTTTTCTTATTTACATGAGTTTGGCTAAAGGGTGACAGGGTGGCTGTCTGAAAAAGAAAGGTGGGATTTTTCCATTGTGCTATGCAAGGCTTGCTGCACAAAGCCCTACCACTATTCCTCCAGTGAAAGAATCTTTTGGAATCCAGTTTATGACCTTTCTCTTGAAGCTGCAAAACAGTCTTCCAGTTACTTTGATAAGTAGTAGTAGGAGTTAGTAATCTCACTTTCTTTTAGTGTGAGCCAGGGAACATACAGCTATAAATCACAAGCAAGCAGGGCCTAAAAATGTTACAGTGAGGCAAAGAATCTGTTTCTAAATCATTGGATCAGCAATTCTGTCTCTTTACTGTGATCTAGCGTTGCTTAAACCAAGCTAGACATTAGTAGCAGATTTTATTGCCCGTTATGGTCATCACAAGTAACAAGTATTCTAAAAGCAGAATATTATCCTCATGCACTTTGCTACTCTAAGTGTTTGTAATAAAATTACAGTGATGATGTTTATAAGCAGGGTAGAAGTTCTCAGCAATAAATCACAAAGAGAGGAAACTGAAAGAGCAAAGGTGCTGTGAGTCTCCTGCGCTTTTCCAGGCCTGGAGCTGGAGAGCTGGATTCTGGAATCAGCTCTGGAAGTGGATCGGCACTGCTAAGGGCAGCTGAGAGTACTTACCACTGCCAGCACACTCACCTTTCCACCTGCTACTGAGGGCACACTCTTCATTTGGCATTTAAAAGTGAAAAGTGTGCCAAGCAGCTGAATGTATTTTTCGATAAGAAATACATCTATTACCATATTGTAAGCAGATATAACAAAAAAAATGTTCTGGTTAATTGTTACTTATGAGTTATCGATCTACTTGTTAATAAAAGCTGGAAACCAGATTTGGCTCTCTCATTAGGAAACAGCTAAAACGTATTTTGAGGAGCTCCATATTCTGTTGAAAGGTCCTATATGTATAGGAGGGCAGTTAATATTTATTCTTTCATGTGTAATCTTTGTTCTTCTCCGTTCCTGCCTGTTTTCATCTATATTCCCACTGATACCTTTTGTTCTCCCTTTAGCTCGTCACCCAATCTTTGTACTCCCACAGACTTTCTCCCTCAACATTTTTACTGTAGGGAGCAGTGGACACACATGTTTTCATTTAGAAATTCCATCTGGGATCTTCTCAGTTCATGATGGGAAGAAAAGGGAAATGTAAAGAGGAAGTCAGGCAGGATAATAAGCTGGGAAATTAGCATATCTCCTGTGCTTCTAAATTCTTTTCACAAATCAAGTGATGCTTGCCTGCGATACTTAACTGCAGCTCACAAAAGGCTCATGCTAAAACAACCTGATACTAATATTTTGGTTTGGGCTCCTTTCTCGTGAAACAGCACTGGATAGACTAGTTTTGAGTCACAGATACTTTAGGTATGTACTTTATATCCAGTCTCCCCAAAATAATTAGTAGCTGCATCAGAGAAGTCTCCTAAGAGTGGTTTCTCAACTCCCTAGTCCTTCAGAAAAGTTTGGTGAATACAGTGTGGTGTAAGTGTGACAGATGAAGTGGCATCTGCAGAAACTTCCAGCAGAGAAGCTGCCCTGTCTGCTGGCCCATGCTGGTGCCTGCAGCAGGCCACCCGGGGAGCTGCATTGCACCGCCAGCCTTGCCTTGTTTGCCTGGTTATCTCTTTCTCAGGAGCACATTCTCAGTATTTGGCCCATTTTCTTAAATCTACAGTACATAAAAGCATTTTGTTCCTAATGCAGAGGTGGCCAGATTTCTTTGCTGAATTGAACAAATGCCAGAATCTTTCTAAAGTAATTAAATCCTCCCATATGTGTATTACACCGGAGTGCAAGATGAGGAGTGGTGAATAGCTCTTGGAACAGACTGCTGAGATGACGATACTCTTCCAAGGATGCTCTATGTCCTTTCTCAGCATGCAGATGAGGCCGTGAAGATTCTCAAAGACATTCCGAGTATCTTGTGTCTTGTTTGCAGTCACCAGTCCTCCTGATAAAACTGTGCTGATGTGGAGGACGTAGATTTTCTTTCAGATATATGATATAGCTCTGACATGAGAGTTGCATCTGAATTTCTTAAGAGCCATAGGAAATTCGAGACTAGGCCCTCCTGAACTATTGTATGAACAGATCAATACCTTGACATTTGTTTAACTGGTGGGAATCTAGATAGATGGTATTTTGTAACAGGCATCACTTTATCTCTCATTATTTACTTTTTCAGCTAAAACTCCATTTCACCCTGTTTTGCAGGTTTTCAATTACATCTAATTCAAAACTATGGTGCTTTAAATAGGATAAATTAACTGATAAAAGAGAACCCTCTTTCTTCTGTGTGTTGGCAGAGCTAGAGAGTACTGATTCTGTGGTAGGTTGTGATGATATACGGATATGTTCTTCCATTACGGCCCAAGCACAGTAAAACTGCGACTGGGGAAATGCACCCATGGCACTAAAATGAATGCCACTGACAATATATTATGTTGATCTGTAATTTCACTTTCTTCTTTTTTCTGTGCTTTGACAGATAAGAACAAAATGAATTAATACAAATATTATCATATTATACCATACAAGTTCTCAGTGGATTACATTCACACCCAGGAAAGAGACTGTTCTGTGCACTGTGCAAGTATAAATCTGGCATCAATGCATCAGTTGTATTTTATTTCTTTCTTTAATAGGATTTTCTTATTCTCACAAACTTTTGGACTAAAGGCTTTTACTCCTTTTTGTGAAAGGTGGAGAGCAGAAAATAATGTGTATATACATATAAGGAAAAAAAAAATAAAATCAGATTTGCTCTTTCTGTTATACCAGGGTAGCATTTGGTCCTTGTGCTGCAATAAGTATTGAGGAACATTGTTTATGTCTTGTTATATTTTAACGTGTGTATATATATAATTTAAGGGATCATACTTAAGGTTATTCCAGGTGATATTTTTCTTTTGGTAGCTTGGATATATACCACTTGAAAATTAAGGAGATTTATTGGCAGGAATTTGATGAAGCATGTGATACATTTTCACTATGACTCTAGTCATATCTGCCTCTATTTTGGAGAATTCTTCTGGCTTTGGGGGATCAATGATGCAGGAAAGCTCCTCATTTTCCCAGACTATTGTGGTTTGCAAGTTGCTGATTTCTGACCACTTTGTTGAAAAATGACCTTGTCTGTGACCCAACCGCTCATATTTCATTAAAAAAGGAAAGGGGTGTGGCTGTGATGGACTAAAAAGTAAATGTTTCTATCCATATATTTTCACATCCTATCAGTATATAGATGTTGAGGAGAAATAATGGTAATTATTATTGTCATTCTGGTTTTACTCATTTGCATTTGAATAAACAAGAAAGGGTTTTTACAAATTGAATCTAGTTCTGTCAGTGTGACCTGAGCCACTTTTGACCAAAAATAGATAACTACAATTAATACGTCTCTCCTTCATCTGCTGACCTGGTCATGGACTTTCATAAAGTAAGGCCCATTCGTAGAACTGGAGGCTGGTTTTGATGGAAATTAAACTGGTACTGAAAAATGCATTACAAAATAATTTTTGAATTATAATAAAATTTAATAGGGAAGAAGACATCTACACCTCAAAATGATGCTACTGTTTTTGAATTTACTCGTATTTAAACAGAAAGAGGAAAGACTTGTAAAAATTAAACCAAGTATGATTTTTTTTTTCCCCTCAGTTTCTGCCATTTTGTTCCAAGAGAAATGGAGTAATAATTGCCTGGTTAGTTATTCACTGCAGATGTAAAATATTGTATTTCCTGACATTTTTATGTCTCCAGATTTCAGTCCAGATCTGACAAGTGACAGATATTCTATGCCTCATTTGTACATTGAACTCTTTTTTTTCTAAGCATGCCATTGTCTTAAAATACAAATATGGAAATCAATATACAGATGCTTTTAACAAAGAGAGCATTGTAAAGTATCTGCTGAATTAGCTTCCGTGAACTCATCTGTCACTTTACTGACAGCCCAGCTTTTAACAATGATGGTATAATCTAAAGTGTTCAGTCTAAAGTTATGTTAGATTTATAATGTTTTAATTCTGATCTACTTTGTTACATTTTGAGTGAGTCAGACCAGATGGTATGAGGAATATATTAATTAAATTAGGGAGATATCATAAAGATACATGAGCTCTTTGCATCTTCAGTAAGGTTGAACATTCCTTTTTATTCTTGCATTTATATTTAATCATTCCAAATGTCATGAATAATTGCATTTTATTAACAGCAGTAAAGAAAAACACTGCTTTTTTTGAACTGAAGCTTACATGGGGATGTGCTTCTTTTTAAAAAAAAATTATTATTGTTTATTCTGAATCAGATATTTTGTACTTGCTTTGTTTAATGAAGATACTTGCAAAATGGACTTCAAATCACAGATTAAGTTATTCTGTATAGTCCTATGAAATGGACTAATTTCATATGGCTAATAATAGAATCCTAGTCAAATAATTAAAGCTTGTATCAGTGAATATTTTGGTAATGGGAGTCTGCTATTTTAAATTTAGTATGTGATGGAGGCTCATTATAACAAACTGTTGCTTCTGTGGCTGTAAAATCATGGCAGGTGGTGGTGTTAATTAGCACTATCTATCTGTCCTTTACACTGAGCAGAGATGGTAGCACAGGCACATTCTAGGAGATTGCGTAGCTAAATTGTTTCAAGATTTTTCTTGCATTGTCAGAGTTGGCTTCAAAATCCTAGAAGAAGTTCTCTCTGTGTGTGTATGCAAACAATATGCCTAACTTCTTATATAGCAATGGTTATGTCAGAGTCATCAGAATGGTGTACATCTGTGGAATACTCACGTTTTGCTCTTTTTATATTCTTCCAAAAGAAGAGAGATCTCTGAATCTTTGCTTCTGTGGTATCTGAGTATCTCTAAAATTGTTGCTGTTTTTCCAGTATGGCAATCCCAGCACATTTTGGAGATGCTTCTTCCCTAGTTGCATTATTATGGTGAGATTTTGTACTGCTCCTTTGAACCAGTATCAGGAAGCAAGGAGATATGCAAGCAGATAAGGGAAAAAAGTTCCATAGTGACCACAAGAGGGAAGTTTAGTGGTAATATTTTTCTCCTTTCTTACTGTAGCTTCTATTTTTCACTGTTACAAGAAAATGATTTTTTTTTTCTATGCGCTGTCTGAGTTTTTAGCAGGGGCATCTCTGGGCCTCTGTTGCTGTTATATATACTGGCATAAAAATGTATTTAGAAATTGGATAATTCTGAACCAAGTTACAAACTAGAAGGTCAAGAAGCTAAAAATTGAATTGAGAAAGAGGAAATGGAGTATTTAGTGTGGTGTTTGCATTTTGCTTATGTCTATTAGACTAAGTAAATTAGCCTCTGTTTGGAGGATACACACTTTTTTTTCCCCCCCAGAAGTCTTATATCTATTTTGAGACTGATAACCCTTACTATAATATTATGTCAACGTTTCTGTTCCTAATGACTGAAAACTCATCCTCTGGACTTGACACTTGTCCATGTTAAATACTCAACCACCATAAATGCTGGTTTTACACTCATGCTTTGGTGTATGTGTTTATTTCTTCACCTAATCAAGATTAACACGTGTATACAATCCAGAATAATATAGTCCTGCAATGATAAATATATAAGAAACTAGGAAATGGCACAGAAGATCCTCATTTTCATTATGGCTTTTAGATTATAATCATCTGAGCCTATTCTAAAGCCACAGTATGGATGATGAGCAGTTGAAATCCAATTCGAATTCATAATACTACATTTAATTTGCACTACCACCTGTCAATAGGAAACAGAGACATATCTTCTGAGATATCCATAGGGAGTGTTCATTTATAATTAACCTTCCCTTTTTTAAGAAAAAAAAACCAAAAACAAGCGTAAGACTTTGTCATTGCAATTGATCGGTTGTGCTATTTTCCAGTTTTGTAGCAGTCCCTCACTAAAAATGTAGTTTCGTTTTTATCTAATATTTTCTGTGAAATGTAACAGATGATGTTTCCTGTAATCTTCTCTGTTGTTTACTGTCTATCCCTTTTCCCCTTTTGTCTGTGCCCACATTGACAGCGAACGCACAGTAAAAGTGGAATACCCTTGGCAAATTCTTGAAAGGTCTAAGTAATATCATATACTTTTAGGTCAGAATATCTAGTAGAGAATGTTACTAGTGCAGCTCTGGTTTTTGGAAAAGGATGTCACAAACAGATGAAGTGATGATAAAAGTGTGCACTGGCACAGATTTAACCTAGTCATTATTCGCATTAGACTGTAATTTTGGATTCCTCTTTCAATGACAGCACACGATAATCACTGACATTTACTTTGAATTGATATTATCATCCTTAACATGTTCAACTAATACCTTCCAATAGCTGCAAGTGAAACTGCAGGTCTCTAAGATGTTCATATATACACTGTTCATATCTATCTATCCATAAGTATTATGGATAATACAGATGGCTGGTACTTAAAATCCTGGAGATAAAATAAGAGTTCCTCTGACTATGAACATTTGCGATTGAGGGGGAAAAGAACACAGAAAAAGCCAAACTATTTAATGATTTTTTTTTCCCCATTCAGCTTTATACTACTTAATTCCAGAAGCAATAAAGTTTATTTCAGTGTTGGCACATCTAAGAGGATTATACTGGTTTGACAAAGCTCCTGAGTCTTTCAAAATCTTTCTTGAAAAGACATATTCCACTCATGTTTTGTCACTTAATAACATGTGGCAAGGAAATAATGCAGCTTCATCAATAATTTCTTATGGCTTCTGTGGTGTTTTCACCTCTGTCATGAGACTAAAAAAAAATAATGCTAAATAAAATAACTCTCTAGGGAACATTCCTTCCCTTTTTCCTTATAAAGCCTGGAAAAGAAATTAAACCCAAACGATATGCAAACTGTCTTGGCATTGATCTCAGTCTGCAGGCTCCCTCTCAGCCTGGGCTCTGAAGCAAACTACATTTTGTTCCTTTTGTGTTTTCATGTGAAATACAATCTGACTCTCGAAAAGGAAAATTATTTGACTATACCAGCTTCTCTTTTTTTTTTTTTCTTTTTTCTAAAACCTGTAAGTCCTTCCAGTTAAAACACACTGTTAAGCTGACCACTTTCACAACTCACTAGCTATTCTTGACTGGAGTTTTAGTCTTGCAGCAAAAGCTCCACACAGTCCTGATCTTTGATGTGGTATGACTAGGACCCACTGGGCCTAGACAGGGATTGTGGTTTTGTGGTTTTGTTGTTGTTGTTTTCAACAGTGACTTTTTTTTTATTTATTTATTTTGTCTGTGAGTGGCTAACAAAGTGAGTTTTGTGACATCAATGGGTGATATTGAGCGAGTTTTTTCGTTACCTTTCTATTAACCTTTATGTGTAAAATGGCGGTAATATTTATTTGTTATGGTATACAACTTTGAGAGCAAAGTGGGACAAGTTTATATTTGGCACCTGTATTATTTATTATGTATGTATTTAGGATGATGTGATATCCCTAAAATTTTACAAATTCAACATGGAAACATGCATTCTACAGAAATATTTCCATCTCAGAATCCTGCCGGTATCAAAAACATTAGAGGAACTGATTTTTTTCCTCTGTTTTCACACATCTCTTTTGCACTCTGCAACACAAAAAGGGAAATTAAGTTGTACTAGAACAGCACAGAAATTAAGCCAAAAGCAAACCATTCCTCCCCTCCTCATGTCTCCCTAAACTCTGAAATTTCTGTCACTTGTGTTATTTAGAAAGGCCTTGAAAACTGTATACCTTTTAGCATTACAGTCTGTATAATGCAAAGCATCTAGCCAAAGGCAGTACATCCTTAACTTTTCTAATGTGGGAAATGATCTTCCTAGCAGGAATTATGATGCTATCACATTTTAGGACTTGAAAAATAGAGATTTTAAAATTATAGATTGTGTTTCTAAAATATAATCGCTCATTTACTCACATATTTGATCTTCTTACGTTGAACAGTGGGCAATCATCAGATACTTGTCCACTTGCAACAATTCTTAATTTTGAAAGTCATTTGCACTCACATGTTCTTCTCCCCACTTCCTGGTACTGAAGGAGAAGGAGAACTTTGCTTGAAGGAGAACTTTCCCACATGGCCTTTGCTCTCTATTGTAGCATCTGGCTTTCATCTTTGGAGTTGATGAATGAAGCTATTGTCCTCAAATAAATCCAGATTCATCTGCAGGAGTAGCTGAGTGCATATTCTGTGTCCTACTGATCTGCCTTTCCAAAGCTCAAAAAAAATGTTCATATCACTTACTTTGAATCAAGATACCAATAGAATACAAAAGACAAGGAAATTTAGAAAACATGAATGATGTTTGTGTGAGAAGAAAGATTTGCTCTTTTAGAACTTCTTTGCCAAAAGTATAGCTTTAACTTCTCTACCTGGTTATTAAATAGCTATGCATGAGATGGTCACATTTTACTAGCAACTATCAGAATTTTCTTGTGAAATGTAGTAGTAGTGTGTGTATATATATACATATATATATATATATATAGTAGTTATATA
>VWZK01017218.1:711814-794523 GCA_013396935.1 Baryphthengus martii
AAAGTTTATGTGTTCTGAATGTTTACGATTTCATGGGGGATGAGCGAGTTAGAAAGGCATCTTTTATCCATTTCATTTGATGTTGATATTTTGTTCTACTTCATGTAATTTGCACATTTTGGAGTAGTTATTGGCTGTAAATCCCCTAGTATTTTTAAAATACAATTTGGAAATTCACACATGCTGTTTTATTTATGTCAAGTCTTTCAAATTTAGAACCTTGCTTAAAATATTAAGTCAAGAAACAAAAAACCTTTTCTTTCATCCATTTTTTCTGGACCAGTGCAATACAGAATTATACATTTCTACCTAATTTTTTAGATATGTATTTTGGATCAATGAAAAACATAAACTGTATGATAGCTTCCTGATAAACAGTATGAATTAATAACACTTAAATCTGTATTATGCAAAGCTAAACTCTCCATAATCACAGTAATATAAATGACTTCATAAAACCACTGCATTACAGTTCAAAACAGGTGCAACTGATGGAATGCTGACTGTATAAAACTATACAAAAATATTTTCCTAGAGTTCATCCAGAGATATGTTCGTGTCATCCTTTTTGTATGAAATATGTACTGTTAACATTGTCACAGTCACTTTACTAATGCAAATGTGCGTTTTCCATTGCTTGAAAAGGAACTATGCTGAAGAAAGGAGCTCAGACTCTTTCCTCTTTCAACTCTTGCTTACTACTTAGAGGCTGAAAATACAGTATTTTTTGCCATTTTGAAATAGTCTTCCTCATTGCAGAAGCGCACTACTTGATCTTATGGGTGTTTAGTATTTTATGACTTCATCTCAGCTTCTTCATTACTTATAAATCACTGACACTTCATACTTAAGCAATTAAGGCAAGTAACAATTAGCTTATTACCCCCATGATCCACTGCACAATAATTGCACGAGAGAATTTATTTAACATAATAAAATGAAGAACATTAGAAATCATTTTGTGCAGAGCCAGCACTAGTTTGACAATAAGCTTTATGGTGGTTGAGTACCTTATGCTCTAATAAAAGCAAATACATTTTCCATTATTTCAAGCCGCTCACATAAATCCAGCAGCGCAAATGGTGATTATAAGCAAAGAGTAAATAATCACACTGCCAGAACCTCTCTCTTCAACCTAACGAAGTAAAATGTTTTCTTCCTTCCTTCCATCGTCTTTCCTTCCTTCCATTTTTCCTTGAGAATCTTTTTTTCAGATGTACTCAAAGTTATATGAAGTAAGTAAAAAACTTTTAAAAGGAGATCTGCAGTATCAACATTTGTGGAATTCATTATGGGTCATTCACGTACATAATAATAAATTGAAGGTCATGAAAGTGAGAAACTGGCATTGTATCAATGTCTGATTTCAAAAAGCCACTAAAGTCTTTTTTTATGTCTTCAGAGTACTGCAAAGCATATAGATGAAATCTTGCCATATTTCAGCTGAATTAAGACCAGAATCAAAGCCTTGTGAAGTGATTAATATCAGTGGCTTTGGTGGGAAATATCTTTTTGCCTTTTGAGTGTAATGCTTGCTCAATATTGTGTCATGGGAAACCATTAGTCAAGTGTCTTAACAAATAATGTTAACAGTCTGTAGCAGGTGTCAGTTTTACTGACCTCTACCATCTACATTCTCATAAGTGCTTTTTATTCTGTGAGATCTAATTCCATTTATTTGTTCAAATATTATTGCAGTAGCATTTTCTATGTCTTTTCAGATGCTTCTATTTCTTCCTCTTATATAATTTTATTTTCTGCTTTTCTGTATCAATGGCAGTGTATTTTATTCCAGAGCTGACACTTGCAAGTTACTTTTTAGTGACAGTGCATTCAGAGATTCAGGAACTGGCAATCTGTTTTTAAATCTGCCATTTTACTTAACCGCTTCCATTGGAGTGGCACAATTGGAAGCGTAATCCAAAGTCAATAGACCTGCTTGCAGATCCTCCCGCAGAATTTGTGTATCTTGGAGTTGATTGTCGTCTTAAATTATTTATTTAGCATTAAATCTGCTTGCTATGGAATTTATGTTCTTATGACAAGGCACATGGAAGCTGTTTCGGCTGACTCCTTCAGGGAAGCAAGACATCAGATGTCCTTTGCTTTTATTCACATGCACTCACTTGTTTGGGACAGAGACCACTGCTATTTTACTTCCAACAAAAGTGCACAGAATAATGCACTAAGAAAAGGCAAGTATGTGGTTGAGCTAATGTGGAGACGAAAATAAACTCCTACAAGAAAAATGCCCATAGAGCTCACTGCCTTCTCTGGTGATTAGCAAGGAGCCAGAGGATGAATTGTGATTCTGTTTCAGCAAGAGTACAATAGTGGTTTAGGATCACATCACAGTTCCATGTGACGTGGCACCAGGTCTGGTCAGAATTCTCTTCCAATCTCTCCCTCCTTTCCTAAACACACAGTTACCGCAATGATTGGGTGTTTGTTGTCCAGAAATTTTGTTTCAAATCTTTCCTACTTTCAGTTTTTGTCGTTTTATTCCCTCTACCAGACAACTAAAATGAGTTTGAGAGAAAATTGAAATCATTGCTCTACCCTACACCGTCCTACTGTATGAAGTGACACTATAGGTGCAGAAGTTACAATAAAAAAGAATTATAACAGCAAGATTGTAATTAGTTGAGGATTTACTGTAAAGCTTGTATTAAATCATGTTGTAGAAAGCATGTTTTGAATGGTTGCATTCTGGATGTTTTTATCTTGACGAAAAACACATCAAACTATTCAATAAGCAAGGCATTTAAATTAATTTAGTAATTATTACTGACATCAGGACAAAAGAATAAAAATGCAGAAATTAAATAATTTATTCATGTTAGAATCATTGGTTCAACTTATTAGAAAAAATAAAATAAGTTATTCAACAATACTGGGAAGTTAAAACCATACTAGAGGGAAATAATGCCCTTTCCTCTGCCCTGTATTGTTCTGCCTATTTGGAAGAACGAACATTTAACCTCTGTGTTAGCATTGATAATAATGGTGTGTAGTACATCATAATCTTTCAGAGGAACTGTACAGAAAGCTATTTAAAATTATGACAAGTAAATAATACATAATTAGTCAAGTTTTCTGCATTCACTGACATAAAAAATTAATGAACCTTTCTATCAGTTTGAAGAAAGAGTTCAACGATTATTCTAGTTCTTTCTACAGCTTAGTTCTTTCTACAGTACTAGTTTAGGAATAGCTAATATGTTTTGTTAAGATTGCATGGAAAAAAAATGCATCTTTTTCTTCATTTATTTTCCAATAAACAAAGAAAAAGTCTTTATTTCTGATATGCCTCAAAGAAATTCTTTGTAAGGGTAACTTACAATGTTACTGAAATACTTCCTGTTCCATGAAAGTCTAGTGGTAACACTCTGTAATGACATAACTATTGTCGTGGTAAGCCGTGACCTCATTTTTTTCCATCTTGTGACCATGTCTTTGCTCATTAGCAGTAATCTGCAGGTGGTTTCCCCTCCCAGTTATCAGTGAGGTCTCAGAGCGATACTCATCAGTAGGTTTTCAATGGAGTTGTCTCCTATACCTTGAATTACCTAATCTATTTTGATTTTAGATGAAACGCTGATGTTTTTTCCCCTCTGGGCAGTGACAGTAATGGGGACAGGTTACTAAACAGTGTATTCAAAACAGAAGTGGTTTGGTGGTTGGTTTTTTGTTTTGTTTAGTTTAGTTTTTTTTAAAATGAAAAATTATCATGCAAAACATGAGAACACATTTCCTAGCTTTCTTCTAAAACTTATCCTTCCCTGCCCATGGGAAGACTCAATTCTGAAGAATCTCAGCCAGGCTGCCTTTCTTTGCCAGATACGTCTCCCTGCATAATTTCAGAAAAATAATTCCATCGTTGATCCAGGCAAAACTAACTTCAACTCCTTCATTTTGTTCTGATCTTTCCCTTTTCCACACATACACGGACCTTTATTTAGTGGCCTACTGAAAATTAACTCCTGGAATTATCAGGAAATATGACACATAGGATTCTATGATTATATTTTTTTATTTTTGTTTGCAGAATTATGGATTATTTTTTTTTAACTACACTTCCATTTTGACACTTTCTTTTGTGGAGGGTAAATTCATTGGTGGTTACTGTTTGTGTTTATATATAATGTAAACAGCTGAAGATGTCCTAATTTCCTAGCTCATTGTGTTTAGTATTTTATAAATCTCCAGTTCTTCCACTGGTAAGTTGTGGGGTCTTCATGTTTATCTTTAAAAAGGCATACAAAGCCTTTATTCTTTATACATCTACTTGTTTTGTTTCCATGCGCTTTCATAGTTTTCTTCTGCGTAGACAGAAAGTTAAACATAACATTAAACAATTAAACAATGCAGAATTAGACCAAATTTTCATAGAACGGTAAGGGTTGGAATGGACCTCTGGAGATCGAGTACATCTGTCCCGCCCGAACATGATCACCTAGAGCAGGCCACATAAGAGCAGATCCAGACAGGTTTTGGAAGCCTCTGGAGAAGACGACTGCATGACCTCTCTGAGCAGCCTGTTTGAGTTCTCCACCACCCTCATGGTAAAGAAGTTTTTCCATATAACCAAGTATTTAATACATCATCATCTTTAATGGTGGCCAACAGCTGCAGATAGGGAAGAGCATAAGCAGAGGTCACGCATGTATCTGTACACGTTTTCTCTAGAAGTGTTCCAAACTCCTGCCCTTCCCTTTAAGGTGCTTTGTTTTTCCTCAAAGATAACTCAAATTACTTCTCTAAAGAAATAACTAGTTATTATTTGCGTTACAGAAGATATCTGAAAAAATTTCTTTAGATTGTATTATCCTGTGACATTTCTGCCTTCTGTCACACATTGAGCTTTAATGAACAATCATACCTTTGCTCTGAAATATTTCTAGGTGTGTATGACCGTCACCATGTAAGCTTTTTGAAACCTTGCTTTTGACTCTTCATTGATTTGAAGGATCTTAAAGATTTTATCCTCATTGGTTCATTACAGAAATAGAGATTCCAGTAACATATTTATAACTGGGGTTTTTTTCACGGTTTTGTGAGTAATGTGGATAAGTGAGCAGCATATATCAGGTCCTTGAATTAGGCATTTATTCTGAATGGATATATAACTGCATTAATCAAACTCACCAATCTGCACTGAAGCTTCTCATTTCCCTAGTATATTATACATTTTAGTAAAAAAACTTCCTATTTTTGCATTTGTCTTACAGAAGGGATGACTGGGCATGTTCTGACATAAACAGTTCTAAATACCAGTCCGACACCATGTAGTAATAGAAAACATTTGAATAAAGACACTAATTTCCAAGCAGGAGCTGCTCATTAGCAACATTTTAAAAGCCCTAATAATTATTTCATAGTGAAATACGTAAATGGTCACATTTGATTCAGACAGTATAATCGGTTCGTTATGCTATAAAATGCATATAGAGAGAAGTAAACCAATCAGATCGTTTCTTCTTTTACATGTTTTTACTAATAAGACTTCCTCAATTAATTCTAAAAAAAGCTCCCAAAACAGCTGGAAAGTATAATTTCCTGAGAGTGCACATCATCCCATTGTCCAGGGTGTAAATAAGGGCATTAAAGGGTATCGACACTAGCACCTGTGAGTGACGCCAGCCACTAGTTCTGTTTTCTGCCACTGACCAAAAGCTGACCTTTCCAGCCTGATGGTTCAGCCGGTTTTCCATCCACGTTATCGTCCACTTATCCAGTTTGCATTTCACCGATGTGACTGGAAGGAGTATCTGGCACACTCTGTCATAAGTCCTGCTGAAGTCAAATGGCACAGCATCCACTGTCCTCTCCTTGACCACAGTGTCACTCAGGCTGGGTGGGTCCAATTGCCCCTTAGGTCAACTGGTCCAGCTCCTCTCACCTCTCTCTTCCCTGACACCTTCGGTCCTGTCCCTGCTTCCCACAGTGACAGTTTGGTGACAATTTATGATTCCAGTTGCCTGTCTAAACAGAAGTGCAGTAGGAAGGTTTTGGATGTTTTGAGGCTTCCTAGGCTGCTCAAGGAGCTATGCTTAGATCTGCAGAGGTAAAACTATCAGACAAGAAGGATCATTCTGAATGCAGATTCAGAGCTCTAGGTCGAATACTATCATCTCAGGTCACTACGTTTTGTAGACATAAGAAACTTTAAGAATAAGCATGCAGACTTTAAAAGCCTATTCAAATATATATGCTCCAATGAACAGAGCAAGGATTTTTCCAATACATTTTTCAGTTTCCTAGCTAATCTCCTCTTTTACTCTGAAGTATCAAATTTGTCTAGAAATGTTATCTTTTCAGAAAGAGCATGAAGATAACTTTAATTACACCAACGTATATTATCAGTATTCCTAATCAAAGCAGTTAGGGAAGAATTTGGATGCAATTCCAAAGTTAGAATAGTTTTACTGTTCTTTTTAGAGGATCTGCCACTGTACTGATGTTCTCTCAAACCTGCATTATGTTTTTCCTAAGTTATATGATCATAAATATTTAAAAAATAAGAGCAATATTTTAAACTGTAAGATAGTTTTTAGTATGAGCTGTCTACTTCATATTTCAGCAGTATATAGTTTAGCAAGAATCTAATAATGTATAACAACGTTATACAAAATTAATGTAATAAAACCTTGGAGCAAATTGTCCTGCCTATGTACAATTAAGAAGCAGCCATCAGAATTTCAATGCTGTTGGAGGTGAGGGATTTGCAAATGGGTTGTTAGCTTTATCTAAATTCACCTATAAGCCTCCTGATTTGTAATATGGAAGTTTAAAAAAAAAACAAAAAACACCCCACAAAAAATACACCTCCCAAAACTACATGTTTAACCAGATTATAAGAGGAATAAATGATCTAATAAAGTATGATAAAGGCCATTATGGAATCTGTCATAATTTCTTTCTTAGATGGTTATTTTGATTTTTATTAGTTTATTTATTAAGGTTACTGAAATGCGGTCTGTGTAGATCTCTCAGTTAGGATATTCAGTGTTTTGTCCTGCTGATTTTTACCATGGAGAGTCATTCACTTCTTTCAGGGTTATTAATATTATCTATCTCATTTTGAGATAAATTGCAAATACATTCATGAAGGGGGACATACGTTCTTTTATATCTTCTTTATCAGCAAAGCTTTCTTACACATTCTGAATCAATCATTATACATCAACTCAAGCAGATTAAGTGCACTTAAATATCGATGTGATCATAAAGAACAAAATCAAGAGTGAGTGCTGAAAAAAACCAACCCTGTAACTATATATATTTTTGAGATTTACTGAGTATATACTTTAACTATCAGATTCATAATTCAATTTTTCTGATTAGTTTGTGAATTTTCTTTTAAATTCAGAATTTTTCTCCTACACTAGTACACAGTTTACTGTTACATGTTAATATTTCTGCTCATTGTGTTTGATCCACACAGAATGCATAAATATGGCTTCACATTTTCTTCTGAGGATTTTATTTTCTAAAAATAGTTAGAAAATTCTTTGTAAGAATGGTAAGAATTGGCAAAAAAAGTTCATGTCTAATAATTTTAAATTGTCCTGCACATCATCTGATGTCTGTATCCTGCTTCTCAAAACAATCTTAAGTTCATTCGTCTTCTTTTGAGCATTCAGAGAAAGCTGAATGGACCCCTTTGCCCCTGTATGTGTTCACTTACCTGAACAACTTGACCATTATCACCTATCCTTCCACCTTTGAACAACCTCAACCTTTGTGATTGGTATTAGGAAGTGTGATGAGTACAGCTGAGAAGTGTTAAGTCAGTGGGCACCGTTTGTATCCAAGCGTAAACCATGAGTTTTATGTGTCGGTATAGCCGGAGTCAAGTCACGTGTGTGGATACAGCCACAACAAAGTACTGTTATAATTTGAGATTACGAAAATCTAACTGCTTTGGTAAATCCTGTTGTAAATGATTTAGGGAAAAGATATAGTGAAATTAAATACTGTAATTTCTTATGAAACTATGTGTTAAACCACAAGGCATGGGATGCAGCCAAGAAGCTGGCATAGATAAAGCTCTGAGACTATCAAGACGATGGTTTTCATAATTTCTTTCTATGTTGATCAAATAACTGAAGCTTCTTTTGACACATCTAAGGGCCTGCAATGTTTTGGGCATAAAAATGTGAATGAGAGATTTTCGCCTACTCTGTGTAACAATTCTGAAGCAATGAGATATTGCAAAATTATGCTATAATAAAAATTTTAGTCCTATAAAAAACGCATATTACAACCGTTTAATTTGATAATGTGTATGCAGGCTTGCTCTCGCTTTTATAAATCCTACACTGTTTTGATAATTTCCCAGACGCAACTGTGTAATAACTGCATATCTGCAATAGTTGAAAGCGTGAGGCAAATATAATCTAAGCAAGTTTTCCTAGAGTAATTGTATACTGTCATGTGTGATTGGCTGTGTCATACAAAGTATACAAAACAGCAGCAGGCATCTTCAGTTAAATACCAACACTACTGCGGTGGTGTTCCTCTTTTTTCATGAACTTCAGGAGTGCATTTTTATGGTTCAGTCCATTGTGCATGTTTTTTCCTTTCAAGGGTAGCCTTAGAACTAGAAGCACTGGATATTGTGCTGTGCAGATACTTAACCCACTCTAGAATAAGTACAGCTGTTTCCCCAGTGCATTGCGCCCATATTTTCTATGGCTAGAGCTGTGCTGTTTCTAGATCAGAGGTGTTACGTCTTCTAAAGTCCTGTACCTCTACTTACTAGTTCAAGAAACTCTGTGATGTATGGCATTGCTGAGTGTCACCCAGGGATGCCAGAGCTCAGGGAGAGTGCTGCATGGTGTCCGTCTCCTTTCCCTATGCCCATCTGAAGAGAGGAGAACTGGCTGACTGAAAATTTTTGCACCCTCAGGGAGTTTCAGGAGGGCCTAAGTCAGAATTTGTCAATAAATGGAAACTGCCACTGTAAATGAAGATAAAACTAGTCTAGAACTGTTGTGCAAACACCTGAGTATAGTTTTTTACAGTTTGCCTTTGTTTCAGGAACTTAATGTGTTGGAGTTGTAAATAGTTTGCAATTTGACGGTCTATAATATTGAGCATAGGCCGGAATCCATGCTTAAACTAAACTTTTGACTGTCCCTGCTTCATGAAGGCAAGCTTTATATTCAGATTCTAGATTTTTTGATGAAGTAGAATGCAAAATGTGACATCACTCGAGCATTGTCTGTAGCATAGATGGAATTGGGTGTGCTGTGCCTCCAAGTACCCCACCCCAACTGCCTTCTAGAAGACAAAACTGACATCAGATTGAGGGTATGTCAAGTGTCAGTTCTCAGCTGGTACAAGAATATTTTGGAATAGATTCACTTCTTTATTTCTTTCTCAGTAAAGTGAGAAATATGCCATTTCCCTTCCCCTTCCAAGAGAATTGTGAAGATAAACTCACTAAAAGTTTTAGGTGCTCAGAAAATTTAATGAAGGAGGTTGTATAAATACCCAGGAAAAAATCAGTGAAACCAATCTATTAGGCCATACTTAACAGTAGCTTACAATGGATAATTATCCATTGCTTCACTGCTACTGGGCAATTACATTGCCAGTAAACTAAATTAGTCCATCTGTGGGTTATGTGCCTCTAGGATATTCAGTTAATTACATTACAGTATATTTTTACTCATGTTAAAAGGTTGAATAATGAATTTGGGGGTGTGGTATAGGTGCAGCTCGTTGCATAACGTCCTTGTTCATCACACCGTCTTGTCTCCCTCAGCTGAGGCTCTGAATGAGTTAAACACCATTCTATGAGCTTCATTATACCCTTTGTGATTAACAGAAAGAGAGCTGGCATTGCCTCCTTGTAGTTTAAAGCTTTAGATGATTTTGTATGTGTCTGTAACCTAGTTGAGCAATCAGCGTGTGATACAGAGCTTTATGTAGCAGGAAGAAGGGGGTGCTATATCAGCAGTCTGAGGAACCTGAAATCCTTTTAATTAGTCTTAAAATTTTCAGAAGTGGGTACTTAACAACGTGGTTGCATAACCCAAAACTGAATGTCGAGGTAATTAAAACAGTCAGATGAAAATTTCTGACAAGCTGACATTTTCAAAACAAATAAAGATTCTCCAGATATTTATAACTTTGTGTCAAGGACAATTTATACTCCATGTCATATTACAAGATTTAATTTGTTTTTGTTGTCATACTGTATTAGCTTTAAAAGACTTTTAATATTTCAGCAGCTGCTGCATTGCCCCAATCATTACTGAAAGAACATTCAATGCTGAGTGTACACAATATGCCAAGCATGTTCTTCGGATTACTCACTGCTCGCCTCTAGATGAGTATCTTGTGCACAAAGTTAGCTTCTGGAAGTAACAGAAGGCATGTGAGTGATATCTGGAGGAACAGAGCAGGAACCAGCAGCTTTGTTTGCTGCTAATAATCATATCTAGTAATGGCCTTAGGCCCATGGCCCTACTGACATACATTGTGATATGTGTCATTAGATGTATCATGCTGTGCTGAGTGAGTAAAGGGGCAGAACTTCTCCCTCTTAGAAAAGAAGCAAACTGTTCCCTAAAACACCATGAATCAACCTTAAATCGTGATCTTGAAACAGTATATCAGAAAGATCATTTTGGTTTTTATCTACTAGACTTCTGTATGCCCACTCTAAGAATGGTACGGTGTATATTTTATTTGAAATTAGTGTATATTTTATTTGAAATTCTTACTAGTATCAAGAATTCAGAGAAAATAATGTTACTGTTTCTACTTTGCTTCTAATATGTATTTCCAATATATATTTGTGTGTGAGTTATTAAAATATATACTTCAGGGTCAGATTTTAAAAAAAAATACATATATATATCTCCTGATCATTACAATATTTGTTAGTTATTTGAAGAGCTCAATTAGAATATATCTAATTTCTGTTCTAAATTAGATCTCCATGTGATTTGGTTATGAAATATTGTACTTTACTGAACAATAGAAATGTGTAGCATTCCAGGATAAGTATAGGAGAATAAATTTTATAGGAAAGATCTAGTTGTGATAGTATTGCCAATCCTCTGGGTTTTTTTCAGCCCTCTAATTATCAAAATTCTGCAGCAGTACTGAAAATATGACACTGCCACTTGGACTGATAAATCGGAAATGACACAATTCAGAACAGTGCTTTGAACCAGCACCAGAGGTTAAAACTATTAACAGTGAAGTAGCTTACTGAAATTAGACTCTACTTGAAGTAAATTGATGTCATTGATTTGTATGACAGGCTGTAGTACTCAGCCTTTAGTGAGCGTATCTGTGTTACGCAGAGGGTACTGTCACCTTCATATTTTTCAAGACTGTCCCAGACCATTCCCACTGTTAAATTTCAATTAAACAAATTTGGTTGAAAAAATGTTCTATATGTCTTTTATCTACCCTGAGCTGCTGGCAAAACAAACTCACTTTTCCATATTCGGCATTTATTAATAATATTTTGAATACCACTGCGCTTTTTAAGCCGAGTGTGGTGGAATTCTCATGTGGGATTATTAAATGAGTCGATTTGCATTCTAATGAGAACAAATGTTTGGGATTGCATTGTTAAAATGCTAAAACGGTGTGTGTATAATTATTTTGCAGCTTACATTCGCAGAACTCATTTCCCCAAACTCTTTTTTTTAAATAACTAAAGAGACAGAGCATACTGACGGCTGGAGGGGAGGTGATTAGGGTAATTTAAACTGTTCACAAATGACTTTGCTACTGAATGAAAGCATTTCTTTGGCTCTGCCGTGCTCCTTTCATTATCTTTAAGCGGCTGCAGTGTTGAGTCCCATAAGAAGTCTCACCAAGCTCTCTTTCCTTGTACAATTTCTCATTTGTATTGATTAATCATTTTGTAATTCCATTCTAGGTTGCCTTGCTCATCTTTAAGGCATGTGCTGCTTTTTCTTTGCTTGTCTATCCTGTAACGGTTATGTTGTCTCTTCTAATACCTTAGCTTTATCACTGCAAGTCAAGCTTTAAAACATTAATCCCTTCATGCTTTAATTTCATATTCTATTACCAGAATGAATGCAAATACTGTTTCCTTTTTGCTTCTTTTTAATCATCTTCACTACAGCTTTTGCAAATGGTCCAAGAGCGAAGTAAGCTTTTTATTGCAGTCAAAGTCAAAGATTTGTTCGGCTGCTCTTTTTATATATTTTTCCACAACTATTGCCAAACAAGAATTGTTTACTGCAGGCTTCTGAGTTGTTCTGCTGCCTTTCTATTCCCCATCTCGTGCTCTGCAAGGCAGCACTGTTTAAAATACTGCTTCCCAAAGAAAATCTTGTGTGTTGCTCAGGGCAAATTACCATGAGATACTGCAGGGAGGTTTTAATGAAGCCTTGTCTTCCCCGCCCCCACTGTGTTCTCTTGTCATAAGCAATTGTGGTTGTGAGGTGTGGGTGGGGCTGCTCTTTGACTTGCTGTGTGAACCACCAGCCACTGCTCTGGCATTGTAAACTTGTGTACAAGTCATAGAGAGACCCCTTTGCAGCTTCATAGTTAAGCTCAGGGTAAACTCTTCAAGCAGGTGTTAAATCCCTGAGATTGACGCAAACTTTTTTCAAAGATCCCATCAGAAAACTTGTATTGTTTTCAGGAGAAAGAATACATGTGGAAGTTTCTAGCTGAAAAAAAACATAAAGTCTAGCTACAGTTCAGAATTTTAAGTAATTGATAGTCCTTTATACAGTTTTTCCATTTTATTTTTTCAGTTCATCTTCCTTGGTTAATTGTGACAATTGCAGAATCTTGATTTATTTTAGAGCAAAACTGTAGTGTTACTTGAATGAATATTCCTGTTTCAAATTAGTAGCAGCATCTTTTGCCGAAGAACCCCAAAGACTCATTCTCTCCAATTTTTCTAAAGAAGGAAGGAGCTGCATCATGGGAGGCAACTCCAAGTGTCATACCAGAGGGCAAAAAGCAGCATATCAATCCCTGCTAACACTCAGGAAGGACAAAATAATTTATTTTCCTTCTCATTGACTGTTCTATTGTTACTTGTGTAATAAACCAATCCTTTAAGTTAGATTAATTACATTCTATCAGATATTTCTCTTGTGAAACTTCTTTGTTTCCAATTCTCTTGTCTCCAACAAACCTGCAATCAGTAATTGTGTACAGCTGGGCACAAGGTTTATTGGAACTGAGGAACCTATGCTTATACTGACTTCTGTAAAAACAGGAGGCTCCACTGCCTCTTTTGCTGGAGACCTGAGAATATACCCTACATACCATCTTCCATGGTGTATGATCTGTTTTTCTATGCAATCAAAACCAGACACAAGATCAAGGTATGTGGTCCTCATTTCTATCAATATCTCCACCAAAATGCTCTTTCTGTTGCTGCAGAAGTCTTGTTTCTTCCAGCAGGTAAACTTCTGAAGAGAATTAAAGCAAAATAACACGCATACCGTCTCAATACAACTGTGGACTTGTAAACCTAGCACATTGTCACCCTCAGAAATACTTTGGTTTTCCCCTCTGCAACTCACTCGACATTTTTAGCCATGATCCATGTCAAACCTTTGTGTTCAATTTCACAGCCTTTCTATTTACAGCAACTAACTATGTGTCTCTATGAAAGTAGAGAGAACAATATTAATATGTCTGCTAAATTATGGAAGATCTAACTATTTTGTGTATTCTTATGGTGACATGCTAAAGCCATTCATCATTATTAACTCACGATGCTCATCAACACGTATTTACACCTTAATTAAGAACTGTGCTCTCTAAAACTGCCAATTAATTAGCAGAAGCACAAACACCTCTCCACCCACAATCTGTTAAATCATTGGTTATCACGGCCTTTTATTCCTTCCATATCTTCACAACATCTCTTAAAATATCACATGCTCCAGGCTTTCCTTAGAGGCTTTTAGGTTCAGGTATGCATCAAAAGAATTATCAAGAAGACATACATATGCATGAGAAGAATTATTCAGAAGCTTGTGGTTTGTGGTATTTATTAGCAGTTATGTTGGCTTTAGGCCTACGGTGTTTTGGGCTGGGACAATGCTGTTGCCTAACGGAGGATAAAATTCAGCATTCATAGTGCAGTGTTTCACCCCATTTATTTCAGCAGTCTCTGGTTTAATTATGATTATTCAGAAATGGCTGTTCTTTTATCTTTTCTCCCATTTTGTACTCAGCAAAGCAGGAACTGGCAGTCAATATGCTAAATTGCATTTTTTTTCTTTTATTTTTTTTTACCACAGCAAAATGTAGAAAAATTCTGCTAGCATTGGTCAGCTCACTAAATACCTGCAGCGAGTTTGCCTGCCCACATGTGTGCTTACCCCTCTGCTTCAGACAGCATGTACTGATCTGGACGAGAAGTAGGAAGCATTTATATTTGAATATTTGCAAATGTCATACCTGGCACTAAGTTGGAATTTATGGAACATTTCAGAGTTTAACACAATCAGTGACAGCTCTTGAATGTCTCCTTCTGGAAGGTTCCTTCCAGAACTGTGGCAGTTTGAATCCCACCTGCTGGCTGAGAACTCACAGAATTCTTTAGATTGGAAAAGACCTTTAAGATCATTGAGTCCTGTTTAATGTTTACATTAATTACATTCAGTGATGCATTTAATGTTAATTTGCAGCAGTTGCTAATATTGTAGCAGTAAAGGTTGCTGTAGCTATCGAGGGGTTTCTCTGTTCCAGGCGAGGTGAGCTCAGGCCTTGCGGGGGCAGTGGCAGCAGCACAGGTGAGGGAGATGGGCCCGGGAGAGGGACCCTTCCCCAGCTGGCAGTTGAGCACAGCTGAGCTGTGGCCGCCATTACAAGTGGGGGATGCCGAGGCAGCTGTAGGTGGCTGAGGAGACAAAGAGGCAGAAGAGCTGAAGAAAGAAGGTGGGAGACTGATGTGGGAGTCAGGTAAAGTGTTCTTTGCTCTTTACAGGGAAGTTTTTTTAAGAGATGGCTTGGGAGAAGAAGGGAGCTTGTGTGGGGGTGTCGAAGGTGGGGCAGCCCTGAGGTAAAATGGCGGTGAGGAAGGAGAGGGAGGATTTTGGTAGTAAGAGGTCTTCTGAGTGAGCCTGCTCTGCTCCTGAGGAGATGTGCTGGTGGTATCCCTGTGGTGTGCTGTACTGGGGGGTGATGGCAAGGGAGTGGTGCTTGATTCTGGCACTCACCGAGAGCACTTTTGCCGATGGGATGGCTGTTGGAAGCGTTGTGAAGGCGGAGCAGGTTTTGGCGGTTTCTGGAAAGGTGAGGTGCTGTAGCCTCAGCATGAATGTTTTAAAATGCTATTTCTAGTTTTGTATTTAGTGACTAATGGCCTGCTTGGTACAGAGCTGGTAAAACTAGAAACAGCTACTAGTAAATCCAGGCTCAGTTTTGTGGACTGCCGTTATCAGGCGTGTCTATCTTGTCTGCATATTTGTATGCATATGTGCTATTTAGGTGCCCTTGTGTGTCTCTACCTGATCCTGCCAGATAATCATGTGAGTGCTGTATTAGTGGAGGAGGAGGCTGTTGCATTATTATTTCATATCTGTGCTAGAAGGGAGCTAAGGGAGTTGTCTAGCTCTGTGTGTCTCTTCTGCATGTGTGTTTTATTTTCTAAGCAGCCCATAGTACTGGCAGTAACAAAAATATCACTTCTACTTTAAAGTTGACATAGCTTTACTGGCTATGCAGAAGTGCCTTGGGCTATGACCAATGTATAGACTGCCTCTGGAGACAGTTGTATTTGTGGGGTTGTTTCATGATCTCATGATGTAAGCTTTGACAGTATTATTGATAGTTGGATTCTCGAGGAGAAATATGAAGCTTGTGTCCTTGCATTTTTGCATTTCTGAAATAATATTAATTACACCACAGGTGTGTTTAAAAAGGAACAAAAACCTGAAAACAAACCACCTGCAAAACTAAACATCTAATTTGCTGCAGGGTGCTGTTTAAAGGAGACTTTCGTAAATAGTACATTCAAAGGGATCCTTTCCTCCTCTGCTTTTCCAGAAATACCAAAAAGTGTATGTTACATCCAGGTTCTTTCATTTCTCAGCACTTCAAGACTGAAACACCTTCAGCCTGTAAATCCATCATGCTCTGATGGGAAATTTTCCTACAAACACCTTGATTTTGGTCTTTCAGGCATTTAAAATATCTATTGTTAGGTAAGGTTATGGCACAAAACTGAGGATAAAGCTGTTTTTTTCTGCTAGAAAAACTGTTGATGTTGGACTTCTGTTAGTCGGTATGCTATATACACATAGGTGGCAAAATACTAAGGGTGAACAATAGGTCTTCAAAACTATCAAGGTTCTAATAAACATTTGGTTTGTTTGTAGTGTAATGTGCAGAATATTTCTGTTTTCTGTCCAAAGCTTATAGTGATGGAAAAGTTTTCTGAATAAGAAAAGGTGTTTTCCTCTTGCCCTCTCTAGTCCCTTCTAACTTTTGCTGGAATAATAACTGAGTGAAGATGAGGTTAAGAATGAAATGTATATTGTCACCTATTTGTATTCATTTTCTAATAAGATAACAATAGCTTGTCCATCCCAGTCTTGATGTCCACAAGGTAATATTTTCAGGTGTGTGAGCTTGAGAAGGAATGTTGATACATAGAAACACGGTTGTGCGATGACTTCATTTTTAAATGGAGATTGGGCAGAGTGGTATGCTTACTAAGTGGTAAATTTGAGAACAGGCTGAAAATTACTCAAGTAATGCAGGTATCTAGATAGTGGCTAACCTTAAATGTAAAGCTCTAAAGTTTTTACCACTAGATGAGTGATTTTTGCAAGGATAAAGACATGGACAGCTGGTTTTAATATTTATCTTACTAACATGCTGAGAAAACATTGTAGGAACCTGCTCAGCATGTTAACTAGGTGCAATTACATCTATTTGCAAGTTTCTGTGTAGATGCATTTCAGTCTCTTCATGTGTAGACCAGGACACATAGATTCTGTTTTCTCTTGCTTAAGAATATGAAGCCTGTTAGACATTTCAAAAGGAACATGCCTTGTTTATGTGAAACCAAATAAATAAGCTCACTAGCTGTTGAATTTGACATTATTAACTGGAAAAAGGAAATAGTTTCTCTGTTTCTTTACTCCTGCTGTGTTCACCTATCTATTCTCTCTCTTTTACTTGGTTGCCTGTCACGTCCTCTTTTGCTCCCATTCCCCACTGCTGTTTTCCTGAGAACTGAGAGAAAAAGAAAATAAAATTAAAGGTTTTAAGGGGAAAGATCTTATGGTAATAGCTTGGGAGGATGAGGGGAAGACAAGATTTCCATAGCTTGCATTGGAGAATAACTTAAATCACCATAAAGAGCAGAGATGCCAAGGAAAATGCTAAAAAGAGTGCCAGGAGCCTAGGAGCTGGACGTACCAAATAATACTCAGTTATCCATGAACAACTGTTGCCGCAGCCAGCAGCTAAGCCCCAGCCAACCACTCACTCACTTTCACCCAGCAGGATGGAGGAGAGAATTGGAAGGGTAAAAGTGAGAGAACGCCTGCATTGAAATAAAGACAATGTAGTAGGTAAAACAAAGCTGTGTGCACAAGCAAATCAAACCAAGGAATTCATTCACTACTTCCCATTATCTAGCCGGTGTTCAGCCATGCCCAGGAAAGCCAGACACCTTCACCTGTAACAGTGACTTGACAAATGCCAGAACTCTGAACGTCATCCCTCTTCTTCCCCCAAGGTTTATATGCTGAGTGTGATGTCCTGTGGTCTGGAATATCTCTTTGGTCAGTTGGGATCAGCTGTCTCAGTTGTGTCCCCTCACAGCTTCTTGCGCACGCTCAGCCTGCTCAGCTGGGGCAGAGTGCAAGCAGAAAAGACCTTGAGTCTCTATGAGCGCTGCTCAGCTAGAGCTAAAGCAGCCCTGTGTTAGCAATGCTGTTTTCAGCACACATCCGAAACAACCTCATACCAGCTCCTATCAAGAAAATCGCCTCTATCCCAGCCAAAACCAGCACATAGAACCTTTGCCTCCTTCTAGTCATGCTACATGCCAGGGCAAAAGCTATAATTTCAATTGTACTGCACTTGAATACTCTTTAGTATTCAGTCAGATTTAGGCACAACTTTCCTGAGACACACACACAAATCTGAAAGTCAGTTGACAGATCTTTAATCTTACTTGTGTTTTGGCATGTTAGATCTTTTTGCGTGTAGTTGAATTTTGCCCTTTCTGAAGGGTTATACCTTAGCAGTAAAATAAAGGAGGGGATATGTTAGCATGCGCAGCAAATACTACTGCTATTAATAGCTTTAAGTATTCTTTCTTTATGAAGAACAGTTCAAGATTATCTTCTCCACTACCATTAAATTGTGTATTATGTGAGCTGCATATTGAAGTCAAATTAGAAAATATGCTCTGACAATATTGAGATGCCTAGAATTATGATATTTCATGGCCAATTTGAAGTCAGTGATACAAGGATTACTTCATAAAATTATTAAGTAATTGTCCAGCATCCTCATTGAAAGCATGTTTTGCCAATATGAATTTATGATCTACATGTGACAGTAAGTGACTAATATTGTTTGGGGTTATTTCACGAGTGAGGTGACTGAAGTGGAGAGAAGGAAACAGAGCAGGTTGGGTTTTGTTTGTTTGTTTGTTTTGTTTGGTTTTTTTTGACTAGTAGGACAAAGACTACACTTGGGATTCCTTTCCTAACATACAAACTGCTTAGGAACTCTTCAGTCTTGAAGATTGTGCTTCCACTACTGGAACTCTGTGAGGATGTAGAAATAATGCTTATGTGTAAACTCAAATTAGACCTTTCTTTTTGGTGCTTTAAGAAACACCAAACCAGGTCATGACAATACTCGGTGACAAAGTCCACGTTTGGAGGTAGTGCGGGTTAACAAGTGAATGTGAAAAGTGGAAAAAATAATGTCTTGGAGATGGCACTTAATCTCTGTAAAATATAGGTTAGTGTATGTTCTCTGTGTAAATGAGAATAACTCCCAGTATAGTTTTGAAGCTATCTTCAGCAAGTGTGTGCCCCGTATTTGAACACTGTCAGGTTGAGAGGTATGTTGCTCAGCAGAAGCTAAGCCTGTCAGAGTAGAGTGCCCCAGATCTTCCACAGATGTAATGAGACAAGCTGATCTAAAATTCAGATCTGTCAGTAAGTGTAAGGTGGTATTTTTTTATTCATCATGTAAAAGTGTAGAATAGATATCACTATTAATTTAAACTCAGAAGAGAAGATAAACACAAAAGCTGTTAAACTAAATATTAGTGATATATATTTTGGTAAACTGTAAGTTACATTTCCCTTTGGCTTCTTGTTGAAGAACAGAAGTTCCAGTGCAGATGTGTTAAGGGAAAATAGGGAAAAAAAGGATTAAGAAAATCCATTTTAACTTTGACATTAGTTTTTCAAACTATAGCTAGTATACCTATCTCAGCATCTTCTGGTGTGTAAGTATGTTGAGCACCCATCAAAAATAGGAATCATTCCTGTCATTTTAGTTCCCCAAGCCTGGCTGCAAAATTGTGGAGCTATCTCTTGGGTTGTGACGATCCACTCTTTCCTTCCACTTCTTTGAAGGAAAAGTGTCACTTTATCAGCTCAGAACGCCCTCGTTGATTGTATGAAATGTCTGCTCCTCTGCACCACTGAGATTTCCATGTCCTGCTCTAAACTCTTGATTTTCATGTTACTAAAGTCATCATGAATTGCATTCTTGCAAAGAACAACAATTGAAAATTATGTGATACGCTGGTGTGTTAAAGACAGTCTTTGTCATGTGGTACAGGGACTGCAGAAGTGTGCCACGGTTTAAAACTGTAAACAGAAGGAGAGGATATGAGAACTTAAAAAGCATTCGACAATAAATAGCATAGAGCAGTAGGAGTGTTTGTGGCAGGGTCTGCCTTGTAATAATTGCCTGTTAAAATGTAGGATGTTTATAATATGTATCACCATTACACTCTTGCACGCTCTCCTGAAAATACTGTCAGCTTGATAATTGTGAGGCTTTTTTTTTTTTTTGGCCTTAAGGCATTTCCACCCAAGTTCAGTGTATGGAAAACAACTTCATAACTGAGTTAGGCTTCAGATAGCACAACATGGTGCTACACTCCAAATCTTGTTAGGGGCCAAAAGGAAACATACTTTCCCTGTAAGACAAGACTGTATTGCTAGTGTATTCAAAGCACAGCAGTCAAAACAAGTGATTGTTACTGATGTTGATTTAATTGTTACAGGAAATAGAAAAATTAGTACTGCTACACCGAAGGAGTCTCCATAATATAGTTTACGTTGTTCTACACCACAAAGGTCCTCTTAAGTACCCCTTTTCCTGGTGATGTGCTCACTCTTTCCCTTCTCATCTGTGTCCTTAGGCTGGTGGCTTCAGTCTGGAGTGCTTGTGGAAGGGAACAGGTTGGCAAGTTGTCAGCATTTTGTGTCCATTACTGGAAGGAAACTCATTATACTTTGTCTTCCTCACTTCATCATTTACATGTGTTCCTTCTTATAAATTTGCTGTCATGCTTTTATACCTTGCTTTTTTTTCATCTGCAACTCCATATTACATGTGATTTTTAGGACTTTTATGAAGCCTTTCTTTGTTACCTGTAAAACCATTTCTGTCCAGCTTCAATTTTATATTTAGCTGGCCGCTGGTGAATTTGTAGCCTTGGTGTCTTCCATGCAAAGCCTGGGCCCTTTTTTTTATGCTTGTGCTCTGCAGTATCCTGGATGTCTACTTCTCTCAGCCTCTGCTACCATTCTAAGTCTGTATTTCTCTGCAGTGTATCACTATGCTGGCTGTAAATACCCCATTCTACACAGAGTAACTACTTTTTCCTGTTATCTATAAATGTTAGTTTAAATTTACTTACAAAGATAACTACAGCTAGTTGGTCATTAGAAAAATTGTTGTTACGGCTAAACCAAGTAAAAAATAATGCAGGCCAGTTATGAAGAGTGCATCCCGAGGCTTTGCAAATTCAACACAATACCTGTGGCCTGATATTAGCAATGGCAGTAAAATATTGCTGAACTACGGGATTCTGATGTCTGTGAGAGACGCTGTGTAGTTGGGCAGTTTGGAACACCAAGTAATTGAAAGGTAAATTAGGAATGTTGAGGAAGGCTTTGATTTTTTTCTTATGTATTTGAATTACAAGGAATACTGTCCAATAATGACATTCTATAACATATTTTAATATTTATCAGACAGTTTAAAAATCAGATTGTCTTTGACAGAGGTAAGAACAAATGTCATTCACTAATTTTGTACTTCCTTGGCTACAGAAAAACAAACGCACAACCAACCAAACAGTTTAAGAACAGTTTAAGCTTAGTTGATATTAGTTGATATTAGTGACTACAAGCAGAAGGATTTCCTGGCAGGGGCTGTGTAACCTGGAAGATTTTAGCCTATGGGTTAATACTGATAGTCCCAGCTCCACAACAAATTTGGCAGAGACTGCTCTTTGCTTCTTGATAAAGGAAGAGGAGCATAGATTCTGGGATCTAGTACTGATGAGGCTTGTATCATCTGAGTTCACCTCCTGCTTGGCCGATTCTCCCAGGTAGAGCCGGATGAAGGGCATGAGGAGCTTTTATAGACATTCTTCCGAACAAAACCCAGAAACTGTGTCTGGCTTTCATCATGCTCAGTGCTCTTGTTTAGTATAGCTCTCAGGATCTTCCATTTCTTCAGTGGCTGTTTACTCATGGCCACTCATCCAATCCCAGGTTCTTAACAAGTGTCTCAGTAACTGCAGAGTTACTGATCGGAGATAAATATGTAAACATAGGTGTATAAAGATTGTGCATTTCACCCCAAGTGGTGAAAATGTTTAACTTTGCTTTTATGTTTATATGACTGAAATTTCAAGGTTATTTCATTTATCATCCTCCCTTTTCTCTGCCAGAAAGATGTGTACTATTAGCCTGCACCTGAATAGGGAGGGATAATTATCAGAACTTCCAGCTATAAAAAAAACCCCAAACCTATAACAAGCTGGTAAAATATTAACCTTTAATATTTTTTTCCTTGGCTGTATGGAGTAATAAATGGGGGGAAGTAGGGAGGTGAAACAAATTACAGTCTTGGGTTTTTGTTGTTTGGCTGGTTTTTTTTTTTCCTAAATCCTAGATTTCATTATTGTTAGTTCTGAACACCAAATTTTTCTGAATATGCATCACATTCATTTTGGATTATTTAATTTAACTTCTTTCCAGATGAACTAGCTTTATTAAATGCTTGCCATGGATGAGCAAACAAAGTTTGTACAGACTATAAATATCTATGATTAGTCTTATACCGTATTTTGTAATCTAGGGTTTAACAAATACATATAATGTTTTTATCCTAGCTTGGTAAGCCACTGTGGGGAGGAGAGCAGGCTGGGACAGGAGGAGGGAACAGCTTAAAATCCATTAGTGAAATGGAACCAGAACACCAACTGCTCAAAAAAAAAAAAAAAGTATTTGCAGTCAGACTCTGGTACATGCCACACCAAAGGGGTAAACTTTCAAGGAACTCCATCAAACTATTCGTGCGGGCAGCTTATTAATAGTTTTGCTCATTGACAGAAGAGTGGGGGTGTAGCCTGAGGTATGTGACTGCGGTCTGGGTAGCAGAGATGAGACACGCCACAGATTTACTGACCAGTTCATGTTAGTTTTCCTGAGGTAGTAGAGAGGCATGTTCGTCGAAGCTTTGGAAGCTATTGCAACTTACATCCTCTTTTATAGCAAAAACTATATCTTGTTTTGTTCTTTTTATTGAAAAAAGCAAAGTTACTTATTCTGGATTCTTTGGAAACTTCTTTTTTTTTAGTTGCCTTGCTATTTTAAAGCAATGAGTATGTAATCATTTCCCTTGAAGCTGTCTTGTATTCTAAGAATAAGTGAATAATGGCAAAAAGCCATGATAAAGGTGATTTCTTACCTGTGGTTTTCTTGACTTGTGAGGTTCATAATCAGCTGTTGTCTTTGTAAAGCTATAGGTTTCCTTTGTTTATTAAATCTTCTTAAAAAAAAAATAAAAATTTACAGGGCCTTCCAAAAGAATTTACCTTCAACTCCCTGATTGTAGACTAGTGATTCTATCCTCCATGACCATTGTGAATTCACCTTATACTTCAGCAGTGCACCCATAATTGTTAGGCATCAAAAAAATTGACAGACTGGCACAATAATTTTTTTCTGTGTTTTAATAATGTTGCTCTATTTCTACTGGAGGTTCAAAATGTATGCTGATATTGGTAACTGATTTAAACTAATAAAGACCAATCCAGAGCTCATGTATAATATGTAGCTCATCACCAATAAGAATGCTGAAAGAAAAAAAAAAAAAAGAGTTTTTTTGATTTATTTTGTTTCTTGCACTGCCATCATGGGGTATGCAGACTGAATTCAGTGTTTATATTGGCGTATTTGAGCTGAGTTGATCTAGTGTGAATTACATGAGGATCCTTTAAAAGATCAGGGGCTTGCCTTAAAGTCTTAAATATATACAATTTCTTATAATTTTTCATATGCCTTTTTAATTTATATGCAGTGAAGCCCAAGTTATTACTTCCCCATTTATTTGAATTTAGCTTGTCATGTTATTTGTCAGTCTGTTCCTGCTACAGAGATGCAATAACAGTGATGTATTTTGGGGTTTGTTTGCACTTCAGTTTTCTTACCAGTTCACTTGGGTTAGTGCTGAAGTAGCTTGATCTTGTAATCAGCAAGCAATTTGTTTGTTTTACTTTAACTGATGGTTTTTTCATAGTGTAAATTATTAAAGCCAGGTTGATTATAGGTTTATTGAGATATACAGTGAACTTCCTCACAGATCAAGAGCTCGTCTCATGGCAAAAGTGCAACAACTACTGTGTCCTTTGGCTGCCGTCACATGGTGCTTTACATCAGTCTGGTGCCTGCAGCCCTTTGCATCTCAGGTGCTCTAACTGGTTAAAAATTGTCATAGAGCCAAGGTGCAGGTGTGTGGTTGTAGGTATCTGTTTGCATGATGTCTGAATAGTTAGAAAAATATTGCATTGTGAATTATATCAAATCATCAGGCAAAATTTACAAGAAGTGTCAAAATCAGCTATGCACAAAGATAGTTGATTCCTGAAAAATATTGATCAGATCAGTAGCCAATCACATCAATTTTGTTATAAGCCTCTGAGATGCTCTGAGCTGTGTTGTTTGCCCTTTTCTTTCAACCCTCAAGTGAAATAGGTACTTTGGCCCTTCTTTCCCATTTGAAGATGCTGATAAAATGAATGGGTTGAATGATTATAACACTGAATCAAGGAGTGAATGATCCCAAAGAGACAATGTTGCTTTCACCACAAACTAAAACTGGCAGGAGCTCAACCTCTTGGAAAGTCCACCTCTGATAAGTACAAGAGGGACGGTGAGCAGACCTGGAAGATCATTATGAAGTTAAGAGAATTTTGTTAACCAAGAATTGTGCTGTAACCCTGATTCCTTTGTGCAGAGATTGAATTAGTCCTCTTTCCTCTCAGCTGCTAGGTTTTTAAGGTGATTTTCAGACTTTCACAGACCATGTTTCAAGAATTTTAGGTTCATTGAATACTGCTTTATTAATATGTTGAAATAATAAATTTCTAAGTTCAACTCCAACAAACAAATTGGGGTTTGTTTGTGCAATTAAATGGTATGTCTGAAGTTCACACTTAATCAATTGTAGTCATGAGCTTTACACAGTCTGAAAGCTTCTCAATTTGATTTAAATGATTGATGTTGATTATTTCCTTTTGAGATGTTTTTATCTGGGATTTTTATCTAGATGTTGAAATGAATGCCACAGATATTCCAGCAGCTGTATTGATTACTTTGTTTTGATTTATATATTGATGACTTTTTTTTAATCTGAGCCTCAAACATGCGTTATGAAGCTCTAATTAACATTTTTGTTCTGACAAACTGGAACTGGCTTTTCTATTAAGGGGATATAATTTCGAGTGTGCCATGAGAAGACTTGCAAGCAGTGTATGATGCAAGGCTTAGACTTCTTAAAAAAATGTTGTTTGAGATTTAATTACAATAAATGTTCCCCGAGGAAAGCCAAAGATTAATGTTTGACTCCATGCATAACATCTCTGTATTTTTAATATACTTCAAGTGTCTAGCTAAAACATAAATCACACTTGTTTTTAAATAGATAAATTAAGAGGCTGTCTAAAAACTGCAGTATAAAATTAACTGTGTGTCTTTGACCCAATGCTGTCACTTACTACCCAGCGCTGTTTGGTGCTAAACAAAGCTATCTGTTCCCAAATAGCAGAACCCCCAAGAACAATTGCACTCTTCTTTCCAGGCAGAGTTGGGTGGAATAGCAACATGGCAGCCCTATCATAGGCTGAGACAGAGTAATCCATTACCAGGCATCTTGTGGAATTTTGGCTAAGATTAAAGAAGGAGTGTTTTTGTCTTTTTGTGGCCTCTTCATTATGTTTCTAAACCAACTGAATTTAAAAGTATAAGTAAAACAATTATGTATTTGACTATTCAACTACAATTCAGTCCTTAGTTCTGTGCTTTTCCAAGTGACATCAGCTATATAAACTCTTAATAACCCCCTGTAATCCATATGCATCTGTTCATTTCTATAGATACAGTTCTTGCACAATTTCCTGTCACTGTTTATTACTAAGGAAGCAGCTATACTTGGAGAGTAGTGACTGAAGGTGATTTCTACAGTATTTTAGGGAGTGTCTGTGATTAGAAAGGAGGAATTGATTCCAAATTGCTGGTGTGTGGGGAGTAGCAACAGAACCCTTGCGAACTTTGAAGGAGGACCTTGTAAAACCAAGTTTTGCTAATAGTTCACATACACTATTTGTCTTGGCGAAAGGGCTTTTTCTGCTTTACATCTGTATTGCACCCTGTATGCCTGTGGGAAGAGCACACTGGTATGGCAGTGCTACGGGTGCCTGGATGCACACACACGGTAGCTTCAGGTGGCAGCTGCCTTCAATGGCTCCCTCTCTCTAAGAGCCAGAATGGAAACTGAGTCGTCTTGTGTTTTTTTTTCTTTGCATCATTGCTTTTCATAAAAATTTTTCCCATTGGTCATCCCAAGGATTACTTCAGTTATTACACATCTAAACCAATCTGGTCTGCCTTATTATAATCGGTGATGACCAGTTTCACCTCTTCACATAGATGTTACTTATTTGCAGTCTGGATACTAAGCATCTTATTCCTTCAAGTACTTGCGGAATGGGTACCGCTATCATAATTTTACTGTTTTAATTCAACTGTTCCGAAAAAGCAAATCACAAAATATTTCACTTTGTGTTGTTTGCCAAACAGTCTGTATGTTTAGAGGAATTTCTATGAAGAAGGAAATGAAGGACAATCCAAATCTCCTCATACTACACCTAGTGAGTGATGCAATAGCTGCATGAAGAAGCTATTGTGTACCATGTGTATTCTGGAGTTGATAAGATTCATTGCAGTCCTGCCTCAGTATCGGAATCTATATGGACTCTTTAAAAGCAAAGGTACTGGTCATTTACATATCTTTAGCTGAGTCTGAAACAAAATAGGAGATAATCAAATATCTGATGGAGTTTAAGAATTAGACCTTGCTCTCTGCATACGCTCCTAATGCATCCTCCCAAATCTCTTAGAAATCTTCATAGAAACAAAGTACCCTTCCCGAACTCTATTTGTTTATTATTCTAACTGTAATTGCGCCCTCTAATCTCATCGCTGGGGCAGGCTCTATAGTGCCCTATAGGGCGATCTTGAGTAATTCTGTAATTAAAAGCACGTAATAAAACATATAAACAAGGCAACAGAATTAAGGATGCTCTGAAACGTCTAGCTCAATTCCTTCTTCCCCACCGAGCAGATCTTTGACATTGTCACAAGTAAGGCTTAAATTCTTTCTTTCCCAGACTTTATGCCATGTATCAGCAGAGGAGTTTAAACCTTCTGTAGTATATCAGTTCTCTAATGTGGTATAGGCATTAGCTAAATGATAAAGCAGTGGTAGAGAACTCTGATGTATCTGTCTTGTACTCCATCAAAGATATATAATTTTTAAAAAATGATCTAATGATTTATGTCTGCAGAGGCAACTCCGTCTATAAGCCAGGACAAATATTTAATGGACACTTTGTGAGAAAGTATTATGAAATCTGAGATTCAAGTGTGTAGTATTTAGAATATTCAACTGTATTGCCAAATGCCTCAGACTGTGTAGCCTCATTTAGTAATTAAATGCTAGGAGTACAAAATTGTTCTTGGTAATAATGAAATGCAAAAAAAATCAAGCTTTTTTTTTTTTTTTTAACAAAGGAGATATTCTTTGAGAAAACGTGGTGGGAGACAAAACTGACCTGGCTCAAGGGAATTCCTTGATTTCCTTGCCTCAAGATACATGAGTGAACCAAGGGCAGTACCAACATGGTGCTGCATTTTGAATGCTAACCAAAAGAAGTTTTACTTTGTTGTTGAAAATGCTCCTCATGCATTTTGTCAAGCAAAAGTGAGAACTATTCCATAAAATGAAAATGCTCTTAAAGAATTGTAATGTGCTTGTTCTAGTGGAAACTGTTAGGCAGGATAGAAATATGTAATGAACTTTCATAAATGGACTGAGACATCCGCACACTTAATTTATCATAGCAAAGTTAGGAGCCAGACTCCTGTTTGGCACGGTGCGATGTCCCAGTGCACAGACCACGGCAGTACATTTTGGCCCGTTGGACCATTTTACATTTGGAAAATGGTATCTTATGTCAAGAGGATGATATGGATAAAAAGAATGAGCCAATACGAGGAAGTTATGTCTGCAGTGGCAATAAGGGCAGATGGAAAATCCATGGCATTAAGCTCAGAATAGTATATAATTGCTGTACTGCACCAGATCGCTATCCATCAGCAAGTTTCAATGGTTTTTGCCAGGTACCCAAACCTAGGATATTCTTCTCCATTAGATTAGAAGCTGTTTTTTCACCCCTTCAATAAATATAGCTCTCATTTGCATTATCATCTAGTTCTCTAAATGTCATTTTTTAAATATGAATTTATTAAATGTCAGTTGAGCAGGGTAATTTGAATAGTTATTTTCTCCTACCATTATTCTGTTGCCACTATCCTATTATTAAGGACATTTTAACTGTTGATTGCTTATGTTACTGATTGGAACCTTTGTTTGTCTGTGTTAAAAACAAGCTTTTTTTAATGTGGCCTGAATTTTCTTTTCCTCCATTAGATGCCAATGCAGACAATAGAATGTAATTGCAAAATCATAGTGCAAAATCTGCTTTGTTGAGAGGAGTTTTGTCTGTGCTGAAGATAATTCCTGCCTTCATTTCACCTCGAGTTGAATCTTGGCATCCTTGTGATTTCTCTTCATTTTGACTCATTAGAAAATTTCCAGAAAAAGTTCAATTAATTGCAGCTAGAATTGTCACTAGCAAATTATCAATCTTCTGCAAAATCTGATTCTTTAATTAATGTTGTAGCATATGTGCATTAATCTGCTACTTCTGCTCTCTAATGAGAAAGATACTTACAATTCTTTGTTAAGAAATAATAATAAGTTGACTGGCTCTGCATGAGATTATCAGCTAATAAATGAGATAGTGGTAGCTTTTGAAACCATCCCTGACCTTTAACTCTTACATCGTCAATGTTTTTACTCATCATACCTTTAGATCCAAGTACTTGGGTTTCAGTATGTGTTTGAAGTTCGGGGCTTCCTCATCTTTGACTCAACGAGCAAGTTAATTTGACTTGAAAAATACCTTTTCTTTAATTTTCTTAAAAAAAAAAAGAAAGTAGTAATAAAGCAGGGTACTCTGTAAATTCAGCCTCAGGAATGTGTGATTCACAATGGTCTGTTTGTAGTGACATCTAGCGGTGTAGCGGCCTTCTGACGAAAGAGGAGAACTCACTATAAATGTGCTAAAACATGTTCTGAATAAAATGGTGCATGAAAATTAATCAATTAACTCTCTAATGGTAGGAAGTAGTATGACCTTAGATCTATTCATTAATTTACAGCAAACATGTCTTCGAAGTCTTTTTTAAAAGAGCACTTGTCTGATGTATGTTGCATAAAAATCATGCACATATTATTTACCAGTGATCCTTCTCAGATGTTTCTTTTGCACCAAACAAAACATAAGGCAGTAGTGGCACCGCTTGTTACACGAGGTTAAGGACATGCCTTTTTTTTTTTTTTTCTGAAAGAATAACAGTGCTAGATGAGTATGTATAGGTACCTCTCGTATGGGCAAAGAGAATTACATGAAACTGTATTGAAAAATGCATTACTCTCCGTTTCATCCTCACAGTCACCAAGATGTTATGATAGTGCATTCAAGCTTGATTTTTAAAATGCATTCCTTTAAAAAAAGGATACTTATGTAAGGATAAGTTGATTACAGTAACTTAGTCTCAGCCAACTAAAAGGCACAGATCATGGCTAGGAGTGGATGACTGATTTTTCTTTAAAAAAATAAATAAATAATGCTGTTACGTGAGTCTCAGATTTTCGGCAATCAGGATGATTTCCAGTTCATTTAGCTTTAGTTTGGGCTGGTGGAGATCTGATCAGGAACAAATACTCAAGAAAATGCCACACATTCAAGAATTTTTCCCTCACTCAGCCAGGCAAGCGACTTATTTTGAAAAATGCAGTCAGCTTTCTGTATGGTCTTTTATTTATTCTTTGGAGAGATCATTTTGTCCCCTCCCCTCTCCTCCTCCCATTTTTAGATTTTTTTTTTTTTTTTGGTATGCTGAAATCTGATGCATGTTTCTCTATTTAGATTAAAGAAATAGGAACCCCCATTACAAATAACATATTTTATTTTATTTTGTCACCACAGAGAAACAACCTGAAATGCCTTTCCAGAAAACTAAGCATGTGTGTGGTTTGATTTGCCAATATTGATCGGTATTGACAGGCTTTTCCCAATACTTGATTATTCTATGTGAAATCAACTTCGATGAAGAGGTAATATCACTTGTAAGCAGTTTTGTGGGTTATCACGATAATTTTTTCTTTTAACTGTCCAAAGTGCCTAAAATAATCTAGGATTTGTTTTACAGGTCACTGATGGTTCTATTGTAATTGCTTCTGTGTGTATCTAGCCACAGAATTATTGTTACTGTTTGATGTAACTGCTAATGAAAGTTAGGGTGTGGAACTCTACAATAAACAGAACAGAACTAGGAATTAAGAAATAAAATTTAATTAAAAAAAAAAATAATTTTAAAAAAGCCTAAACCAAATATATGTTATCTTAAGCCTCCAGAAACATATAGGCAAGTTGGAAGTGGGTATGTAGATAATGAAAAATTTCACTTTCATTTTAGTGCTTGGTGCTTTTGGTTTCTGAGAACTTAGGCTTTTTTGCCTGGATTTCAGTTCTGTGTGCTTAGTGTGCTCCTCCTGGTGCAGCTCGGACTATGCTGAAGGGTTTAGTTTAACAAGACTGGAGTTGGAGACACACAAACATAACTGTAGTTCTGAGGGTTTGTGGTTTTGCTGTGGTGGGAAGAGCAAGGGAAAACCTGAGGAGTATCTAGGAATTTGCATCCTCTGTCCTAAGTATTGACACCCTTAACTCTGCACTGTGAGGTGCTTGAAATTTGTTCTATTGATTCAAAGAGAAATGTAATGTTTTAGAAGTGGTGCCTGGACAATTTCTGTTAGAAACTAAGTATGTATGTATTTGGGAAAGATTGAGAGAATTCCTTCATCCTGCTTTCTAAATTACTTAGATTTATTTTTGAGAATTAATCATTTACTCCTGCTGTGCATGCCTGAAAGTGATATTCTTGGAGCTTTGTGCTGTGTACTGAGCCTCATTATTGATTGACTTCATGATTGTGTTCCTCGTAGTATAACAAGCAAAGAGAAATCTTTTTCTTATAAGCAGGTAAAAGCAGAATTTCTTGTAAACATGATGTGTAGCCATTTAAAGATAGCTTTTATATGACTAGTTCTTAATGCTTAAACAGAAACCTTTCCACAAACAGCCAAATGGATGTTAAGGAGAATGTGTGTAAACTTGTCCCCAAACTCACAAAAATTAAATCGTAGTCAAGATTCACGAACATGTGTTGCTACGGCTTGTTTCCCCGGAGCTGTGCACTGATAAACAAGTTTTCTCAGATTTTCCAAGAGGCCTGGAAAAATGTAACATAAATCTTAAAAATCATTGTCTGCTGGGCTTTGACTTATCCTTTCAATCCACATTCACGGTTGGAGTCCAGTAGATATCAAAGTATCCCAGCTGCTCGGTAGAGCCACCAAACACCATGTCTTCATACAGAACTCCTTTGAAAAGCATGGAGGAGAGAGAAAGGAAAAAAACTCAACACCTTAAGTCCTAACTTGACGTGCCAGAAACGTAAAGTAAAAGAGGTGGAGAAGCAGCAGTGCGCTTGTGGTAACTGAAATCTGTGGGAATTGCATGTTTGATTCCAAAAGCACAGCTGTGCTGTAGGAGTCTGGGTTACTAGCAACTCATTAGAGTAATATACAAATATTGACTGCATTTGAGATCAACAGCTGTGAAGTCACACTTGTGAATTCAAAAAAAGTACATTTGTGCTCTAAGGTTTACGCAATAAGTATCATTGAAAAAGATATTTTAACCGCAATACAGTTTTTGATGCTTTTGATATTAAAACAGCTTGGTAGATATCTCACTGACGTTTAGAGAAAATAGTGCTTACAACAGTACTTTTGGAAAGCATCAAGTTATGGGACAGGAAATTATCAGTTTTATGTTCACTTCTATTTCTGCTGTTAATTACATTGATTTGAATTAATAACAGAACTAGGTGTGGTAGGACAGGTCTGCACTGCTATCCAAGATAGATGAAATTTGATCAGGTCCGCTGAATAGCCCAGAACTTTGTGCTAGCTATGAAGCTGGCCCAGGCATTAAGTATATGATGGAGTAGTTTACTTGAACTGCAAATTGTACTGCTATGATTATGTGACTCTTGATCCTGAAGTTAGTTAAGAGCTAGCTGGGAAGTATTTATGCTGCTTCGGACTAAATCAGTTGTAATTTTTCCTGCCTTTCTTAGTTCTCTATATAAATTAGAGAAATTATTGTTTACTTATCTTACAAGGTCTTCTACATTTTCTGGGATCCTTTTCTTATTTGAGAGCATCTTGATAGGACTTCAAGATAAAAAAATCGTGTCTGAATCAGAAATTGTTTGATCATTTTGCAAACAGTAGGGAATTAAATAATTCAAAATCCTTAACCTTACTGATAATGAATCACATCTATACTTAGTGCACATGTGGTTGTTCAAGTTTCAATTAGGTATTTTATTGTCTGGTAGACAGTGTTAAGGCTACTGATTTAATTTGTTCTGTGTTTTTCAGCTGCTTTACCTCCAAGGCCTTGTTCTGTGTTTCAGTGTCTAAATGTTTACTTAACTTAGAAAAGTGTAAAGCACTTGCATGTCTTTCTGTTGTACCCTCAGCAGAACAGCAGCAGGAAAATCAATAGGGAGTCATTCTGTCCAACACCTCAAGAACTGATATTGAACAATTTATCTTCTCCCTTTGTTCAATCATATAGAAATAAATGGTATCAAAAATAAAAGGTAATATATTTACACATTCAGAAATTTGCTGAAATTTTTTCGTTATGATTTTGTGATGTACTTGGAACAAACTCTGCTTTGGTAACACTTGTGCAAATCTACTAAAATTAACTAATTGCATTATGTTGTTTGCTTTCACATATGTTTTGCATCTTGACAACAGCTGATACTGTTGTGAAAAGTGTAGGGTTTACCTTTGAACTGTGAAGTAATTAGCACAGTGGATTTGTGTTTTATGCTCTATCATTTGTTAAACACAAAAGCTTACCCTTAAAATGGTTGGGTTAAAGTAACTTAATATATGTGTTGTTTAACAGCACATTTTATCTCCTTAGTGTCATATTCTTCTCAGTTCTTCCAGTTGAATTTTAAAAATTTCTGCTTTAACAGTATCTCTGCATGAACTGAGGCTTATTCTGATTCTCACTCTTCATTTGCCTAGGAAATTAAAATACAACTGATGTCAATGGCAGACTCTTGTCACTTCACTGTTAGTTTATTTTAAGGATGTAAATAGTGGTTGTTAAAGCTGCTTTTTTTAATGATGATCTTTCTCTTCCCTTCCCAAATAATTACTGAAAAATATCACAACAGGAATTACTAGTTTATAATGCTAAGACATTTCAAACGTGGTACTGGTTACACAGGTACTATGCTGACTTTTGTCATTTTTAATTAATATTATCCAAGTATTTGAGCTATACTGTTAATAGTTAACATTTGGAAATAACTTTCTAGATAAACAGCTCTGAGAAGACAGAATGAATTATGAAAGATAATGGAGGTTGATCCATTTTTTACCCAAAAACCCCAAACGAAACAACAAAATGCCCCCAAAAACTGAAATACTGCATTCCTGATCATCAAATTAACTCACATTACATTTTTTCAATATTATAATCTTTTGTAAATAAGGATATATTTTATGATAGAAAATTGAGTGTGAAATTCAAATATTTTAAGATAGAAATTATTAGTGAAAGTTGTCATGATTTAATCATAAATAGGTAAGTGCAAGTCAAGGTTGGAGTGAAAGATTATGGTGTTTCTAGCTCCATATTATTACTTGTTAAGTTTCTGGAACGTTTTCCTTTGGCTTCTGAAATTAGTTGACAGTGCATACTGCCCTAACTATTCTATGTGAGTGCTCGTGCCTCTGCCTTCTCTGGTGCCTTTTTTGATCAATAGAAAGTGTATGAAGCTACATATGCTCAACATGACTAAACAGCTCTGATGTATTCACAAATGACAATGAATGTGCATCTAAAGAGTGCATGGTGGTATTTTCACCTAACTGCCTTGATATACTGATTTTCTTTGTCATGTCTTTAGCATATGTCTTGGTCCTATTTTTTTTGATAACGTAGTAACAAGTTTTCCCTTAAAGAAAAGGGAAAAGTGTTAAGAAAACAGATGTTAGCTGCTTCCAAGGCACTCTGAAAACTTGAATGTCAATCTGTAAGCATTCTTTGAGCTAGATTGTGATCTGTTTACTGAAGTGTTTGAAGCTTTTATTTTACACTGTCTGTCTGCAGTCATAATGATCCAAGGAGGTACCATATAATAATGAAACGTGAAGATCAAGAATGAAGAACATTACATGAATAACATCACCCTTTCAGAACAGACAAAAGCAATAAACCCATAGGATAGATCTCTTCTTTTGCTTTCACTGCAAAGACAGGGACAGGTACTTCCATGGTTTAGCCATCATTTGGCTTCCTGTGCGTGTCTTCTCTCGTTCCCTGACTTTGCCTTTTTACTTTTGTATCTAGACAGAAGTGATGAATGTCTAAAATGAATAAGAATGCACAGGAGCTTACCTACTTAACTGCATATTTTCTTGTACAATTTGCCAAAACAAACAGTTGGCAACGTTTTCTGAAATAATAGCTCTTCATATGAATGGTTCATGGTACTTGGTCCATGGTTTCCCTGTTGATGGGAGGTACTGTGGCATTCATAAAAATAAATCCTCCTCAAGTATATAGTGATACAAAATCAGCAGTCTTTTACTTGCCAAATCCCCTATGCTTAGTTAGAAGCTCAAATATTTTCTAAGGCACTCCAGTGTAAATTAGACCGTCTCCAGATGTTTTGGTACAGTGAATGCTGAGGCTCAAACTCACTTTTAATGAACCGTATTTTAATGTCAGTCTCTCCTGTCTACTTAAATGACAAAGAGCTCATCTGACTTTGTAATGAATCCCACAACTGTATCGCTTATTGAGCCTCTGTCTCAGCCTTGTGCTGGTCCATGATAACATAGCTTGACAGTCTAAGTAAACTGCATTGAAGGTTTATTACCAAAGCTACAGAACTTGAAGAAATGACATCCAACACAGCAGGAGGTTTTGGAATGTCTACCAAGGAGAACTGTAGCTGTAGGTGAGAGATAGGTTAAAAGGGCTTAATAAATGATCAGATAGGGTATGGCAATACATGGGGAAATATCAGTAGAAAAACTCATCATAAATGAACTGTGCAGTGCCTGATTCAGACAGTAATCAGGTCTGATTAGACTATACATGTGCTTCTTGGTAGTATGTAAAAGACCAATACAGGTGATCAAGAAGGTGTATAAATAAATTAAAGAAAGATGATACTAGTAGTTTTGCTGCATAAAAAGTGTAGGATATGTTTACATATGTAAGAATAAGAACATAGAAGTAAGGGTGTAATGAGAAGCACAAATTCTGGCAGTACATGGTCTACATAGCGATATATGCTATGGAAGAGAAAGGAAGAGCTTGGAAGTAAGTCATAAAAAGATGGATGCGTAGAGTGAAGACTGACAAATTAGGAAATGAGGCAGAATCTACCTTGTACTTTCAAAAGAAGCACCAAACTGAAAATCAATACCATTGTATCTTTTGGAAATAAGGAGGCATTGGAGCAGTCTAATCAGTGGTTAATATTTATGAAAGATTTGAAGGAAGCAGTATGAAGTTTTGCCTTGTGTTTTGTACTCAGTAGTGAAGCAGATATTGGAAATAAATGCTAATTGGGAAACTATCTGAAGTGAACGAGTAGTGAGAAGTATTTTCATCTATCTCTTTTCTTTTGTTTATAAAAGATTTAAAACCAAATGGTTCCACTTTCTTCTAGTGACATTTTTAGTGATTATTAACTCCTCTGTTTTAGATGCTACAAGTAATCATGGTCATGACTGAGAAGGAGCTCCCTCTTCCAGTGGTAGACATTTAGTTTCTTGGCTTGCTTTCATTTCTTTTGGGTGAAATGTTTCTCCTCTGTCTGGGTACTGGATATCTCACTATAGTTCTCTCAATTAAAAATAATTTAAATTTCTCTTGGAGATTTAATATTTTGCAGTCAATGCACTGACTGGTCTTTACAGTGATGTAGGACACTTACCAGAATGTGTTTCATTTTATTTATCAAATAGAACATGAAACAACGGCAACCACAAAAGGAGGTGAAGTGTTTGTCCTATTTGGCACTTCTGTTGAAAGCTGCACTGATCAAAATGTTCTGAGTGAGCATTTGCACCAACCTTTCCACTTATGTGTACCACCAGGCGTTCCAAGAACTATTTTCTCTCTCAAATCCCAAAGGACCTAACTGATAGCAAATGTATCTTTGTTTTCTCCGTATATGCAGTAAGTGTTACAAAGGCAATGGGAGCTCTTCTGGCTATGGCTCGTTAAAGTCTTATCTGATTCTCTTTAACAGAACATTGCTGGATCTTGTACAGCAAAAACTTCTGAAGTGCAGTGGAGGTTTTAAGTAAACATTTAAAAAAAAAAAAAAAAGGGCATACTCTCCTGCCTAGTAGATTTCGGGCAACATTTGAAAGGAAAATCTTAGTATTGTTTAGTCATATAAGAGTGTCTGAGAATGTAAACCGACTTGAATTTTGGAGTTTTACGGCGTGGGGGAAGGCAATGGGGAGGGAGAGAAAGATAGATATCCATGGAAGTTTCTGTCAAATTTGAGACAAACTGTTGTGAACTGCAACATGAGCCTCTTTTGGTGAGTCCCATCCAACACCTTGTTGGTTAAAAGGAATATCAAAACTAGGATGAATTTTCTACACAGCGTACTAGATAATCTAATATATGACCTTACAGTACACATTGGGATTCAGTTTGAACTTCAAGAGGATTACTCCTAGGGCTTAATATTTTTGTATAGTAATTCTTTGTTTAAGACTCTTGCACAGGTGACTCATTCCAAAGGAGTCTTCGGCTACTGGTAGACTTACTAGTGGAGCCTGTTAGCAAACCTGGGCTTTGAGGGCTGGGAGTTGGTATACTGAAGGCATTCAGAGCTGTGAGCAGAGCTGATGTGGGATCATGTTCTCTCTCATCAGAAGCATTGAAAGTTGTGATGCTTTTTATGTGGCTGTGATCCATGTGAGATTTGGATGCTGCACAGAGGATGCCTCTATCAGCTGGAGAAGTTGTGTAGAGGCATCGCGTATCATAGGGAGAGGTGACATATCCTAAAGCATTCTTTGTATTTCCTAAGTGGAAAAGGGTCCCCTGCATCAGATAGGCAAGTATTTTGGACTGCTAGGTACACATGCCAAAAACTATCTGGAGTACAAAAGCATGACTACTTAAGAACATCTTTGAAGAATGTTCTTGTTCAGCTAAGAATTTTGTATTTTTAGCTGGAAAATAGAACATTAAGTTGAAGAACAGTGGAAATACCATTGCATAAAACCTTGGTGTCCATTGAGGGGAAAGACAGAGGAGAGTAAAAGGCATGCCAGGTAAAGGATGTGTAAAACAGTAGCAGCATTTTGAAAAGATTCCTAAACAATAGCGTGATAGTATTCAAAAATGTTTGCTGTCTGTAAACTTAACTGGCAATCTGTACATCCCATGAGATTGATTTTTCCCATACATACTATGGCACGGTCATCTTTAAGTACAATGGACTTGAGTAACGTGAGCGATGAAAACTGCAGTATGTTGAGGCCCTTCAGTTAGAATAGTGAATCCAAATCTCCAAACCCTACGTATCTTTGCTTACTAGCTTCTTTTTTATATTAGTAATTTTTTACCTCGTTGTACCTGGATGTATTTGCCTTATGCTTGTAAATGTTCTGAGGGGGGAAATAATAAATGGTGATTAAGTATTGAACAGTAACATCCTTGAGAACACGGAATATCTACAACCACTTAGAAATCTATCACTTGGTAGCAGAAGCCTAGAGGAAGTAGAAACAGCTTTTGTTTACCCTGTGTTTAACCCTGTGTTTATTACCTGCCTGGTGTTGCTTTTTATTAAATTTGTTTCTGAAATTCAGTTGTCTGTTCAGTAAATGCTAGTATTAGTCAGATTTCTTAGGCACTATAAACGTTGATTTACTCTGACAGAGGACAGAATCAGTTTTTCCAATGTAGGTGAAAATAGTCAAAGATTTTATTCTGTAAGCTTCTGCTTGTGCACTACGTGTGCTTTTGCAATGTGCTATACATGGCGAGTGAACCGGGGATGCTTAAACAGCAAAAGCAGTTACTTTATTTCAACACTTAATAACTTCTGGAGTATCCTGTGTACCAGTGTCTGTAAAGATGTCATGCTGACTGTGAAGTCCCCAGCTATATTCAATTGAATAAACAAAAGTTGAGTCAATAAGGCTATGAAAAACAGTAGTCTGTTTTCTTCTTCGGATGTCCTACTGTATTCATTAGATCCAAAAAGAAGCTAAAAATGTCATTTCTATTGTCATGGGGAAAAATTAAGCTGCAAAAGGATACAACATGCTCTGTACTGTATTGCTTTCACATTCCAATTAACCTTGGAGATTGTTTTTGAGGGCTATACTCTTTAGCTTATACAGTCAGATAAGCTAAAGGAAGTGAATAACGACTACTATGTAACTCTCCTGTTTCTTCTATCATGCAGTGCTGTTAATTTCACAAGATGAAATGCAAGACAATCTCCTTTGATGAAGGACTGTGTTTTATGCAGCAGCAAGGAAAGTTTTGTTCTTACCCAGACAGAATGCTTCACAGAGAAATGCCGTATGAGGAGTGTGTATTTTTAGTGGGGTCTGAGCCTATTCCATATTTCCATAGCGGTAATAAATATATATGGGGACCACAGTCCTTATTTTTAACTTCTTTACATCAAATTAATAAAACTATTGAGTACAAATCTTGCATCTTCAGTGCAGTAAGTGACATATAGTGTATGAAAAGCAATGTTACTTGTTTTTTTACATATATTTAGTAGGGAAATAAGGTGTGAATGAGCTTGTTTGCCACAACTGGTGAAAGCAGAATTATGTAGCAGAAAAAAAGAACATGTTTTATCTAGTAGGGTAATTCTTCGAAAGGATTACATTTTAAAGGGAATATATAATACAGAGTAATTCAAAAATACTGCATGAAAGATACTTACACGTTCCTACTTCCAAAAGTATTTTTTGTAGTCTGTTATATACATGCTTGTCTAAGGAGAACTGATTTTAAATTAACCTTGTGCTATAAACCAGGTATAATTTCTGAACAAATGGGAAAATGCTGTATGAGTTCAAATTTGTGCTGTGTAGTATGCAAAGTTTACAGCTTCAAACAGAAAGTCGCATATGAAATATTCTTGTGCAATAGGCAATATTATTTTTAATATTTTTGTATACACAGGATTATAAATATTCTAGAAACTTGGTGTTAGTGCACAGTCTTACCTATGCCGCAGAATTCTTCTGTGCTTTACAGTGAACTGAATCAAGTAGGTAAAAGTCGTGTTAGTTACCTGAGTTAGCTTGTGGACTGATGTAGAATTTGTTTTAGGAAACAGTGCAGAGAGTAAGTGATCTTCGGTAAAATTAGTGTTTGACTATCACTCCATTAGTGACAAAATAAATTCAAGTTATAAGGTTTTTGGGTTTTATGTAATTTTTGCTAAATAAATCCACAGAAATTGTGCAGTGTTTCCTCTTCATCTTGAGAACAGAGAATACAGTGGCAGGCAAGCTAAATAGGACTCTTCAGGAGTGAGGCAAATCAGCAGTAATCTGACTATCCATCCTTTCACTGATGCTAAACATGTGTAGAATACCTAGATCTTGGAACTGAGAAAGATTCAGTAGACTCTGTGTAGACCCAGTTCAGGACAAATTACAGACAGATTAGTGTATTTTAACTTGAAAAAGCGGGCATGTTGTGCTCTTTTCTGGTTTCGTAGAGAAAGAAGTTGATTCCTTGATGTTAAATTAGCAATTGAGTTACAACAGGAAAGCATAACTGTAGGGAGAAAATAATAATAAAACTTGATTGAGTAATGCTTAGGATTTCTCCTTCAACTTGTTTGAAGCATGTATCAAATTTGAAGTGCTATATTTCATATAATCATTTCAATTTCATTTATTTTAGGGGTAGTTTTGCCATTTTCTATTTCCTTAGTGCAAATAAGGAGCACATTTTCACAAGGCACTTGATCGTTTTAACTTCCCCCCCTTCACTACCTTATTGATTTAGGAATTAACAGTTACATTTTAAATTTTTTTACCTCAGAATTTTGCCAAACTGGTACCTACTATGCTTTTTCATCAGACATAACCCATCTATGTGAATGGCTTTGGCAAGCAAATTTGCCTGTTTAGCTGTTGATTCTTCTAGTAAAGCTATTTCAGAGATAAGGAGAATATTACTTTAGAATAAGTGTGTATAATTTTTTTCCCTGTTAACGATTGCATTGACAACAGAGACTTACCAATGTCACACAGAAGAGGTGGCTTGAATGTGGTTCTCTTTCTCCCTCTACTGTAAAGGATTCTTTAATTTTGTACTTTTACAGTGTTGAAAAGCCTTAACAACTTCGGGGGTCTAACACTCAATTTAAGGTCTGTAAAGAGTATCTGTCCCTGCTGTTAGAAAGGTAATTCATGTATTGAGAAGTCTATGTCCTTTTTGAACATATTATTGAGACATGTTAAGATTCAATATGATGATGTGTTAAAGGAAATATATATACTACTGACAGCTTGACAGTACACAGGTATTTAAATGTGAAGGATTCCGATATCTTGGTAGTATCGATCCATCTGCTTCCTGAGATAGTAAATCAATTTGTTAAATGAACTGACAGTCTTAGCACTGTTTTTTTGTTTAGCATCAACTATCTATCTTCTGCATTTCTATAAATTTGGGAATTTGTGGATTTGTAACTTAAATTTCTGCTTTTTATGGATGTAGAAGATGTTACATGTCTGTCTTGACAGTGAAATTAATTGAATTAGTCTCTACTAACACCTTAAGGGCTTCTTACACTTTTGTAGGGTTGGTGGGCTTTGCCGTGGGTGGCGTAAATCTTGTAGGGCATTCTTGAAGCACTTGCTTATAGAATTATTTATTGGACTGTCTTTCAAACAGGAGAAGCGAACAGTGAAGGTTAATAAAAACACCAAACAGAGGCAAATAGAAATAAAAACTTCCTAGAACAGAAGTTTTCTATAAATTATAGGGGAAAATACAGAAAAATACAGAAAAATACAAACAGTGTTAAAAAAAAAAAAAAAAAAAAAGTGTCTTGCTTTCGTGTTAATATTTCCTTCCGTTTGGGGGAGTTCTGTTTGCTTGCTGGCTTTAATTCTAATTTATTGATCCTTTTTTCCTTTTTACAGCCTGGTCTCACAAAAAGTCCTAATAGAACAAGTAGTGGCAGTGAGCCATAGTCTGGAGCAGTGACCTTTTGCAGCCAGTTTTGTCTAAGGAGATACACGCTATGTATTTATTTTGCTTACTTGCTATATCCTTTAATAGCATTAGGGTGGTAGTGTCTGCTCTTGATTTCTTACACTCTGAGCTGAGTTTAACCCATCTGTGAGTGCTGTTGTGGTTTTACTTCTTCAGGGTGCTCTTCGTCCATGAGGCTACATTATTGCTTGCTCAGAGGAGGAACAAAGTGATCCTTGTAATTCTCTGCTTAGGAAGAGATGTCAGTCTTTGGTGGTTTTCTAATTGATCCACTGGTGACCAGTGTTAAACATCCCACCTCCACCTGTTCATTGCTTTCATCAGCTCCCATGCGGCTGATTTAAGCAAAACTAGTGACTGTCCTGAATAGTTCAGCGTTCTGAACTACTTGTCCCTGTCTGGAAGTCCAGGTTTGGCTCAGACGTAAAGCACAAATGTACTTTGTTAAAATCTTTTCTACTGTATTCTGTGACTCAAGAGCTTCACCTTCTGCAGAGCTTTTAACTGTTGTACTCTTCCATGCTAATCATTTTTCCTTAATTGCTTTTGAGTAGATATGGCTTTTTGTGTTTGCTTAGCGTTTAAGAAGTTTTCTGGGACTTTACTTAATAACAGAAAAAAGAAGACTCAGTGGTTCACAGCAAAAGCTTCACAGCTGTTGGGTTTTGTTATTAATTATATGAATGCTTTTGTGTGGTATGTTTAATAGGATTCAATTTTTAAATATCAATATTTTCATTATTATTTTTTTCTGTAACAAAAGCTACGGGGAAAAAAAATTAGTATCTGTATAGGAGCAGTGTGCAGCTCATTTAGGTGACCCAAGCCAAGGGTACACGCATCTCATAGCCTGATTAGACTGCTTTACATAGAACAGAGAGCTCCTTTAGGTTCTACAGAGTTCTGCAATTTAAATTTCTTGGTGATAAATAAGATGCCAATTAAAAACAAACTAAACAGAAACAAACGAAAAACCACAACCAACCGTACCAAAAATAAAATCCCAAACCAGCACTCATCTGCTGAAAAACAAAACAAATCAAAAAACACAAAAAAACCAAACCCCAAACAAAAAACCGCTAGCAATTTAGGGCTTCATTTGAAAGAGATACTTGAAATTAGTGGAGTGAGGATGCCAGGAGATATTAGGTGATAATGTCAGTTCATATCTCCCAATCCAGATTTGTTCATTCTTTACAGCTGCATTTGTTAAGAGACTCATCATGGTTTTGCTAGTTCAGAATTTGCTAATTTCCCAGTCTTCTTCCTTCTGAGGCTAAATGGTCCTATGTCCAAGATCACAGCAACTTCAACTGCCGTAGATTCAGGGGCTGAAATTTTAAGTCCAGATGATTCTTTCTCATACAACTGGAATAGATGGCAATTACTGAGCTGTGAAATTCTATATGCATCTGTGACTTGTTTTATAAATCAAAGTTCCTCACCGAGGAGTTTCATTAAAGTGGTGACTTTATATACCATAACCAAGAAATAGTGTGGAATATGCAAATTAGTCCTCCTTGAAAATATTAGTTTTCAACTTATCTGACATTATTCATGTTATTTCACAGAAAACTTTTTTTTATATGAGCTGAATTTTTTTCCCTGAACATGTAGATGAAGGACTAATATTTTAAGATAAATATAATGCAGTCTGTCCACTTCAGGAAAACAACTCAGCTGTTAATGAGCACACCTTTTATAAAAAGTATTCAACCAATACCACTCCCCTGCCTCCTTCCTGCCCCCCTCCCCGTCACCCACTCAAAAAAAAAAAACCCAAACCCAGACCGAATCAAACCAAGAACAAAACCCAACCCAAAAACTGTCCAAAGGAAGAGTAATATTAATGTAAAAAGTTGAAGACTAAGAAAGGAATTAGAGAAAAGTGACTTTACAGAACAAAGGTGATTTAAAAAGAAGGGTTTCAGGAGCAAAAGAAAAATTCTCTTTATATCATGTGGCTTGATGTGCAGTGAAAGGGATTAAATTGAATATTGATTTTTGGAAAGGTATGACTATGATGTTAAAAATGATAAAGACTAAAAAAAGACCAACAAAAAAGCAACAAGAAAAAGAAAAGCAAAACCTGTACAAGAGAACAATGAGAGAATTGATGACCAAGCAGAGTTGCAACTGAGGGCTATATTCTGGTTGCCTGATTCTCAAGGGAGTCATTGTTCCTGTAACTGGCAGAAATGCATTAGGCTGCTCATGATGATCAAAGAAAAAGTATCAAGGTAATTCATAGTGAGGGTGGAAATGTGAAGCTAATGATGAAGAATTTCCACCCAAAAAACTTCAGCAGTAATAAAGAGCTGATGTCCAATATGATGAAGAATGAAATGCAAGGTAATAAAGAGTGTGGAGCGACTAGGCCATTTCTCAAGTTGGCCAAAAATAAGATAGATGGAAGAATTGGACATCTTTAATTATGAGGGATTAATTTACCTCACTAGGCTGAAACTTAAGCAATTGAAGTGATTCTTTTCAAAAACATAATCTAGTTTTCAAATGGTTATGGAGAAATAAATGGCTAATGATATTCGTAATAGTCATGTCATGGAAACCTCCAAAATGTTCATTTCTTTCGTACTATTATGGTATTAGGGAACACTTAGCAGAGGTTGGGTTTATGATGCTGATATTTAGAATTTAATTGGCAAAGGGTGGATAGAAATCAGGATCTCAACAGCATCAAAAGGAAGTTCCAGTTCCTAACCTGGCTTACACAGCTCAAATAGCCCATCTTGCTACCACTTTGATAAGGCCAAGGATACACAAATGAGCAAGGGGTTCCTTTTAAAAAAAAATATAAATCCCCAAACCCTAATGAAGGAATGCCTTGTGGTTAACCGGTTAGCTTAAATCATGCTAAGTGAGAAAAAGGTTTAAAAGAAAATGTAAGCATTCATTATTAATTAAATATGGCATTAAATATTACATTCTCTGTTTTCCTAATAAAAAAAAAGTCTGTGCATTTCTGATTTTGTCGCAGCTAAACCCAGAGTATTTCTGTTCCTAATTCAGCATCAAAATAAGAGCTGTGCAGTATCTTGCCTCATAATTTGGTTTAGTAAATTATGCAAACAGGTGAGGGAAACTAAATTGTAAAGAAAAAACATCTGTGCAAGAAATGTATCCAGCTACCTTTAGAAATTGTATTTTATTATATTATTCACTGGTAAACTTCTCTTCAATCTCTTCAGTTTGTCAGTCTAATTATCTTAGGCTGAACTCCACCTTTTATGACCCTTCTGAGATGTAGTGCAGAGCAAAGTGTTGGAACTCCCTGTGCCAGAACTCCAGTAGCTGTGGAGAGGAGTGTTTCTGTGAAGCTTTACACTGTTATGTGATAGAGTTGTGGTTATATGAGAGAGTTTTTCCTTGAATGGGAAAAGCTTGCTAAGAAGCTAGTAGAAACTAACCGAAAACATGATGATTAAGTTATGCTGGTGTGAAGGTTGCAAGCCACATGGGAAACATGAATTATGAAAAAGGATAATTTCCATAGCAGAAAATGGTGAAGCGTGTCTTGCTAGTGAGCTGTGCATCTCTAAAGACAAGGTGTAAAATGAAGCCTAAGGCAGTAAGGTCACTCTGTAGCTTGGGCTCTCCAGTGGAAATAGCCCTGCCCTGTAAAGAGGAAATCTGTCTTATGATATGGTCGGTAAAATGTAGAGGTGAGCTTGTATGGGTGAAGAGGGGTTAAATCCAAGCAGATAGGTACAAGGCAGGAAGGTAGAAAAAGGAGCAGCAAAGTAAGGGCAAAGCAGCAGCCAGAGGGAAGACTGAGACCACTGTAGTTTCTTTGTGTACCAAAAGTATAAAGCCATAATATCCCACCCTGCTGTCACGGTCCACTTGGATCTCTCAAATGTACAGGACAGTGTACTGGGTGATTTAAACTTTATTTCATGAGCTCATTAAGAAATACAATAAACATACGTGTCAAACAGGGGCTCTTGCCCAGACTATCATGCGAATTCACTTATTTACCACGCAAGTCATAAGGTTTCATCATTTATAGCCCATAATTTGTGCATTTATAAGAAAAAATAAAATTAGTTACCTAGCCAGTGGTGAGTGCTCATCCATCCTCTTCCATCAGGGTGCAGGTGTCCCTTGTATCACATCCTGCAGCAGGAAAGCCTCAGCAGTCCAGCTACTGTTGGATCTAGCTTCAAAAGCTGACGTTTTATACCTTTTAGCTTGGAGGCTTGGTATTTACTATTTCCATAAATGAGCAGATTATGGCGAAACTGCTAGACAGAAGAGAATGGCTGCAGGAGACAGCAGTTAGCAAGTGATCATAGCTGTGTTTAGCTCTTTGTGGCCAGCTGTCCTGCAAGGCCCTGCTCCCTGCATTCATCAGGCCTTAGCATGAGCTGGGGTAGCCAAAATCTGAGCAGGAGTTGAGTGAACAGACACACTGTTTTTTTTCTTTCTTTTTTTTGTGTTGGGTTTTTTTGGTCTTTTTGGCATGTCGAACTATGGAGCTCCTAGAGTGTGGTTCCATAGTCAGAGCAGTGCTCGTTCCAAGAACCAGCAGGGTACTTGTTTTATCTGTGCATTGAAAGCACGCTGCCTTCTACCCTATTCCCTGGTCATGTCTTTCCTGGTATGTTTAGGATTTCTATAAGGTCAGGTAAATCATGTGTCTTTATTGATGCTAGGTGTTGAGGAATACTTACTGCTCTTGTGATCTCTTTACTGTCTTCTAACAGACTCTATATACAGGCAAAAAATTGCAGACAAAAGAAGTAAATAGTGCAGCACATAGTTCTTTCTGTGATATCAACGCAAAGGCTTAAAAAAAAAGATAAGTGGAACATGAGATCTGTTTTGTGAAGATGTAACTGCAAAGAAAGGCTCCTGTACAGAGTACAAGGTGGCAATACTGTAAAAATTTAAATATTTATATTAAAGAATGACAACTAATGCTTAAGTCTTGTTACAAATTACATTCTCTAGACGGTGTTTATTGTTCTTGGAGTTTTCGTTTGGTTGGTTTTGAGTGATGCATTTTGAGTATCACGTTCACATTCAGGAGAATTCAATCAACATGGCTAACATAATTTTTAGCATATGATCACCATCTATTTTCTTTTGGTGTTATCAAATGATGTACAAACTATCCTGTGAAGCCTTTGCTTTAGAAGCTCACGTGTCTCAAGACATGTATCCCTTCCTTCCCCTGCTCCAGTGCCTCCTGTTAATGGTATTTGAGCAATCTTGCCTACTGACTGGAAAAGCAAATTTGCTTTGTCCTTTATGTGCTGTATTTATCCTTCATGAATATCCACAACATTCAGCAGGGATTATTTGGCCAAGGAAGTTGGATCATTCCTCCCAGTGAAGAAATTTGTAAATCTGGGAGGGTGGTGCTGTTTGTACAAGATCTAAAAGCAGCTTTAAGAATTTGCTGGAGAGGCTTGTGTAGCTTTAAGTAAGGAGATTATGTAAAATGCTGAGTAAAGCTGAGAGCTTGCAAAGGCTCTGCCTAGCAGCAGAGCTGTGTAAAACAAATAATAAATAGCTTTTGAGCTCTCCCTAGGCAAGGACTTCTTCCTTGTTTGGCCGCTAGCCGCCCAACTTTCCTCTTTACCTCTGTGTCAATCTTCTGTTCATCTTTGTTTAATACCTTAATATGGTCTAGGATACATTTTTGTGTATATTTTATTCTCTGAGTGCTAGAGAGGAAGATCCTTCCCCTTATATCAATTCCACTTCATGAAAAATAAAAGATAAGTACTTGAAGTATTTAGATATTCATTTTACAATTCATGTGAAAGCAATATCTAGTAATGGGCTAGTGGTTTTATTTTGGATGTTTTCTGTGATGACTTGACTGATAGATAAAACCTAGTCAATTTTTCAAAATACAAGGGCATAAGAAAAACGAAATTAGCTTGAGTTGGAATAAAAACCTTCAATGAAACTTGAATGAAACTTTACAAAAATAATTCAGGTAAAGTCAAGTATTTCAGTAAAAGTTTCAATGAAGCTTTTATGCAAGAATGTATAAATGACAGAAACAAAGGTGTACTGCTGAAACCTTCAGAATTTTTTTTGGCTTTTTTGTTACACGTTTGCTTCAGGATTAAAGTAACAGATTCTTTAGAAAAAAAAATGCTTTGATCTTGTATTTACTGACGTGCTTTTAACCCGTTGGATATTCTGTAGGGTTTGGATATTCTATGCGTTGTGTGTATCATATCCTACAGTGTGATTTCCACCCCCCACCCCCCACCTTTGGACCATCTCCACAGTCTTTTATATTCCCAGTCGAACATTACCTGTAGCGATGGCTGATGGATGAACGTAATAGGCTCATGCACAAACAGTGTAATGCTTTGCAACAGTTCTTGGGTGGAAAGGGGGAGAAAAAACTCGACTTTAGGAGGAAGCTGCCCTGTTCAGCTGCAGCCTTGCATACCCCAAGTGATCTCCAGGGGTGTAACAGTGGGCAGGAGGGGTGATGGGAGCAGGATTTGGGCACTACGTGCTAGGAAAACTGTGCTGCCCCAGGAAAGAAGCCCTAGATGTTCTTGTGTCTGTGAGCAGACTGTGCCTTGAATCAGTCATGAACTCTGCACCACAGAGGATAAATTGAAGGATTATTCTAAGAGATCTTGTTCTTCGCTGTACAAGATTTTGTACTTCAAGAAGTATGATTCGGATAAGCAACTCTATGGTACCGGTTAGAAGATTTTTGTTTCCTAATTCAACTGATAGAGTTGAGTGGGATCACTGAACAGGTAATGACCTGGCATATCTCAGCTTGTATCTGACTTATACTGTGAGCGTCAAGTTCTCAAATTTCATCACTAAATTTTAGATATTTTGTTAATAAACTGCTATATAAACTCCTGTTTTGAAGAATTCAGTCACTTGAAAAATAAATTGAAAAATCAATTTGGGCCCAATCCTGTCTTCAAAAAAGCTTTAAAAAAAAGTAGTACTTGTGAAATAAATGGGCTTCATAAGCATTCTCAATTCATTATTGAATGCAGTATATTAGTTAGAGAAGTATGGATATAAGAACTACCTTTTGATCGTACTTCTTGAATAGTAGCTTAGTTTGAGTGTACAGTCTCTTTTTTCATTAGCTTTCATGACAAACATCAAAGAAATGAGTGTTTCTATAAACCTTTATGTATAGAAAGTATCCCTCATTAATTCAAAACCACTGAATCAGTTGTCAAAGAGAGCAGCTGTGGATTCTGATAATTGCCTAATTAATCTAATGATACATTTTTCCTATCATGATCCATCTGATACTTTTTCTGCACTGATGCAGGATTCTGCAGCTGACTTGCCTTGATGCTGGTTTTGCATAGTGACTTTTAAAATTGAAATATACTTAAGCGTATTAATAAAACTGAGCAAGAAAAAGTCATTTTCCAATAGCTCAATTATTCTTAGTAAATGTTTGGAATTATAGGATCTCATGGATGTGTTGTTGGGTTTTTTTTTATCATGCAACTGGTCGGATTCTAAGTGACTAGTAGAAGTTGGTTAATTGGTGTTTCTCCTATTCATTGTCATCCTACCCGGGTGGAGAATATGCTGGGTTATTGAAATGGGAGGTGACAGTCTTGGGAAATTAAGCATTCTTCCGGCTGCAAGTGTGGCCAGACTACGTACCAGTGTTTTGGGATTATTAGTCTCTTTTTTTGTAGTTATTCTGGTATCTGTTTCCTACACTGCAAAATCTGCTTCGGTAGCTTTGATTCTAGGCAGCTCCGTAGCTATGTGAATCACAAAACAGAGCCTCAAATGCATCTTCCCAAAAGAGTTTCAGAACAAATTAATCTGCCAAGCATACATGTGTGGATAATCCATTAAAGTAATATAGCCTTGCTTTAAAACAAAGCAAATAATTAAACATGAACAACTTAATGTTATTGATAAAATATAGGCTAAAGGGAAATAGTGCAGTTGCAATCACGCTATTAATAGAAGCTACTGTAATCTTGTAGAGTTCAATTTTAGTATTATTTCTGTGAGTAGTAGAAAATTTCAGACAGTAAATGGGAATTGATAAACAAGTGACAGTAATTTGGAATTTCTTTTTATTGCAAACTTTTTTTTATTTCTGCACTTCCCGTAAGCCCTTGAACAGGACCGAATAGAGTATAGAAGATCCTTCTATTTTAGGAAAAAAAAGAATTAGCCAGTGATGTTTTAGTTCCTGCTCTAGCCTAGAATTGACAGTTGTGAATTATTTTCCACAGTGAGCAGACTACTGTCACTTGAAGATGCTCATCATTCCCCATAGCACCAAAGTTATAAAATTTGTTCCTTTTCAACCTAGGCAGTTTCTTTCTGAGAAGAAAAATAGCTTTAAGATCTATAATAGAGCATGCCATTTATTTCTTTTCACCCTATCCAAGGTCTAACAGTCTCTACTGAGAAATGTTGTGATTTATGCCTTGTATGAATTTGGAGACTGTATTACTTAAATAATAAACACCAAAAGTAAGCAGGATGCATGGCGGTAAGAATTACCTTGTGGTGGGAAACAAGTGCTGCTGTGAAATCGTCTTTGTGAAGTTAGATTTCCTGTAGCACCTGATACTGTGTTCTGGATGTTCTCATAGAACTGCAGTGGAATTATTGCTATGTGCTTGTGAGAAAGGAAGTGTCTTTCACATGAGGTGTAATCTTGTCCTTATCGCAGCTGAGTTCAACTGTACAAGAATAGGGATGTATGGAGACGAGTTTGGTGACTACAGTTTTCGGTGTGTTCTCCTCCAATCACTACGTGTACTTCAGGTGCCTGGCATTTAAGCACATGGGCTGGATGTTTAACATTGATTTCAACTTGTACTGTCTTTTTTTTTTTTTTTTTTTGCTTGTATTAAATGCAAATGAAATATAAATGAAAGTAATCTTAGCCTGTACAATTATGTCTGAAAAGTTGAAGGTTGTATCTTTCAGCCTGATGATAAAAGTACTGGAGACATGAGCTAATGCTTCAGTGATACTGAATTGTGAAAGAAATGGCTAATTTTAATAGCTAGAGGCAAGGAAAAAAACCCCACGTGTAACTCCTGTTTCTGTAGAAGTGAATGAAATTATTTTTATGGCAAGAGGAAAGGCTGATAAAACTTTTATTTTTTTAAAGAGAGTATATCACTTGTTTCACAAAGTATTTTCCATGCTAATTAATGCTCATGCTATGAGTTAGTCTCCTTGATAGCTAAGACACAAATATGTTAAAATGATTTTCCTTTGTTTAACGGATAGAAGATGTTAAGGTGTAATGACAAGGTTGCTTCAAGCAACAGGTACTTCAGTGAAATGAGAAAATTTTGGAGTACAGAAGTCTGCAGTTAAGATTAAATGGTACCATTTTCTTTCTTCCTCACCAAAGAGATGATAAATGTGTTCGGTTTCAAGGATTTCACTTGCTGCTATGTAGTTTCTCTAATGATAACCAGCAACAGTGGTTCAGTCTTGATGCAGGTTTTCTGAAGGGAAGTGATATGTACTTATAACCTGAATGCAACTGTGAAGCTGTACTTTATTTTCACAGTTTTCTTCCCTTGAAAGGTTAGATTTTAAGGTACCGTGAAGATTGAGGTACATTTTGGCTGTTATTACCATCTTTTGGAATGAACTTTGTAAGATTTATCTAACTAATTTAAATCTCGAGAGACAAAGTGTTTTCTGTCCTTTAAATTCTTGACTTACTAGGTGTATATATTCACAAGAGCAGAGAGTACTTTTTACTGTATCTTACTAAAGGGTATAGTGATGCTCTGACCTTGGTATTACTGTAAAATATTTGTTGGTGTCAGTAATGAAAAAAAATCTGAGTAAGACCAAAATTATGTATATAGCGATATTCCTGATTTTTTTTTTTATTTTTTTTTTTGGGCGGGGAGATTGGGATGAATTTTCTTTTAAGGAGGAGAAAAATAAAAATGTTACTCTTATAGTCATAATTCTTACGTATGCTTTCAAGGTAGATGAAGAGGTCTTTAAGCTTTTAAAATCTTTTTTGCTGTATTCCGTAATGTAGTCCGTAGCCTTGTCCTCTTTATGCTTTTTGCTGCATCTGGGTTGAGTGCCTGTTTAATTCTTAGCTACATAGTTTGGAAAGGAGTAGTGAAAGGATGCTTCTAGGGTTTTCTTTCAGTACTATTCTAGACAATCTGATAACCTGTACTTTCTATAGCTCCTGAAATCACATGTCTAATTTGACCAAGATTCAACAAAAGCTCAGCCTTGAGAACTCTGGTTGCTTCTACAATTGAAGCCAATGCAGTTAGAATTATTACAAACCCCTTAATTCAAGCGTTTAGAACAGCACCATATTATCGTTAATAATAAAATACTGATTTTCTTCTATTTCTCCCCTTATTTCTGAACTTTGGGAAGTATACTCAGGTTTTCAGGATTGCTTTTCATCCAGAGCTACGTTGCTAGGAACATTTGTTCAGTAGAAATGAAGAACCATATTTAATCAGTTGTTCCCAGATGCTAGTACTTGAAGGAGAATACTAGCTGCCATCTAAGTCAGCTAAACCAAATCTGAGACTAGAAAACCTCTCTTGCTCATTCTTTGTCAAGCAAAACAGTACGTTGGAGAATATTTAAAACTTACCTTGAATGTGATTGAAGAATCCAGTTTTAGCTATATTTTGGAGCTCTGAGGAGAAATGTACAGAGAGCAATATAAATGGAGCTGTTCAGAGAATAATTTGCTCTCTGCAGGAACAAAGACATGCAGGGAATTGTCCAAGAAGAAATTGCTGATTAAAATTTTGGCTGATAATCACTTTATATATGCTTGAATTATGCTACTAAAGCCCTTTCTGTTCAAAACCATCTGCGGAGAGTGTATATTTGTAAACAAAGACAGATTAAGATAATTTATTAATTCTTTGTCTGCCATCCACTCATTATTTCTACTAGAAGTATCCACTTCTAAGCTTCCAGCCATGTTAACCTCTGAGCACTGAGACAACATTTTAATTGGCTTACAAGTATGAATCGGCTTTTATCCTTATATAAAACATGAATGTTTCTAAATCTAATTCATGCTAGGAAATATAGTACCCACATACTTTCAGGATTAAGTACGATGTGTTAACTTGACTGAGCGCAGATGTGCAGGGAGTCCTGTACATGAGGCACACTCCTTGTTCTAGCCTGCATGGACAGAAACTTGCAGAGGGAAAGGACAAGAAGCTGGTATGAAATGTTATTCAGGTTGTCTCTGCCAGCTCTTTGCGGGAGCACACGTACTTAATGCTCCCAAGTGAATAGCCAGGATTTAGACTTGCAGAGTGAATAAGTACTCTGGCTTAGCAATTAGCTGCAGGAAAGTAAGGCTGTGTCTTATATGGACAGACAGTTGAAAGGTTGGTTAATTGAACTTCTCCTAACTGCCAAATGTTGAGTAGCACAGAGAGGCATCCTGTCAATACATGTTTAACATTATCAGAGAAAGAAAGTAGAGAACATCCTTTCTACCACTTACCTATTAAGTTGCAATGGAGCTCCACATCTGCCAGAACTGTCTAGGTCTATGAATCAGAGCATCACAGCTGAATGTTTTTATTAAATGTATGTCTACAATTGAAAAGATTAGGTGCTTTATGTATGGACTGGAAAAAAATGGTTGCAGCAAAAGATTCCCAGCAAAGCTTTTGTCTCTTTACTTTCAAAAATGGAATGAGTTTCTGTGCTCTGTTTTCCATTCAGCTCTAGAATCATAATCCTCAATGTTACCCAAAACTTTTTGAATATACCTATTTAAATGTACTTGTATGTCTAATAGATTTTGGAATAAAGCCTGACCTAATCTAAACACATAAATATGAAAAAAATGAATACTTTCTGATGTATCATGAATAAAGCTAGTAAATATCATGTATAGATATTGCGTGCATTAGTACATGCGTATGTTTATATGCCTATGTGTGCATAATCTGGATAACATTGATAATCAGGAGATGTATATATTATAAACAGGGTCTATACTGTTGCATAAGCCTAATCCAGTTAGTCTCCCTATGCCACATATTCCTCATCTCAGTGGAGAGCGCAGGACTCTGCATTCCAGTACCTGGAGGGGGCCTATATGAAAGTAGGAGAAGGTCTATTCAAAAGCTCTAGTATGGATAGGACGAGGAGCAATGGGTCCAAGCTAGGAAAAGATAGATTTAGGTTGGATATTTGAAAAAAGTTCTTTAACACAAGGGTGATCGATCGCTGGAATGGGCTGCCCAGGGAGGTGGTGGAGGCCAAGGTCAAGCTTCATGGTGTTCTAAGCAACCTGACCTGGGTAGAGATGACCCTACTTGTGCAGGGAGGTTGGACTAGATGACCTCTGGAGGTCCCTTCCAGCCTGAAACATTCTATGATTCTATGATTTGAGAGCTAAGGACAGTTCCTCAAAATGACCTGCCAAAGATGGGGAAGCTCCGTCAAGAGCCTCCATTTCAAGAACTTTACTATTACAGTTCACAGAGCTTGAAAGCTGTTTGTAGCCACATTTTCTCAAAGGTGGTGAAATAGGCCTTTTCTAAGATTTCTTTGGATGAAAGGTGTTGAGTTGAGACAGCAGTGCATAGAAACAACACTCTGATTTTCCTGGTGTACCTACAACCTAAAATAGCGGGAATTGGTAATGAAGAGCCTGTGCCTTACTGAACGAAGAGTCCGTCTGTACTGAGGTGGTACAGGAGAGTTGACGTCACTTGCCTGCAAGCTTTGAGCAGCAGTAATTCTGTTTCTTCCCTTCCTGGCTCCTGTGAAAAATGAAAGATGAATTAACTACAAGTTGCTGGTCCCAACATATAAATGAGATTCAGAGTATGTTGTGTTAGTAACTCTGTAGAAAAATAATCAGAAACTTCTGATTACCTGTGCAGGTCAATTTTTTGTTACTCTTTTGCTACAAGTAAAAAGAGAACTGCTCTGAAAAGTATTTTATTTTACATTAGGATTGCATTGTAATTTTATCTTCTCATTCTGATATTTTGTTTCGTGCTTCTGATTTTTGTTTAATATTTGGAAGTCTGACTTTTGTAATTTCATGGTCATGTTTTCCCCAGTATATATTATAGTCCACAAATTCATATCACCTATTGAAAACTCTCTTCAAGACTGAGAGTTTATTTAGTTGAAGCTGCAAAGCTGATGTATCTTCAGCAAGTAAAAGCACAACAGCAGTGTGTTCTTCAGATTTCTCTGTCTGTGTAGCTTGATTACAGGAATTGTTAGTGGTAAAATGGACAAAAAAAGATCACATTCAAGAAGTTTGCTCAGGATACAAACACACACATACGGGATGTTCTGTGAAGTGGATTTTGGCACTGCCAGTATTTTTCAATCTTTTATGTGCTAAATCCTACCACTTATTGTTAAAATAAACATAGGGCTTTTCTCCCTACATGAAGCAGATACAACTGCTAGCGTTCTGCATCAGAGACAGGGGAAACTGAGTGTGCAACACCTATGAATTGACTTCTTCCATGTAGGGAATCAGGTGGCAGATGCTCTGTGATATTTTGTATGTCATTTGTATTTTACCTAAAGAGCACTATCAGACATAGGTGTACTGAATGAAGAAGAATCAAATGTCACCTCTAAGTAGGCACAGGCACCGCACCGGCAGTGTTTGTGCCAATGGCCAAATAGCTAACTGCTGAATCTATTATAAATTGCAGGGTTATTACCGTCACAGGTAATGCATATGTGCTGTGTGCATAGGAATTGCAAATCGGTACACCTGCCATGACAGCAAGTCCTTCAGGTCTGTTGCTGAGTTGTTTTTTGGTTGGTTGTTTTGTCACAGGATTTGCAATCTGTTTGTTTCAGTGCTTCTGCAAGTTTAATAAACTCAGTACTTCATTATGCAAGTTGTTTGGGAACTGTAATCAGCATATTCTTCCTTTCTGATCGATAAATAGTCTTTGATTTCCAGTGTTTGCACTCATTTTTCAGTAAGGGCATGTCTTTCACAATAGTATGCTGACCAGGCTTACATGGTGAAAATGACGCTGTAATCTTTTCTGGAAACACACCATCTCCAAAGATTAGCTCACTTAAAGTCCCTTTCCCCAGTTAACTGCTGAGTTCTGAAGGCAGCAATGGTTCAAGGGGCTTACTTAGAAAGCACAGTGCTCATACTTTCTCTTGTCTTTATTATTATTGATATAGGACTGTCTCCATTCTCTCCTGCTTGCCATCAAGTGTATTTCTCAAGCCCTCTTTTAATGCAGCAGTTACATAGTGTGCTTCAACAGACATAAACACCTCCTAAAATCTAGTGTAGAGATCAACTTACTGCATGGGTAGATGTTCACTTTCTCAGACATCCACTCTGTTTTCAGAAGAGTTTAATAGCAATGGTATGCTGAGTGACTGGGAAACTATTTCAGGGCAGTGTTTTATTCTGCACCCTTTGTTAGTAAGAAGGGAGGTGCGCAGTGCTATCGTAGGACACAATGTCGCTTTACTCTGCAACTAATCATATGAAGTACAGTATGTACTGAATGACAAACAATCGGGTTGTCTTTAATGTTCTGTTCTAGTGCTTTTGAATGTTGTAAAAGGTAACTTCAGAGCATCTCTCCCTATTTTCTTTCTTCAAGATGAGTTCCTTCCAAATCATGTAAAAGGGCTAGATAGCAACTACACCTATTTTAAAACATCTTCTATAATTAGAGGACTTCTACTTATCAATGTGAGGATCCCTAGTCACAGAGCGACTTTAGCACTGTGCTTGAGTGGAGGGTGGAGAGAAATAAGGAGAAATTGTGTGAAGGAACATACTCCCATTCCAGTTTAGCTTTAATTACAGATAATGTTGAACAGCAAGTGGGTTTGTATTAGATTTGATTTACTTGGTTTGTTCATTATCACAGAAGTGTTACACTCTGTTCTGGGCCTGAGAAGAAGTTGCAAAGGGGATTGAAGTAATTTTCTCAATACAAACTTTTTTCTTTTCCTTTGACTGTTTTCTCCATTATGTGTAGCAGGCAGTGGTTTGACATTAAATATATTCAGCTTGCTATTATCATGTGCGGTTTTGATATATAAACTACTGCTATGCCTATTTGTACAAGTTCAATGAGAAGTGGTTTCACCTCAGAGTGGCTTGGCTTTCAGTCTATGCCAAATGGGTATTTAAATCAATGTTCAAAGATCATATAGGGAAGATTTTATAACAGTCATAATTTTATGTCAGCATTGGCCACAAATCTGTTTTGAAGTGAATTATCAGTTTCAATGCTTGGTTTGTGAAACAGGTTACCTAAATAAAAAGTATTCTGAAATTACTCTGTAGCTTTTCTCTGCCCTCTGAGGACTACAGACTGATTTACATTATCTTTTTAAGGACACAGGCAGAAACACAACTGGTCTGTGTTCTTACACGTGAATCTTTAAAGATACGTTCTTATGGATGTCATGGGTGATTTGTTTATTTTTTTGATTCTTTCTCATAGTGACACAGAATCAGAATCGTTTAGATTGGAAATTCTTCTCTTTTTATTATCTACTGTCTTAGATGTTACTGAAGTTATGAGCTTAACATCTCACTGCCAGCAAGGTCAGAGGGACACTTAAAGTGTATCGTATCTTTTTGATGTTCTATATCAAAGTAATGTCGAAGTTGAGTTTCTTTATTTTAAATAGAGTAGGAAAAAACCCTCTCCTAAGCTCTGCAGATACTATTATACCTGAGGTGACAAGTGTTAGCAAGGTAATAAATAGAGTGGAATTACAATAGTCTTAACTTAGTGTAATTGAAATTTCAGGCAGGCAAGACTCTAGAAGAGCCTTTTTTTTCCAATCTGCTGTCAATTTTGACAGCAGATTGATGAATAAGGGTCCCATAATGTTAGAAAGAGTAAACATCAGAGCTCATTGTGTTACCTTTTTCTAAGGTGTGATAGTTTGGATGGAACCAGTGTTTTAAAAATTAGGCTGTATTTTAAGCAGTTGCAATAGTTGTAAATGCAAATTTATTTTGTAGCAATGAAGGGCAGATGTATCCATGGTTCTCCAAGTGTCTGCATAGTGGCATTCTATGCACTTGCTATGTGTAATAGCCTTGGTCAGTTCTTACACTGTCCGCATATGTGTTTGTCCTCCTTTGTGAGGACTGGAGATACTCTCTGTATCTACTTCTGTGGCTCTGGCCCATTGGCCATGATGATTATAACTGCATTTCAGTAGGTTGCAAAAATCTCATCTGAAAAAAAACTATTGACTCAATATATGTCTCTAGGAAAAGCCATTAATCTCTTCGGGTTTATTATCAAGTCAACACAGCCTGGTAGAAAAATAGATGAGGTTTCTAGTAAGGGAAAGCACATGTATTCCTCTGAAGACTACCCACTCATTAAATTTAAAATACCCCCATCTTAATCATAAGTGTATATTTTGTGGCAACTCCCTTTTCTCTTGTTGCTGAGGGCAGGAGGAATCTCTGATGGGATGCTCCCAGATGCCTGTTCAAGACTGTGTCGCAGCTAACTTAGCAGCACCGCGCACTTCTCGCTAATGGTAAAGCTCCTATTGGCTGCCCTGAGAGCAGTTCTTCCCTATGGCAAGTGCCATGGATATTAAATAGCTTGTCCACAATAAACTGTGATTCTGAATGTCAAGCTATTCAACCAATATATAATCACCATTTTGGGGATAACAAACTTTCATAAATGCTGTTTGTGACATGCCAGTTTTGAAAGCAGTAATACCCCCAGGGTGAGTTTGTAAATCATCACCTTGCAGATGCAGTTTTCAATTTAAGACAGTTCTTCAAAGCAACAATAACAGATGAATTAGCAGATATGTAAGCCTTCAGTTTAATGCTGCTTGCTTCTATTTTTTGTTCGAGGAAATATCCTTTTATTGGTTGTAGCTGCGGAGAGAATATTCAGTCGTTGCGTTTTTTTTTTTAATTCTTCCTAATAAAGGAGTTTGGGTGCTTTAACATATTCTCAGGAGTCCCTGCTCCAAACTTTGCCCTCCAGTTGGTATTATGGTATCAGTAATTGCTGCCTCATGTTAACATTTATTTAAAGCTGCTGATTTAACATTTAAAAATTCTGAGGTTAATGGATCTGTATTCACAGATCCATTAACCTCAATAAAAACAAATGGGACCTTTAGTGAACTAAAATGAGTGCAGATCAAGGATACACTTTCACTAATACTTACTGATAGCATTTAGATTGTACTGTTAAAATGTCAGGTCATGAAAAGGGCTAGTAATGTAGTAATATTCAAGGTGAATTTCAGTGTTTCAGTCACTTCCGTGACCCAAGATAGGATAGTTTAAGATCAAGTAAGCTATGTGTTCAAATTGCAAGATATTCTGGGTGGATTGCTGTGTAAATGGTATCATATTGGGGCTGAGCTGGGTTTACTCAAGAATTAAATTGGTGTGAATGCACATTCATCTAATAAAAAAGTTATGATAGTGTAGTTAGATGACAAACATCCTAGATGACAAACATTTATCCTATTACATGTAGAAACTGACTTCTAGCTTGCAGCACTAGAGAAAGCTATGATGCTTAAGAAATGAATACATACATAAGTTAATATAGAATTTCTTTCCTTTAGTCCTCGTACTTCATTATTGCCATAAAAAAGTAATGGAGATCTAGAAACAGCATTTAGAAACACAAAAGAAACATTCCTTTCTCAGTTCATCTCCTGCATCATAATCCAGCAAATCTGATTTTACAGTAGGCACATACAGAAATATGAGGTGTAAATCCTGACTTGAACGCACTGACACAGACATTTTTGATTTTGTGGGATTAATTTCACAATGAACATGAGATTCTGTCTCTGTTCATCTTTAGTTCTTGTTTATCAAAGTGATGGGGTCTTTCATGGTCTTAAACATGTACTGTTGTACACTGATACACAGTTTAGGAAGATGTAAATTGCTCAACACCACACAGGTACTTGAAGAGTGAGGTTGTAAAATACCTACAATGCGTATTTGTGCTCTAAGTAGTCTTATCCTGTGTCTATGTGTAGTGAAAGACTGCTTACTCCTGTTAATAGTGTAGATGAAATAAAAAAAATACATCGTTACTTTGAGCATATAGAAAGGACATCTGGAAAATCACTCATCAGATAACTTTGAAGAGCATTATGTAGGCAATTTGGAGGTATATTGTACTGAACTTTAGAGTAGATGGGTCAATATAAAGGTAATCTAGTTATGGGCATGCAAAGTTTTAGTGAATGGTTATTAAAAACCATAGTATTTAATATGTGGCAAACATTTAGAGGAAGTATGTGCAAAACCACCTAAGCATATAGAACCCCAAGTCCCATGGAAAATCCATGTTACCATCATTCTTAAAAACAATTTTACTTGCCTCATTTGCTATATTAAATAATGCTGTGATACATATACTCTTGCATAGTACATCAGAAATAAAAATTTTGAATATTTTTTTTTTTCAGAAAATCAATATGAGAACCAGAAAAAAAAAAGTTAAGAGATCAGTTTGAGGTCAGTTTCAGAAATGTGGCACTTGAAGTTTCTATTATTATTACTAAAGACGTCACAGTATTACACAAGCAGGACTTAATCTAAATTTGGCTTATCTGTGAGCTTGTTTATGTTTTTTAATATGAATATTGATTTGCCTATACACATCAAAACCAACAAGCATGTATTAAAATCTTACAAGAAACAAAACTACATTTCAGTGACAAGTCCACAGTAATAGCTTTCCAAGGTATAAGTATATAACTAACTAAACTGTAGTTGTCAAACAAGAGAGATACAGTTTAATATTGGCATTCTTGTGAATACTGTCATAATATGTGTTTTGATAAATAAAGCCTAGCACTGTTTAAGAACAGAGAAAAGCCATTCTTAAAGTACTTCTCTATTTGGCAAAATAGACAATGTCAGTTTTCTGCTGCTGTGATTTTGTTTCGACTCTACTAAGCATCAAGTAGATTGGATTCTCATGTTGAAAAGCAGAATGCATCACTGTGTGAATAGAAATGCATTACTCTGTGAATTGGAATGAATTAGACACACTCTATTGCCCTGTTGTCCTGTCATACTTAGGCCTTTCTAAAAATGGTTCTTGTGAGAATTTGCTGTTAAATCTGGGACAACACTTTAAGCAAAATTTACTGGAGTCTTTCATTTGTTATATTTCATTATAAGTAATATTCTTCTTAGCAGTGGAAATAGATTTGTTTTCTCTGAAAGTTATATGTAAAGTATTCACCAATTTGGCTGATATGAATGAACCTTAGAAATGTTTTCTTCAAGCAGTATTAGGTGGCATTAAAATCTTCAACTGCAGTCTGAGCTCTTTTTGAAAGGTAGGATTTTTTAATGCAAAAAGTTATTACTGTGGTATTGTGATATTTCTTTAGAATTTGATATCTAGCTTTCAGGGTCTTTTAAAAATCCCATTCTGAATTCTTAATTCAGGGGCCATCACCACAATTTACAAATCTATTGTTGGAGTTACATTCTCTCTAACAACTTTTGAGATATCAGTTAAATCTTATTCACTACCTTGGAATCAAGACTCATGAATATCTATTTTGCACTTAAAGATAAGACTTCTTACATATACCTCTTTACTTAATAATGTGGTCATGACAAGAACATTTTGAAGAAATAGTCCATAGAAGTCTCGTGCCATGAAATTTTAGCCAGAATGGCAAACTGCTCAAAGAGAAGTTGTACTTCCTGGCATGTAGCCTGTGGTGGTTTCTCCTCTGATGTTGTATCTAGACCACAGCCATGTTTATTCTGTTTCATTTCCTAAGAGTCTTTCCTGTGACCCAAATCTGCTAATAACACACTGCAGCAGGGTAATATACTTACCATTCTACTTTGGTACTCTTTTATTAATGGACTGTACTGATGAGAAGATCAGTTATTGATTATTGTATGTTGGCCCCGGTTCAGCTAAGTGCTTCAGCACATTTCTGACTTTAAGTGGAAAAGAGTATTAAGTATCATTAGAGGACTGACACGGTCAGGTGGAGGTACAGTCCAAGAATCATACCGACGCATTTTTTTGCATGCACTAAGAAGTCAAAGAAGACAAACATCACACTACATCACAAGATGAACATTAGGATTTTATCTTGCGAAATACATCTCAGTAATTGGGGATCTCTCTAGATTATAGTTACCTACGCATACTCTGTTGTAAGAAAGAATGAATTTACTTGTGCTGCATTTACACCTGATGCTTGTAAATTCTTGACTAAAGGTAGAAGTTGAAGCAGACTAGAGCAGGCCATCATGGGGAATGTTTTATTTGCCTTAACACTGGGTTGGTAATAACAGTCCTATGACAGTTTTTCTGTATTTCATGTATAAAACAAATGAAAAACAAACCAGAAAAAAAACCAACTAAACAAACCTATCTCAATCCCAGAAATTGAACTGTTGGCATATGCACTTAAACATATCAATGAATAGTATGATATGCATCTCTTTTTTTTTTTTTTTTTTTTTTTCACAACTGTAGGAAAAAAAAACATTCTGATGTTCAGTCGCTGAACATCTGTGTTAATTATAAGCTTTGTTGCTTTTTCTTTATTGTCATTGATTTTTATGGTATACTATGTGTTAGCAGTATGATAGCGGAATGCAGCACAAAGCATACATTTACAAAGTGTCTTATCCTTTCAGCAACAGATCTGTTTCCCAAAAGTATTTTGAAACATATTTCTTTACAGATCTTCAGTACATTTGTCTGAATGAAACCCTCTCTTAAAGAGACAAAATCCCCGAGTGCTTTACAAGCTTTGAGCCTGACTTGTGGAATTCATTTGCATTTGGGGTATGGAATTGTGGAGAAACCTCCAGGGAGCATGCGTATAGAGGTGTCCTGGAGCTTATTTAAGTTGTGATTTGTGGTTTTTTAGAAGATACTTCTTCCTTGTTTTCATTACTAAATATATAAGTAAATAAAGAAAACAACACCCCAACTATTTCTGCAGTTTATATTGGATTTCTTGTATTTCAGTTCATGCTCATTGTGTCTTGTCCATTCACAATCCATTTATTTACTTTGTGTCTATCAAAATCAGAATAATTAGGCCATTACAATGATAGACGGTGCAGCTCTGTTTCAAGAATGCTGTTGAAATTATTTTTAAATTTTTTTACCACAGAGGGGAGGCAGAATGAAAATGTGGCTGACAATTGTTCAGGGAGAGTTTCCTTGTACTCGCAATGAGTTCATGGTATTTACTGTAGTCATACCTCTTGTCTGTTTAGTTGCTATAGTTTTGAAACATAAAAAGCAATGGTGAAATGTAAGAGATTTAGACTGTGGACTATCTGATGGTCTGTAATCAAAAGTACTCAAACAGTGACTGGATATTAGTAAGAAGCCTCTTTCTTGCCTTTTCCTGAAAGGTATTTAAACCCAAACAAAGATATGTAATTTTAAAGTTTATTTAATATTTACATAAGTGTGAAATCTCTCTTCATCCACATTGATCTATGTCAAATCAGAAGTAGCAGCTGTATTTTTTTTCCATGTGTCTTTCAATATGTGAAACTTTTAAGTGTAATTCCCCCAAAACTAAGTTGCATATTAGTAGTGTAAGCTGGTAAAGAGTTTATCTTTTTTGAAACAAATGGGATATTAGAGATAAAGCACTATTTGGGGTGGATAATCTTAAAATGGCCAGTATTTTGTGGAATTTTTTTTTTTCATCCAAAAGATGAGTCGTCTTGCTTATCTCTGACTGATAATCCACTTCAAGATGGGAACTCTGAAATGTGAATGTGCAAGTTATCTGCAACTACCTGCTTCCGTTTTTCAATTTCGTTCAATTCAGATTGTGCATATTCAGATAAATTGAAAACAATCCTTGCTTTATGTAGATTAGTAAACAGAGTATGTTGAGATATTTTTCCGGAGTTTTACCCACCTTCCAAAACAGCCTGTATTTCCCCTTTGACCGAATAGTGATACTGCCATACTGTCTGTGAAGTATGTGACCAGTCTAATATACAAACACTGCAATATACCAGTCCCTTTGGTGGTATTTTTTAGATTTATATAGTAGATTAAAGAACTGTGGAAGCTCAATGGAAGTTTTGCATACTCATATGTGCAACTAGCCGGTGGTATGGCCAACGTGGAAACACGACTGTTGAGAGACTAGGGCAACACTTGGGAATACCTTTAGGAGTGGTTGTCATGAGAGCTGTAGCTTATGAATGAATTGCTGGTCTCCAGAGTTGAGATTTGATTCTTGCTGCATTGTCTTGTTAGGTTTTGCTCTCTTTCTGGGTTTGAAGAGCTTTCTAGTCTGAAGGGCCCGTCTCTAACCGCCATCTTTCTGGGTATTTCATGGGTTGAGATCTTGGGTTTGCTGTCACTGAAGTTTAAGACCTGTATATTTTATTTAGCCTTTATTTACCTGTTGTTTTGGATTGTAATGACTGTAATTGAAGCACCTAATTCCAAAAGAGGTTATTAAGTAAATAAATTAATCACATTGCATTTCATGATAATATAATCAGGATGATATTTCCCTAGTAAAGTATTATCACTTTATAAATAGTTCATGACATCTGACTGTTTACATATATATTCATGAGTATATTAACATTCAGGAAACGTATTTCAACAGAATTCTAAAGTAATCTATTTTCCATCTTCTTTAAAAAAAACAAGCCAAGAACACAACATTGTATAACGTAACAATAACGCACTGTTGAATATACTTTTATTTGAGTTCCAGAATACATGAATGCACTATAAACAATTATGGAAAAGTGCAAATGTGTTCTTAAAAAAAAAAAAAAAAAAAAGTCACTTCTGGTATCTACTGATGTTTATTCTACAACTTGCTGAATATCCCGGGCTTTACTATCTCCTGTAAAGAGAATAACAGATTATGAGCTCACTTACTATCATTTTATTTTTTATGATCTCACAAGCTCAGCAGCCTTCCTTCTCACCCTCCACAAGCTGTGATAACTAAATAAAACTAAGCTTGCAATTAATCCCCTTGTATTTAAAATATTTCAGCAAAAATATCTGTATTAGCCTTCTTTCTGCCATGCAACATAAGCAGAACAGAAGGCTGGGTAGTCTGTAAACTACATCCTAATCATTAAAAAACAAACAAGAAAAACTGAAATTCAGCAGTGATTCTTCATCCTTATAATAAGAGCAATTCATAATCAAATAAAATTGAATGCTGACATGTTGAGAATAATTAAGCAATAGAAGCAGTTGGTTATGGTAAATGCTGTACGAGAAACCTTTTCAAATATAACTGAATAAGTGTGAATTGGCATAGAGCAATAGTGGTATTCCTGGCCTGTCTTGGTTGAAATGACAAAACTGTACTCATTTTATTCTGACAAGAAGACATGGAGCTTCAGCTGGTATAAATCAGTACAGCTTCTCTAAAGTCACCAGATGAATTTTACTGTAAACAATGCAGCTAAGCATGTACACCCACTGATGATTGGTCTCTAGTATATCTTTTCCACAAACAAGAAAAATACAGCTTTTTCTGCCAATCTTTCTTAGGTAATTCATCTTCCTGTTTGGTACTTGACGTGAGCTGAGCTGCTAATGTTGGAAGTGTACTGGAAACTTGCTTTGGTGGATGTTCTCAGAGCAGATGAATCCTGTTTCTCTCATGTAGGCTTTCTATTTTTCTTCCTCTGCAGAACATCTAAACCTATCACTTGTCTTTGCTACTTTGAAACTTACTGTTTAAAGAGTAGTCTTGAGAATTTTGTATATCGAGCTTGTGCATTATTTGAGCTTTGCACCGATCTATGAACTCTATTCTAGAAGTTTGAGGTGTACATCTGAGCATCCTTCTATCTCTGGCATTTCACTGGCTTCACTTTCGCTACAACTACAGTTTTCTGCAGATACTAAACTGTTACTGATGGTAAGGGGAAAAAAAATAAATAAATTGGTGTGGAATTTGTTTCTCAGAACATCTCTGCTACTGTCTGTGGCTGGGGAGGAGGTACAAATGGAAGGAATGCATGTAATTTGATATTCAATGTCACTTAGGGAGCTGTTTGTGCTTTCTCCTAAGATACGTTCTTAAAATAACAGTAGAATTGCTCAATTTCTTGAAATAAAACAATGATTAAAACAAATGGATTGTATTCAAACTTGTCTTACTGAAGCCGCAAGAGACAGTCTTTTGCAGGAAACAATGAGCTCTGTTCTGAAATCAAGAACAAGGCGGAATAGGAAGACCTTTAGGCCTGCACAACTTGCTAGGTTTCTTTAGGTTCTACTGGCAAAGGAGCTCAAAGAGTAATCTTGGGTTTACAAAAACCTGGAGTAAAACATACACATTGTCTAAGATTTGCGTGAAAATGCTGAGCAGAAGCCCTTTCAGTGTTCTTTGTGGAAGATTTTTCAGAATTTCAAATGAACTATGCTCAATGTTGATATCAGTTTTAATTATTTCCCTCTTTCCCTAAGCAGCACAGAGGATAATCAAATGGCAAAGGTCAAGCTGTTCTGAAATTTGAGTTCTGCTGAAGAGATGATATGAAATTAGGGTTTGTGTTATGGAAGGGAGAATAAATAAGGAATACTATAGCTAGTTGTTTGTCTCCTTTCCATAATGAAGAAAAGAAAAAACAAACAAACAAAAAAACCAACCCAAAAAAACCCAAAACAACCCACCACTAAATCTGTGAATTCATATTTCACTGGAGATAATGTACAGTGAAGTATTGTGGGTTGACTATTGAAAGATATCTAGAGACTTAAAATTACCCCAAAATATTTTATATGAAATTTTCAAAGTACGTTGTTGTCTAAGCCCATAGGAATATATGGAAATTAATAGCTAGGAGTTTTGAAAATCATACCTGGTGCTCATCTGGTAGTTGCCTAATACCTTAAAGATCTGATTCTATCACAATATTTAAAGAAGGAAAGTCTACTGAACTAAATTTCAAAGTAAAGCTTTTTTTTTTTTTTTACGTTTCAGTGGCTTTTTGTAATATTTTTAGACTAGTCTCTTTGTAGTCATGAAATAGCATAAAAATTAAGATGAGTCCTGTCCTTGACAGTGTAATATGTTTACAGAGAAATCAAGAGTTCAGATTGCTCTGTTCAAGCGCTTTAAGCTATTCCAGCAGTAGAAAAAATATTTTAAACCTGACTCAAAAACTGGAGAAAAGTACTGAGACAGCACAAAAAAACAAACCAAAAAACAACTTCGGAACATTTCCATGATGATTAGCAATCTGCATAGCCCAAGTACTCCCCCTTCCCCCCTCGCCCCCTCCACTTCCAGTCCATACGTTTTATATTCTGTATCCTTGACATACTTTCAGTCCTCTGAAAGAAGCTGATGTGGAGTGAACATTCAATCCATTTTGCTATTACCTTTATGAAAGCTACAGTGCACCTTGAGAGGAGCATGCCTGACCCAATTTGATCTTTCATTTCTAACACCATAGCTTGCTGACTTTCTAAAGGATACTCAAGAAAGGCTTATTAGCAGATGTTATCACTGGAATCACCTTTTCTGAAATAAGGAATGACAGGACCATCTGTTCATTTGTTGCTTGATAACCTAAGCTTCCGTGTTGTCCTGGAAATCTTGCTGATAGATCTATCTCCATATGATCACATAGCATTGATCTGTTTGGAGTGGATTTTTGTGGAGCAGAGCAGAAAAAAAAAAAGGAAAACAGAAATGCTGTTTTAAAGAGCAAATAGCAAAGACTCCTGTACAACATGGGTAGAATTTTCAGTAGAACCGAAGTGAAATAGTACCATGAATCCCATTGACTTGATATGAAGGACAGTGAAGCAGTGAACCTGTACTTGAAGCTTATGGAAATTATATCTCATAAAGATTTCTATAGCTGAAGGGTGTGTATGCCACTGATTAGTGAAGAACTTAAATGCTGCTGATAAGTGTATAGAAAAACAAGCAGTAAGGCTTAGAAATTCTGTAAAAATACAAAACAAATGATGAAATCTCTTTAGGGAAGTAATTGACCTTTTTAAATTATAAGCTCTAGAGTAGAAAGATTTAAGAGTACCAATTTGCAATAAAGCAGGTGTGACAGCTTAACTGATAACTTTTTACAAATATAAGCAGTCTATAATGTTTAATAATGAATATATAATAGAGATTTTAATAATCCACAAGATCTCAAAAAATTTAAGCGTGCTTTAAAGCTGCTGTACTGGCATTTGTAGTTATCCAAATCTTCAGAATCTTCCATAGCCATTGGTAATAGTTGTATTCAGTTTTCCTCAAAAACTGGTGACAAATTACACCTACTTGATACTATTTACATGTGTATGACACTTTATTTTGTGAAGTACAAATTGATATAAAAGTAGCTTGTGACTGGAGGTTCTCTGTTGGACATTGTATACTGAGGGAACATATGAGGGAGTTAAGCGTGGGCTTTACTCTTTGAGTCAAGGAACTGTAGGTTGATCGGTCAAGGGCAAGAAGTGGCATCTAATCTAAGAAACCATCAGTTGCCCCATCAAGGAAGTGGCAAGGGAAATAAGAACAAACTGAAATTTGGGGAGAAATGGACATAGCAATTCATCTGGAATCAGAGAATTCATCATGTGGGGTATAATATTGATATAAGAAGATAAATTGCAGGGTTTTTTTCATTTGCTCACTAACACATTTTTAAACATTTTGCTGTATCATTTAATTATTGTGAACAAAATAGAAGCTTATCTATGTTCTGGTTTAGTTTTCTTTATGTTAATTCTGGTGATTTAAAGGAGGGAAGGAAAAAGAAAGAGAAAGCCCAGTCACGTGATAAATTTATTAAATGGCGTGGGGGAACATATTACTAAATGTACAGCCTCTCAACAAATTTTCCAAGCTGCTCAAAAAGTAACAAAATTTCGTTGAAGTGAAGCTGCACAGACTGAGTTGGTGATTCATGAATCTATGCGGGAGGGCAGTGCCCCAGGGTTGGGATTTTAAGCAAGAAAGCAGAGGGGGAGCATGGGAAGCATGTGTGAAGCTAGTTGTTCATGCAAGGTATTTCACTCAAACAACTGCACAGTAGTACTTTTGCAGAATGGCAACTCATTTTGGATTCCTTCACTAAACATTGATTTAGTGCAGGAACTACCTTTGGAATGTAGCAGGAGAAAAAAAAAAAATAGACTCTGTTAAGATGTTTTATTTTCTGGATGAGTTCCAGTCTGTGTCTGTCTTTTTTTGTATAGCAGTGATCAAAACTGAACACGGTATTCCGGGTGTGGCCTGAATAGGGTGGGGTGATGACGACTTTATTTCTGCTGTTGATGCCCTTGTTGATGTAACCCAGCATTGTTGGCTTTCTTTGCTGCTGCAGCACACTATTCACTCCTATTGAGCTTGTTGTCTACCAGGACCCCCAGGTCCCTTTCCACAGGGCTGCTCTCCAGACAGGTGGATCCCAGCTTGTGCTGCACTCCTGGATTATGTTTTCCCAGGTGTGCTTGTCCTTGTGGAACTTCATCAGGTTCTCGTTAGCCCACTCTGTCAGCCTACTCGGATCTTCCTGCAGGGTGGCTCTCCCTTCTTATGTGTCCCCACTAAGTTTGGTACCATCAGCAAACTTCATCAGGGTACTCTTGGTCCCATCATCCAGATTGCTTATGAAGATACGAAACAGCGTCGGGCCCAGTATTGATCCCTGGGGGGCTCCACTTGTGACAGGTTGCCAACTTCAAAAAGAGCTATTTGCCAACACCCTCTGGGTGCAGCCTCTCAACCAGTTTCCCACCCACCACACAGGCCGCTTGTCTAGACCATAATGCACCAGTTTCTCTAGGAGGATGTTGTGGGGAACTGTATTAAAAGCCTTGGAAAAATACAGGTAGACAAAGTCCACCACAAGAGTAGGATTAACTCTTGTTTAAAAATGTTGACTGAAAATACATAAAAATATGCATAGAAACTTGTCATGAAATGCCTAGAAAAAACTTAGTCTAGATTCTTTTCCATAGTCAAGGGAGGTGGAGAGGTGGAAAGGGAGAAAATCCCTTTGCCCAATAGAAGTTTCTTTTCTTCCTGGGCTGTTGAAGTGCACTGTAAATTCTGCATTTGTTCTTTTGTTTACTGCAGGCTTATTAAGTGATCAGACTTAAGGGGAACACTAGCCAGTAAATATTAATCATGGTGTTCAGGTTAACTTCCTGCAGCATATGCAGAGCTAATGAGCACCTGCCTTTTACAGGGTACTGTGGCAAAGCAAGAGAGTCATCACCAAATAAACGTTTGTGAAACTGTGTGTGTAAATATTCTACCTGCTATTTTTTTTTTCCAAACAGTAAATCTCTAAAAATAAATGCACTAACTGGATTTCCTTAACTCCAGATATTATTACTGTATAACTATACAGTCTGTCAGATTTTCTTACTGTTTTTTGTTTAAAGCATTTGAAGATGTTCTCTGCCCTCTTTAAAAATTGTAATTGGCTAAATTGGTCCCTTTCAGTTTGTACTTCATGTGTGTCATAATACGTGTATATTCTAGCTATAAAGGTGGTGAAGGCAAGAAAAAAAAAAGTGATTTGTCATGTATGAACTGCATAGTTTGCTGGGAATCTTTATATCCTTCTCCTTTTGATTTGGTATATCTAAGGAAATAAGCTTAGAGAAGCACACTGTCATTCTGTGAGTATTTCTATATTCATTTTGCATTAGCACTAAGGAAGAGAGAATTCTCATTTTGCATTAGCACTAAGGAAGAGAGAATTCTCATTTGTTACATCCTTACATGATGTCATACTTAACAAGCATCTACTTGTGCAAAAATTTTCTAAGTCTGTCTTGTGCTTATTTCCATAAGAAAATTGAGTTGTTGTGGTTTTGTTGTTGTTTGTTTGGGGTTTTTTTTCCTCCATTTAGTTCAAACTCGATGCTGTTTCAACTTGCCCGTGTATCCTAGAGCTTAATGTACATATTTCATCTTAACTTCTTGTGGCAATGGGAGCTAATAGCATTAGCTAAAAGCATGAACAGTCTATAATGGATTTATTTGCTGTGCTCCTTTAGAAAGTAGGAACACCATCTCAAAGAAGCAACAGTTTTCATGTATAACATTTGTTTCTCTCAAAACTTCTGACACTTGATAGTTTGAAACTAGATTAAGCCGAAGTGGAGCAGGTAGGGAAATCAAAAGTATGTGAAGGAAAGGATAGCTTTCATTAGGTTTCTATTTCACAAATAATGTTTGAAATATGTAGGAATATCCCATTTGAATATTTGTAACTAAAATGTTCCTCCATTCATGTTGAAACAACTTTGTATGAAATGATGGTAATCTGCAGTATTACAAGTAACTAAGTTCAAAACAAAAATGAAGTCTTCTGAGTCACTCAGATGTTTGGGGTTTTTTGGTTTTGTTTTTTTTTTAGTTTTCTGAAAAGATGCTATGTCAAAAATAGAGACAGAAAACTGTTTCTTATTAACTTTTTTTTGCAAGATTATTAATCATCATCACCATTTCTGGCACTGAACATAAGATACAATGTGGATGAGAATATTGTGGCAAACAACATCAAAGAAAGCTTGGTAACACAGACATTACCTCCAATTAAAATGATCTCTGCATATCTACTTTTCAGTTAATATGCTGTTATGCAAAATACCAGTGTATACATGATTTTTCTAAACTGACCTGCAGTCTTTAGTGAAATGCAAAGAACATTATGGTAACGCCCTCCACTCAACCTCATGTTAAGGATGAATGATTCCTATGGTTAGTAGGATAAAAATATATTGGCCATATATAGCCAGAGGAACCTTGCCAAATGCCATCCAGCCTTTCACATAGAAGTGGGATTATTGGAACATACTTGCCAGAGCGTGTTTAGAGAAAGATGTCTAAGTCTCACAAAACGAATAGGCTGGGTTTTAGGTCTTCTTATCTGTGACCTGTGTGACTGTTTTGCTATCCTGTCCCAGGTGTGATTGTAGCTGGCAGGCCAGGGTTGGCTCTCTACGTACATTTATCTTTCAGGGTTAATATTAAAATGGTGGAGGCGATAGTTTGAAGGGCAGAAAGTGACACATTTATGTTATGTGCTGCTGCTTATTTGTCTGCAAATGTCAGAAAGCTGCAGTTCTCCATGGGATATGACATTCTTATGATCTTATCCCGCCAGAGCAATGTCGTGTGTGTTCATGAGCGGTGGCATGTTCCTGCTGTAACAGGGAATGCAGACAGCAAATGGCAGGCACTTCAATCCCCATGGCTGGCTTATTTGCTGCTCATTAGCTGGTAACTGCCCATGCATGTTCCTAGCCCACTGGAGCTGCAAAGCAGAAATTGTTGGTGTGTACCGTCTGCAGCAGAAATTCAAGCCTTTCAATTTTACTTTGAACTGTGTGAGTGAGCTTTAACAGAGTCCAAAATACATCGTTCCATCACTTCTGTATGCGCACAGATAGTGTTTTGGCTTGTGCCCCTTCTATTTGTAAGACGACATAAACCTTCCATGGGCAAAAAGACATGTAGTTCATATAAACAAGAAGGGGGTGATGTTTAAGACTAATATAATTGGAAGAAGTATATTCTGTTTGTGTTCTGACATAGGAAACCTGCTATGGTTTATAGTAGAGGGAAGTGGTTCTCCTTTTTGACAAATTGGTAAGTGAATGCTTTTCACTCAAAACCTGGCATATTTTTCTTTCTGTACATTCAATTTACCCATGCTGCATGGTTTTCTCTGTCATTGCTCTGTACAACTTTACTCATTTTTGTATAGGTTGTTTCCCATATTTCTGTTTGTCACTCATTTTTGGTTTTGATTTTCCTGTTTCACCTAAACTCATCTTGTCTCTTCATATAATTGGAGCACAAGTCCTTTGATACAGGGCCTTTGTGGAATTTGAAGAAAAAGCAATGGTGAAATGCTCAGTGAGTCTGTGAGTGCCTTTTCAGTAATTAGTGAAATCATTAAATATGGATATTGGAAAGAACCAAAAGATGAGTTTGGTGAAATGGTTTCAACTGCTGTAAAAGAAGTTCTTTTCAGGGGTGTGCTCCCAGGTAGAATTTGAGGATAAAATCCTGTATCCTCTTGCATCACTAGGGACTTTCTGTGTAATTCTTGTTTCTGCCTGACCTTCCTGAGAAAGAGGGATTGTATATTTGTGTCTTTGTAGTCTGTTTACAAATTGAAGACAATTTTGGTTTATTTCACCCATATCTTTCATCTTTCTCTGTTCAGTTAGTGAGAACCCTTTAGTCTAGAAATCAGTTTTGTGTGCAAGTATGGCATCTAGCAGAATGGCGTACCTATCTAGTACTGCTAGAGTTTTCAGTTGCCATTTTGTTAGTAACATAGCTTTTTTGCCTTCACTTCTGGAAGTGCTGATATAGTAAAAATAATGTTTGCCATTGTTACTTGTATTTATTCACCAAACTGTTTGGAGGCAAATCTACCCTTATGCAGGAGTTCTGTTAGGTACCTAAGGTTTGTACCCTCAGTTTTGTCCATCTGAGCCCTTGGATTCCTTAACAGTCTCAGAAATGAGGCAGTGAGTATCTTCTTGAATTAACAAGAAAGCATTCACTTTTTAATTACTTCTGTGGATCACTGAAACAAACAAACAAAAAATCCTATTTTTTCTGCAGTATCTTTAAGCATAGACTAAATACACAGGGCAGTTTTGTCTTTGGGATTACAAATAAGCAATGTTCTTAATGCATTATCTCATAAGGAAATTTATTCAGTAAGAAATCATATCAAACAGTTTTGGCTTTTATTTGCCCATTGCTTTTAAAAGCACAAATTAACTCACAAATTGTTTTCAAGCCTGTAAATTGTGCCGCTAATTGACCAAATATTACAAAAAAAAAAAAAAAAGAGTTAATGCCTTTTTTCCTCTACAAACTGAATGACTCTATCTACTTTTCCCTTCCTTTGTTATAAATAACAGGCAGTGTAAATTCGATGTTCGACTGTGGAATAATGCCTATCAAGTATAGCACGGCACACAGCAAAGAGGAAGACAACTTTAGGATCATTTTCTTGTTTTTCGCATTTAATTTTTCAGTTGGTGCTTTAAAAGGCATCTCAGACAGTAGGTATTCTCAAGGGCTTGTTGGGCTCTTCTGCTGGTTTAATAGTGATCGTGACACTTGTAGAAGTGCGGCACTGAGAGAATTAGTGAACTCATCAGAAGGAAGGAAGGAATGATCAATTATTCACCACACGCCATCAACTACAAGAAGCATGACTGCTGCCTGTCTCTCTCCTTTTCTTTCTTCTGCACACACACACTCAGCTTATGCTTTTTGTGCAATTACATTATTTTCATTCAAACAATCTCTAGAGAAACCTGTTTATTTGAGCATGCTGGAACATTCATCATTAGGGTATTACATCAAGTGTCCTTGACATTCACTGCTCTATGCCTCCCACATCTTCCTCTTTAATTATTTTAAGACTTGGGATAAATAAAACAACAGAAAGATGTGGCTGGTTTACCTAGAAAGAATAGAATGCAGAGAGATAGTTATTTCATAGTCTGAAGACTCATGGGTTATTTTTGGACTAGATTTCTTCCTTTCTCCCTAAACTTTTGTACTTGATTTTCAAGGGAAGGAGTCTTAACAGCCTTCAGGTTCTTACATGTAAGCAAGACTTTTGTTGGTAATGCACACAAAGGAAGATTACTACTTTTTTATTCACTTTGAAATGTTATTATGAATATTTTTTTCAAAATTCAGAAGTTGTAACAAAAGACACTGTAAACTGTGAACATTAGTTTTACGTGCCAGAGAGATATTAGAGTTAAAATAATACATATGCTCTCTTCACTTAAGTGTTCAGGACTACAGCATGTTTGTAATCTTATTACTTTTTATTAAGTTTGATTATCATAGTACATTTAAAAAATCCCTTGATCTGAAAATCAGTAACTTGCTGATTGTTGCCAAAATGATATCTTTCATAGTAGCTGAAAATGAGAGGCAAGAGCCATTGCTGGAACTCAGAGCTGAAAATAGCTAAAGCCAGAGTCAATGAGTGGTATTTATACTTCTTTTCTTGGTAATATGCAAGGACAATTCTTTAAGTCTTTATCATACAGTGAGTTCTTGATGGGCCCATATGTCAGTAGAGTGGAGTATCTCAGCTATTGATGAGAACATCATGGAGCAGCAGTCCTGGAGAAAGAAAACTGTGGAGATGCCGTCATGATGAGCTTGAATGGAAAAATTTGAAACGTGAAACTCCAAAATTTTAGCTTGCTGTAACAATGCATATATCTTTAAACCTTTGTTACCAATACTCATCATATAAAATTGTCTTTTCCTTTGTGTCATTGTGTTCTACATGATGTGCAAGTATCTAACAGATCTTTTACGTGTAAATTTACTCAGTATGTGACAACTGCACATGTAAGATTCAGCCATGCCACACCATATGCTCCCCACGAAGCCTTCCTCTGGACACATTCTGAACTGTCACTGGACTCATTGCCTCTCTGACAATCTTTTAAATCTTTTATGCGTTAGCTTTAAACTCTTATTGTCCAATTTGCTTTTACACAGTTACATTCATGACAGATAACACAGAAAATGCAGCCTGGGAGTAGCTGTACAGAATGCCATCTATGTTATCTGTTATTCTGGTACGTGTGTGTGTTTGCAGGCAGTAGAGGAAAAAAAGGATGACTGTGGAACAGTTCCAAACCTAACAGCACAAAGCTACTAAGCTTGATAAACCTCAAACTCTCCCAGTAGCTACAAAAGAAGGCTGAAGTGGGAGTACCTTAGGTAGAGATTATATTCTGTGCTTCATTGAATATGGTCATCAGATACAACATAGGTGCACACATGACCTTCCTTAAAATGAAAGATCTAAAGACCTGTTAGACCTAAAGAGTCAATGCCGAAAGAAGTGCTTAACAGAGCTGTTTAAGAATCTGGTGTTTACCTTCCATAAATATTAAGCTGGCAACTGCTGATCTTTTCTGAAATGACAGTAAAGTGGACATGGTAGGCTCTCATTTGCTTGATTTTTTTTTTTTTTTTTTTTTTTTTTTTTTTTTTTTTTTTTTTTTTCAAAGAAAGTAAATGCATGTTTTGAGTTTTTTGATTTTTGGGGTTGTTTGGGTTTTTTTCTTCCCTCCCTGTCAACTGGGAGGAATGTCTTAGTTTTACTTGACTTTTTAAACTGACTTTTTTCATAGACGGTTTTCACATACTTTTAGTTGTTTAAATCTTAGATTTGAAGTCCAAATACCAAAAACCAAATTGGTTTTGATTCATCCATTTATGTTAAGGTCTAAAATTAAAAATAATTACTTGCAGTATTAAGAGTTAAGTGTTGCTTGTGCCCATACTTCCGTCACTTTGCTTTAAGGTCCTGTTTATGTACCAAAGCTATCCCAGTTGCATGTCATATCCTAACAACTCTGGATGAGAGCACTTTGGCCTGTAACTGCGAAACAACTACAAGATTCCAAAATAGAAATCATGAAAGTGATCTCTATAAATACATCCTATCATCTCATTTGACGTAATTAATCAGATTTATTTGTAAAAACAGAGTTAAACCACTGAATTGATATTCCCATCAGATCTCAGAAGCCCTGTAACCTAGAGTACAACTGCTGGAATCTGGTTATAATGAGGTTCAAAACCAGTGTCTTCTGTGGGTACTAAATAAACTGTGATTAAAAACTGGCAAAGAGCATAATTTATTTTTGTGTTGCACATTAAGTCAGGGAAACATAAAGCAGGTATCTTGACAGGAAATTTGTTGTGAAACTAGAGAATAAAATGCTGTCCTGCTTACTCTTGGTCCCATAGCTTCAGTTGTAGAGCAGTCTTCCATTGTTGGTCGGGGACAATTCTTGAATGAAGTTAAAACTATGCCATACATTTCCTGTGGCATTTGTTTAAAGGCTAGCTGGGTAGGAGTAGAGAGAATTGTATATCTCTGTCATCACATCTCTCATCCATGTATTCTATACACTGCTATACGCTATCTCTGATTCTGTCTAAGATTAATTTCTAGTATTTGCTGACAGCTCTGCGGTTCCTACAATGAAGGGAAATGTAGGTAGGGACATAAAATGTTCATTGTGTGGTAAAGGTCTTAGGAACCCTGACAGCTTAATACAGCTTATGACTATTATTAATATTATTATTTTAAGAATCAGAGATGTCAGTGGTTGTATTTTTCAGTATATGCCATACTTAGAAAGAGATGTCAGGGCTAAATTGATTTCTGATCCCTGATTTGTATGGATGAGTAACTGTTGCTGTAAAATGTCTCAGGTAATATTTACAATGCAGAGAAATAAAGAAGAGTATCGAGATGCTACTGCATATGAATCATGGGATTTCCTTGCCAAGGAGTACTTAATGGGTCACACCAGTGAGCTGTATTCTGTAAACTAGCACAGCCATCAGCAGGTGATACTTTTGTTCTTTGCTTCTCTGCAGTGCTGAAGCTAAAATTTGTCATGTAATACTAACATTGAATGTATTAAATCAAATCTAATTTGTTTTCTTTTGGAAAAAAAAAATGTTTTAGGAGGTGTTCTACAGGTTTGTACCCCTTAGAGATAAATGAGAAGATGCAGTTCAGCCTAACCAAAGTATGTTCTCATGTAATTTCCCTCTTTGAAATGCACCAGATTTTTCTCTTTCACTGTATCCTCTATGCCCTCTCTACTCACGTCAGGGGAGTGTGAATATTCAGCGATGATAATTTGTATTGGTATTATTGACTGCTTTAGAAATGCTATAAGCTGTGTTTCAAAATCTAAAGTGTCCATCAGGAAGCTTTTTAACCATTTCAGGATTATTAAGAAAAAACCCCGTGGTAGTAGAATGTACATATTTCACAAATACACAGCTGGCACGAGCAGGAAAGAGTATCTTAGAGGAGCACATCTTCAAGCAGGACTGGTGCTCAGTACTAGTGTCTGCGCGGGACCAACACCATGTGGACTCTCATGCGAGAGAAACAGTTTAAAATAATTAGTAATATCAAAGTGAAGATAAAACCTTTGAATTTGGAAATGTTTTAGAAATACTAAGAATGAAACTGGTAACCTATAAATCCTTTTGGTGCTATCATAGCAGCTAGGAAAACCTAACTGAAAATATATTTAGTTTGCTTCCATATTTAACCCCAATTACCCTTTGCAGGGGAATTCTTTTTAACATTCAATTCCTCATTTCACTTTTTAGCTTCTGTAGGTCTTATTTTCCCCCACTACATAAATTGCAGCAGGTGCACAGAATTGAAGACATTACAATTAAATGTAATCAAATATTTTAGGCACTAATGAACAGCTCCAGGAAAACAAGTCAAAAGAGGAAAAAAAAAAGGGGAAAAGAAAAAAAAAAAAAACCACAACCTTTAAGTGAGTGGATTTTCAAACACCCAAGACACCATAGGGCCAATTAAGGGAGTCAGACACCAGGACACATACTGGCATTAATTATCTTTGAGTTCAGGGAAATAAAAAATAAAAGCAACAATTATCATAACAAATTTCCACACACTGCTTGTAAGTTGTACTAATGTACAACACACCTGGGTTTCTGAAATTTAAAGCATGAAAGTGAATACTCAATCAGTTAGTAATGACCTCACATGGAGACTCATGGGATATGCTGGTTTCCTGTGATCTGCCAATCAGGAAGAGGCTAAATCCCAAATCCAGCCTCCACGGCAGCTTTACCCTGTACAGCTCAGAAGTACAGCCCTACAGACTGAATTCAAACTATAAACTTATAATGGCCGTGTTCTTAGGAATGTAATTTGTCCCTCCCTCCCTCCTCTCTCTCATTCTCATTTTATTATACACTTAATGAAAATTTTCACAGTGGGAGTATCAATCTCAATCTTTTCTAAATACCTGTGTGTATCTCTAATTCTCCTTTCTCTAAACTAAGAAGGAATCAAACTAAAAGAACAAATATTTCATGTACATCATAAAAGTTCCTTGAAATGCGTAGATGGAAGGAAAAGCATGTTATGCACTGAGCTAGAGGAAAAATTCTTTAAAAGGTATTAGAAAATTGATCTTTCTCTGACTGATGCTTGAACCAGCTGCAGGATATTGCAACTGAAAATACAGGAGGATAGGCGTTTAGGGTTCTCGGTTTTATTTCAGCATTAGATAAAATGAGTGTCTGTAACGGTTTTCTTGGAAGCAGCATCTGTCTGTTTGGTTGCGTCTGTAGGATAAGTGTCAATCACTCCAACCTCCACACAACATGAACTGGAAAAAAAATGCCCTAGATGAACAAGATGAGGTTTATATTTTATCAGTTGTGATTTTTTAATACTTATTAGTCTTGGTTATTCTAGGTTGAAGAAGGGGTGGGGGATGCAAAGGTAATTTCCTTATCTGTTATTTCCTTTTCCCTCCCTATCTGCTAATTACGTTTTCATTCTTGTAATATAAGTCCTTTGGGACATTCTTTATGTTCAGAAGGTATTTGCACAGCACAGACACTACCAAGAATAACTACCTACAAGGAATGGACCAGTGAAAATAAGCTATGACCCACCCCACCCCGCTCTGTCATGTGGCAATATAGGTATCATACAGATTTTAATTTCCGATAACACAGTGAGAATTTTGTTGTCATAATATAGCTATTTTAGGGGTCCTTTCACAAACTCAATGAAATCTTGAAGAAGCAAGAAAATATTTTTACTTTGTTTTTATTGTTTGTTGTGAAAACAACAACTTCTGGATTGCCTGAATTCTTACCTAACTGAAATTATTACTTCAAAGAAATATTTAAAGGTCTTTTTTGTTGTTGTGTCATATTAGTAAATGCAACAGTAAGAGCAATAGAGCACTGTGAGTCTTTGTTCTTAACTATTCATTCTAGTAGTGCATGACTGTGGTTTGAGGGTCCTCTCAGAATGGTTCCTGAAATTGACTGGACCAATCAGTGTATCCATATCCCTAACAGAGAGCATTTGCCAGATGGAGAATCCTAATAGGCAAGACCTTCATTTTGAAAGGAGAAACTTGTTCTGAGCTATATAATGCCAAGGCAGGTCGCTCAGGTACTAATAGATTCTAGTTTCCACTATATCAAGTTATAATTGTCTTCAATAAGGTGGCACTTAATGAATGAAATTAAGAAAAAGCAAGTGAATTGCTTCCAGTCTCATCCTTCTAATCAATGACCCATTGATTGGTATACAAAATATTTATAGAAGGAACTAAGTCTACTTACCTACTTACTCCATATGCGTTTTTTACATAGCTCTCTGCTCTGGGTATGAGATTTTGGGATACTTTGACTGATAATTCTGCATGATGTAAGAATTCGCTGTGATCTTTTCTCAAAGCACCCATCTGTAGCAAACACATGGGACAGCATTCAAACAAACGTAGTATTTTAGTAACTTAATGTCAGCTAAATGCCTGTGTTTTCATTTGCTGTCTGTGACTAGTTCTTTAATTTATTTTAATTTAAAGTAATTATGGTTAAAAGTTTTCAGATCCTTAAACTGTTAAAAAAATAGAAATTCAAGCCCTACAGCTTTAAACATAATGTACTGTTATGCTGCAGATATATATTTTAAAAATGTATGTATAAGATGTCCTTTTCATAATGTGAGAAATATCTGCTGTTTGTGCATGTATTTTAGAGAATTTAAAAGCTAATATTTTTTTCCACATTGCAAAATAACTGGATTCTATAATCAAACTGCCACATAACGTTTGAATTCCAAAATATTTGCTTCATACTTTAATAATTCTTAATATCAAACTTCCTTACATTTAATTTGAAAGGTTCTCAATTGCTTAAAATGACATTTCAAACAGATTTAGTGTAAGGGAGACAACATGTCAGGAACAGATCTGCATGGAAGTTCTCCTGTCTGTGGATCTCTCCTAAAAAACAGAAAAACATTAGATAGCTTCCTGGGGCTTCTGAAATATTTGGAAGGAAAATTCCATAGGAAAGTGTGCTTCTTGACAAGCAAAAAGAAATAGAACAGGAAGACAATTCAGTCTTGTTTTTTTTTCTCTAATGCATTGAATCTAGAAAGCTTCCAAACATTCCCAGTGCCTGTTAACAAGTTTCATGTTCGTGCTTATCCTTTGATTACACTTCAGTGCTACATGAAATAGTTTCTTGAGGCTTAAGAAATATTTGATTATATCTTACAAAATTTCTGCATTGCTTCTAAAGAGCCTAACTCCTGTGGATGTTTTGAAATAAAAGAACAAGGGTTAAACTGAATTTTTCAAGTTTTGAAAGAATTGCTTTGTGTTTTCCTCTTCCTTTTCTCAGGCTTAACGAAATTAAACTGTAAATTTGGTGTTGGTACAAGAATAAGGCCTGGCTTTAGTTCTCATCTCCATGTTATAAGATGTTAGCATGGTAAATAGTATTGAACTTCATTTCTTTGGTCTTGTTCACTTCATATCAAGACTCAGAATTAATATTTAAGTAGGGTTTGTACTTGTATATGAGACTTCATTTTCTTTTCTTCCCATGCACTCTGATTAAAAAAAGAACCACCACCTCCTCTCTCTATCAGTTATGATGATAGGTGTGGTAATTCTTACCCTCTCTCCCAGAGATACCTTTTTTTTTTACAGTTCTGCACCACCTCTGCAACTCATTATCAAATAAAAGCCCATAAGCTCATTTTATGCAGGTGTAAGATTGTGATCACTGGTTTATTGTTGATAAGCCTTAATGTTTGAGTGCTGGTATTGATAGATAGGATGTTGCTGAGGATTTTCTGTAGAGAAATCTTTATTAATAGTGTATCCAAGCATAATGAAAAATCATGAACTTCTCTTCTCGTACTGTTTGCTTTCATCTAGATTTCTGCAAAGCTTAAGTAAAGTTTTTATGCCCCTATACACACTTTTTAATAATAAACTGCTACCACACCTTGACTGGTGATTTCACTATAGATCTTTGTTCTAGCAAGAACCTATTTGAGAATGCAAGTCCCTTTCTTCCCCTCAGAAATTACCAGTGGTAGAGCTAGAAGTTGACATTTGAGAAGTGCTCTAATAACAAAATGAATTAAGGTGGTTCTCCCCTAGGATATTTCACTGCATGAGTCTGTAAATTACAATCATCGGGTTTGTTTGGGTTAAAAGTCTTATAAGCTCTCTCTGCTCATAACATTTTTAGTAGTTAAGTTTCATGAACTTTAATTTTCTTATTTTAAAAGTAGCTGTAGTCTTTGAAACCAAGGATATGGCCAGTTAACCTGTGGCTGTGTTTTTTCTTTTTTTGTGTGTGTGATTTACAGATTCTTCAGATTTGAAAGTTATTTGCCTATTCCAGGGATCAAAATGAGTTGAAGTACTCCCCTATTTGAAGGCAACTACAGACTTACACAACATTAAAGAAATAAAGACTGGGGGGAAGGGAGCGAGTACTATGCAACATAGTATCATTTTTCCCATAATGTTCAAAAATAGCTATTACCAGAAAAAAAAAAAAAGGAAATATGCTTGCTGGAATCATGCTGTACCTCTTACTCCCCTGCTGATAGGGCGCTTTTTTTTTTTATTCACAGTACTGAGAAGGCTTTTGATCATTCCTTTAATGTATACTACTTAGGGTTTAATGGGGAATCTGAATCAAGGACACTGTGTATGTGAAATGCAATGCATTTAATAAATTAGAATTTCTCTCTGAAAACATCCAAGCCAGTAAAATAGCAGCTTGAAACTTATGCAGGCCTGAACTCTGTATCCGTAGAATTGCACACATAAGTAATTGTATGCAAAACCCATTCCTGCACTCAGTAGAACATTCCAACCATTAGACCAAATAGAGCATTTCAAGCAGCAATGAAAGAGGTAGCTGGAAATGTCCTTTTCCTTCTAAAACTTGTCTTTCCATTTAAAAGCATTTTCACAATTATTTGCGTGTTGGTCTCTAGCATTCTGACTAGCACTTCTTAGATCTATTCAAGTTGTTTTACAATAGAGAGTGTGAGGGGTAGAAAGAGAACTACTGAAAACCGTGAAAAAAACATTGTAATAAAATGAGAAATCAGCTTTTAGAAAAGGGCAAAGGGGAACAGAAAGGTCTGGCAAATAACAGAATAAAAGCAGTCTTAAATTTTCTTATGAAACTGTGCAGTTTATTCATTTCAGGTGAGTGTCTCAAAGCGTCTTTTTAAAATATCACCAACTGCTAGAATCGAATCCTGTCATTTTATTGAAGTAACCGTACGTTTGCTTACTTCATAATTGGCTTGGCTAAGGTACTCACTTTTAGGGATTTTACCTGTAGCCATTCTTATCAATTTTTTAATAAATCCCACAGATTGAGTACAGTAAATAATGAATGACACTGGGCTTGGTAAGTCAATATTTAATTTAATATAGATTCTGGAAAACTAACATTTTCCATGCAGATATTGCTATGCCTCTTGCTT
>VWZK01017219.1:0-11719 GCA_013396935.1 Baryphthengus martii
GACTCGGACCACATAGTCCAAGTCCTCTGCGCATGCGCCTGGGCACAGGGTCCACTGAAGGATACGGGGTGGGGGCTTGAACCTCCTGTGATCTTTGGGTACCCTCTAGTGACGATACTGGGTCTGCGCCCCTCCGCTGGGTGGGAGGCGAGGATATGCAAAAGCACTTCCGAGAACTTACTGACTGTGCAACAGGACAATGATATAAAAGGCAAGACCAACAAAGACCAGATGGAATGTTCTCCCACCAGACTTGAAGGTACATTGGACCGACGGGACGCCGCAGATCCGTGCGTTTAGAATATTTACTATTAGACTTTTTAAACCGATAATTTAAAAAAACCCGCCACAATCTTGTTAAAGTTCTAACCAGAATAAATGGTTTGATGCTGATGATTTTATTGAGGAATTAATATGAAAACTAAATTTAAAAAACAAACAAACAAGAAAAAAAAAGTGATACAAATAAAATAAGGGGGTGAATGAACCTGGCATGGAATAACTGCTACGTGTTCTCCATAGAATGCTTGGCATTTATTATGGAAATATTTGTTAGCTGTTTGAATAAAGTTTGCCTTTAAAATATTGTCTGCTATTTATACAATTTTCCAAGCTTTGCTAAATAATCACACTTGAAAGTTACTATATAACACCGGTATGTTTTCATCAGCTCTTTGAGTCAATTATCTTTACATCAAAAGAAGAAAATTTGGGAATTTTGAGGCAGAGCTGAGAAAAGATACTCATCTGATTAATTCAACTAAAGCAAGCAGGGTGATCAAGAAGTTGTACACCGCAGCTGCATTCTAGGCTGAAAGAAGCCTCTAGGAATACTCAAGCTCAAAAGAAAAAAAGTGTGATACTGACTGGAAAGAAACTACAATAGCATATTTAGGGGGAAACCGATTACTGCTTGATTTTAACAGCCTCGAGTGTATTATGACTGCATTACATTCCGCTCTAGTATTGGTAACAATGTGTTCACAAAGTAGGAAGCTGGTTAGAACTTCAGCCTGTGTGACTGCACATAGAAGCACAGCAAACTAATTTTATAAACAGAGAAGCTTCCTCAGTCGGTTGCCTAGAAAAGCTGTGGACGCCTCATCCCTGGAATTATTTAAGCCCAGGCTGGATAAGGCTCTGAGCAACCTGCTCTAGTGGGAGGTGTTCCCGTGGTAGATGATGTTTAAGGTCCCTTCCAGCTCAAGCCATTATATGATTCTGTGATTTCTCCTGGTCTCCCATGTGACTGCTGACCCTCTTTGCTACCCTCCAGACACAACAATACACGTTCCTTCCTTTTCTAAATGGATGGATTAAATATTTTTATTATTATTATTATTATTATTATTTTTCTGTCTACAGCAAATCATTTTCCACTCCATCCACTTGGTCTGAAACTGCTTTTACGACACCTTCTAACACTTATTTCTGGCTAGTTGTTCTAGTCTGTATTTCACCAGCAATGAAAGTCGTCTTCTCCTAGACATCCATGATTTGATAAAAATATTTGCACGTCTCACATCTCTTGATTCTCCTCCTGCATTTTTGAATAATCACCAGTAATCTGCATTGGTGGTTTCATCCTTCTTTTTCCTAAATACTCAGGATACCCGTGTTCTTACACTGCTAGGCCTCATTCTTTGGATGCCTGGAATTTGTCTTGGCTTGCACATTGCCAGGAGCTCTTAGGGCCCACTGGGGATCATGAAACACCCATTTTTATATCCTAAGTCATGGCTTTTTCAAGTGTCTCCCATTCTTCTCTTAGGTCACTGCCTTGCTGATTTCTTGTCTTCCCATATCCCTGCTGTTGCTGGACTCCTTAATTGGATGACAAGCTTTGCTGACAGCTCAACAGCACAGTATCAAATGAGACAGATGAGAGGACTGCATAATTTTACTCCTTTGCTGAGATCCATTTGACTTACGTTATCGGCTAATAAAAAAAAAAAAAGGGCAATGAAGTAGTTTGTGCTTCTTGTGCTTGTTTTTAAGAGCAAATTCTAGTACTCAGAAGTCCATTTGTGCACTTAATGAGTACCTGGTCATTTTTTTAGGGAAGGGAAAGGTAAATTGGTTCTAATGTGATTTTAAGTGGTAAGTTATTATTGCTTCATTAATACTGTGCTGATCTTCTGCTTACGTATTTTCTTTCTTTCCAAGAGCTGTATGAAAGGAGTCTGCAGCTGCAAATGTTGGCACATGATCTCATGGCAGGTGATGCCGTTTGCCATAGAGTAGTAGGAGTCATCTCATTCTATCACATTCGATGGCTTCAGCACTGCTCCCAGGGCTGCACTCCAGCAAAGTACCAAGCAGCTTCTGCAAAAGGCTCAACACCAGCAAATACAGGAATAGTCTCTGAACCTGTGCGTGCGTCTTTGTGTTACGTCCGTGTCTAGATGTCATGTTACTGTTCAAGGCTTTAAAGAGGCACTTACTGCCTTCCAAGATCTAGCTTTAAGTAACGTTGGTTTTCAGGGAGCCTACGCACTTCCATTGATTTTTATTACTTGCCAGTTTTCTGTCAAACGTCAGGCTTATTAAGTGCAATCTATATTGCTTTGTCCATTGTGAGGCAAATCGCATGTTAAGCTGCGTACACAGTTTCTGCTCAAAGCCTCATAAATTGCACATACATTTCCTCTCTGTGCTAACTTTTGAAAACAAAGTGCTTTCATTACTCTGTCATAGGAGTAGGTGAACTCATGGCATTTTCTTGTCTGCCTGCCTGTCTCCCTGTGTATCTTACAGCTTAAAAGGAAAGGAAAAACATGAACGTTGTATCTTGCAACATATTTCCAAATAAAACTTTGAGAACACTTTCTGATGAGAAGGACTGGTGAAGAGAAGCAATTGCTTGATTTAGAAATCCATACAACTTCCGTACAACGATACTACATATCCCCAACCAATGGAGGTTATCAAAAGTGTACACTTAGATAAAAATGTTCAGGTCAATACCTTAACAGAGCTGATTAATAGTCTGTTCCTTTACATGGAAATCAGTATATGCTGAACCTCTCTCTCTTTGGAATTCTGACCTACCTCGCGAGAAAGAAATCCTCACTTGTATTCAACTGTAACATGTCCTTTGAATCTTGGTCTAGCACATGTCTCCATAGTTAAATAGACCCAAACAAGCTGAGACCTTTATCTTAATACACTTAATTAAATGATTGAACTAAAGTAGGATACAGGATTGAGTACTGAACAAAAATGTGATCCGGTGAGATTTCAACCAAAGTTTAACTTAAATATACTTCCCTGTGTCACTTCTTTTTTCCTTTTTGTAAAGCTTTCCAAATGACTTCCCAGTTTACTTTCACTGTTTTCCTCACCCCTTTATTTTGTTAGTCAATTCCATTTCATATTGTCACATATTCGTGTAACACCTTTTTCCAAATCCTTTGACTTATTTAAAGTGAACCCCCTATTTATAGAATTACTAGTTTGATGGCATCCGTACAAGTATGAGGAAGGTGATATGTCTATTATCAAATCATAGAATATTAATGAAGTCTAGATAAAGATGTTTTGGAGGATCAAGCCCTTTAAACTAGAGATTATAGTATCCTATAACATGAGCATAATTAGTTATTAGCTATTGTTTTTGCTTTAGTTATATAAATAGGGTGTTTATGTAAGGTATAACAAACACAATACATTATTAACTTTAATAAAGAAATTTAAATATTGTATTCATATAAAAATTTTTCCTGTGTTCTCCATTCTGAAGGATCTGAAAGCATACTAATGAAAAAAACATTCTTTGATTACTACTTTATATATTTTTTGCATAGTGGATGAAATATTAATTTATTGTGTATATGTAGGATACTTCACCATGTTAAACATTAAGTAAATTTAATAATAATTAGGATTAAAACCTTATCTTTATTGTACATTACACAGACTATCACTTTTCACAGCAGTAAAATGCAGCCTGTGTTTAAAGCCTCTTGGAAGGGTGTGTATACATGTGCAAAATTTTATTTTTTTTTCCAACTGAAAATGTAGGAGGAATTTTGAGAGATCAAAATTAACTACTCATATTTAAGTATTTCTGGCAAAAAATATATGTTTTTATTTTAATCAGCTCTTTATCAGGGATGATATGGGTATGTTTCAGGCATAAATCCATTGGCAGTGAAAATATTTAACCAAAGAAAAAAGTTGTCATCTATTTCAAGCTGATCTGAACTGGAAGAAGACAATCTGTGTATCATAAAACTATTCATTTTCCAGCACAAATAAAATTAATTCACTTTTCATCTTTTTTTTACACCAAAAGTAAGTGCGAGTTGCAAAATTACCTGTCAGTTTTTACTATAAATACTGTTGCAGCTGAGAGTCCCTGCACTCAAAAGAGTTAATGCTCTTGAAACCCGTAGGTGTATGCTAAGAGGAAACTGTCCACCAAAAAAACCCCAAACAAACAAAACCCAAGCTGTCTTCCTAATGCTTGATTCTAGGAAAAAAACCTCCAACTTAAAAAAAACAGCTACACGAATACAGGGATGTAGAACAGTAACTATATTTAAACAAACAAAATGGTCTTTTCAGTACTGTCTGCATATTCCTTTTGTGTTGCTTATGCTTTTTGCTTTTATTTCCAGATACGGAACTCAGAAAAAAAGCAGCGTAGCAAATCAGTGACAACCGAATGCCTTATGCAGAAGGGAAAGCTAGAAAGGATGCATTTAATGATTTTGAAGCATGAAAGAAAGAACTGCCATGAAAGTTTATTTAGCAATCCTAAGAAAATGATTAAGCGGTCATAGTAATTCCGTATTTTCAAAGGAGGTTTGAGTATTGAGAAAGGATAAAATGGCACCTCGTCTTTTTGGAATAAAACTATAAAATGCAGATGCATCTGAGATTGGGCAAGATTATTAAATAGTGTAGTTAAGTTATCCATTGGCATCATTTAAATGGTAGAATCAGGGATGGTTAAACAAATTCTGTGAGAAATTTGAGAACACTTGAAAGGAAATAAAGAAAAGGGAAGGTCAGTTATCCTCATTGTCTGACATCAACCCCATAGAGAACACCAAAAGAAAAAAACAAAAACCTGATTCTGGAATCTCCTTAAAAAAAAATTATAAAGATTTAATTACTTCCAGAATTTCAATGTCACGCCAAGTAAGTCCTGTCCAGCTGGGTTTTCCGCTTTAACTTTGAACCTTTGAACTTATAAAAGAACCTGATCAGATGTAATAAAAGAACTTTTTAAGATAGATTACTTTGCGCAGCACAATGCGCTAATTAAGCCAAGAATAAAACACCACAAAAGAAGCAGCCCATCTCCAGAATTTAGTATGCTATAGGAGGTAGCCAACTGACAGATCCAAGAAAGAGTCTGCAGGGAACTCTGAACAGAGGTATTTTACAGTGGTATCACAAGATGCCAGCTTTTTCCAAATTTAAGCGATATGTTAAGAGGATGATTTCTTTCTAATTTAGTATTTTACTGAATTTTATTTGTCATAAAGTCATGAAAGATCATTGCTGAGGCACAATAAAATAAAGATGCCAAAAGCTGGCATTTTTTTTTATTCCTATCATAACAGCTGAGCCTATGGACTCATTTCTTCTCTAGATGGGTGCTGGGACAGGCAGTAAAGCACTTCAATCATCTCTCTCACCCATCCAAACACTGATGGAAGAACTCAGTTGTGTTTTAAGCCTTCAGCATCTAGTAAATAACAACCCTGTGGGTTAAAGAGCCTGAAAACCAAATTATTTGTTCTTTGATTTGATCTCGTTACTCTGATTCATTTATGCTTTGCAGTTACCACTTAGTTTCTGAGGAAAAAGAGAAACTCCTATAACTTTCCTGTCATGCATCTGTCACCATAAGAAATGGTAGCCGTAAACCTTGTTCTTAGAGATTGAGCCTCCTTTAATGGATTTAGTCGTGTGTATAAAAGCTCTGAATAAATAAAAGTGGATAACAGGGCAGATGCCACTCCACATGCACTTTTGAGAAAGCTCTTCAGCAAAGGAGGAGAAAGAATTTACATCACCATTACACCGTCTTCTCTTGAGGTTTCTGTCTTGTTAAGGGGCATCCCTGATGAAGGTGATTGGAAGACATGGATTTGTTTTTCACTGGACCTAGGTCAACATCTCCCAGGCAAACTCAAGGTCTATGTGCATGCGTGGTTTTTTTCCTCCTTTTTTTTCCCTATAGCTGTTGCGAAATTCAATTTTTTCTGAAATTATTATCCCAAGCCGCTGTCATGTTCATACAAATAAATTGGTTCATGATTTCTGTTAAAGTAAGTTATTCCAGACAAGGCAATAGATCAAAGTCAGAGCTTAAAACCCAAAATAACATCATAGCTTACTGTCTGTTGTTGCTTCCCGTCCCTTAATTATCTATTTCAGCCCTCTTCCTTTCCTTGGCACTTGCAACCTAGATTTTATGCCACTTCATAACTAACTGTGTACTTACTACAGATTGCTTTCTGTATCTTTGGGTTGCAGAAGGGACTTCTGAGACTTTGGTCTTTTTTCATTAGTTAGTTTACAGTAATTTCCTATGATGTGAGGCCACTAAAGATCTGGGATTCCTTTGTAGTTGGTTGTAGAGTGTACATGAGAGTACAGAGTACAGCATGGTGTCAACTGCAGGACACACAAAGTGATTAATATGTGCATATAGTCATCCTTCGATGCTTACCCATCTTTTCTCTTGTTCCAAAGTATGAAAAACTGACATTTGAATACTGATATGACTTTAAAAAATAAGGTAGTTCTGGACACTGCTGTCTAGAACGTTTCATAAAATTGTAGTGGAAGGTAGGAGCTTTTCATTAAATATCTTAATTTGGAAAACTCAGTGGCAAGTTTTTACCCTTTGCAGAAGATGATGTAGGAGAGCAGCTCTTGCAAACTGTGTGTTCACACCAGTTCCCCGTGCTGAGCAGTCTTCAGGGGGCCTCAGTACTCTGGCAAAGCTGTCCTGATGTTTCTGGAGGATCCACATCATGATGACAGACAGATAAGCCAGACCAATTTAAGACAGGACCTGTGCTGTCACGTGATTGGTGGTAAATTTGAAAGAGATGTACTGTTCCTCCTGCTTTTGTCTGTTTGAATCTCAAAACCTTTCTTCCCACTGGATTTATTATTGAACTGCTACTTTAACAATTCTAAGAAATATGTGAAACCAACATCATCCATCTATCATAGATGGTTTGTGTTTGGTTTGTTTGGGTTTTTTTTAATACATGGATACAAACATTAAGTTACAGCACTGTACCGAGTCCAGCAAGAAAGAACATACCGGCTCACCAAGCAGGGGGAAAAAAAACCAATAAAAATAGATATTTCCTCACTCCCCTAGTCCATGGGAAAAATCATACTACTCTATGGCAGGTTTAAGGATGCAGTACGTTTGGGGAAGCTGAGTGTTATTGCAGTTGCTGATGCCATCGACTGTTCTTCAGCGTATCTAGATAGGATACTTGTGGGTGGGATAATCTGGAAATAGAATGACTGGCAAATGCCTCTTTATTAACCATATCTATTAGAAGTTTTAATTTTATTTTTGCATTTTTTATTTTATTTTATTTAAACCTACATTCTGCCAACAGTTCAGGCCTTGCTTTTTTCTTCTGAAGATTGCATGAAAAGAAACAACTCAGAGATTAATAATTCCCTTCTATTTGGAGATATCCATGATTGTACATTCTTTTATACTCATACTTTATGAAATTGTGTACTATATAGCAACAGTAAAATTTTCACTCAAACAATGCTTACTAAAACCTGAAAAAAAAACCAAAAGCTGAGTAGTCCCTGAAGTCCATTTCTTTTCCTTGAAAGAAAATTGCGGAATTCTGTTAAGCAGGATTTAGAAGCCCCAAAAATGATAGCTTCAAAATATAATGAGTATTAAGTTGTAAACTCTGATGATATTAAAAATATACTATTACAAACAGAAGATGTTTCTGTGAAGCTCTTTAATGCAGTGCAGCTTATAACCGTGTACATGTAATTTATTCAAAATTTTAAGCTACATTCATTTTCTCGTGACTTTTGCTAGTGTTTTAAACATATTAGTTAATCTTGAAATGAGCTTCAAGTCAGTTAGTATGCTATAGTATACTACAGAATTTTAAAGATGCTGGTGGAAAGAAATGGGATGGATTTGTCTTTGGAATGCAATCTGTAAAAGCTAAGTGTGTGGAACTTCAGTTACAGCAATTTCTGTTACTGAGTATGAATATTTGGAAAGAAGAGTAGTCATCGCAAGTTTTTACTGAAGAGAAAAAATATAGGGAAAATTATCCCTTCCGCAGAAACAGTGAAATAACTTCATACAGGAGTCTGTATGTCATACGTAAATAAAATAATGGAAATAATGTTTGTTGTTGATGTTGGGTTAAAAGGTAGACTGGACTACTTAAAGTCACAGAGTAGAAAAAATTATCCTTCCAAGAATCTTCCTGGATACTCACACTCATGCCATTTTGGAGGCATTTTATTGTTAGTGCTTTCTGAAAGAGGTGTTGGGTAGCTGCTTTGATAGAGCTGATTGAGTTTTTTTCCTAATCCAAATGTCATTTTGCTGTCATAATCATCAGGCCCACTGAATGGATGCTTCATTTTGTCCTTCTCCGTTATTGAAGATGGAAAGATCACTCACCTACCTTCTGTGACAATCAACTGATTACTTTGGGGATGTCTGTTAATTTGCTGAAGTCATTGGTAATACCCCTTCTGAAGGCTGTGGCTGTTGTACTTTACCGGTGCAGCAGTTCAGACACCACGTTGCATTTCATGCTCTCAATTCCTTTAGTTTCTTTCAGGTTCAAACACAGATCTGAATTAAAGTGCGTGCACATTCATCATGACTCTATCTGATCCCGTTTCCGTGACTTCAAATGAAAGCAGTTCATTTATAAATAAGTATGGTTAAATGTGTAAAAACATTTACATGTTTCTCTGTTAAAACCATTTTTATGAGGTTTAGAAAAAAACAGCTGCAATTTTTTCTTTATCATGACTTCTCACTTTTTCTAGGTGTGTTTCTTGTGTAAATATGGGTGTTTACAGGTAGGAAAGGTTTTCCTGACTCTTTCCATCTTGGTAAATGAGAAGAAGGGAACAGTGAAGGCAATAAAGTTCACCTGCAAATTTTTTTTCCAGTGCGTGGCTGTGGGTTGTTGTAAAATCGGGTAACATTCCTTACCGTTGTAAGGACAGTCACTATTACTTCCTATTGATAGGACAGTCATCATGACTGCATCATTAGATTTGATAGTAAAGGTCCTTCTTATGACACTGGAAACTAGGCACAGACCAGGAACTGGATTGTAGGAGAGAGAGTGATCTGTTTTGATGGAACACTGGGTTGTCGCTCAGATAGTGCCTTAGGCAAGAGAGGCCTCTTGGATAAAAGCTGACAAGGCTCAGTAGACAGGTTTTAAGCAGGTGGGAAAAGGTAGAGAAGAATCCTTTCCTTGGCTATAACGTAACGTGTACTTCAGTCAGAGGTGTTCTGCCATAAAACATGACAAATAAGAAATGCATCACATGCTGGGGAATGGATCATCACTACTTATCATTGAAGCCAAGATCTTTTTATGATTTGAAAAAAGAGTAGACATTCATATGGATGAGAACATCCACAGGCCTTTTAGATAAAATTAGAAAGAGCTATAATCCCTTATGCTTCAAAGAAATGCCATGCTCTTCATTGATGAGAAAGAAAAAAAACTTTAAGTTCTGATGACTCCATTTACCACTATTCTAATTCTGTATTTCTCTGAGAGTAGCGCCCTGGCCACTCTCAGAGAGAAGATAGAAAGCTAAAGATATTTATGGTTACATGCACACATAGTGGCAATTTTATAAGTGTACAGGAGTCACATGAGAACTGAAATAAATAGCATGTGACAAGAAAACAAAACAAAAAAAAATGCAAGAGTAAATAAAAACATAACGTTTGAGTACCGGTATGATGGTGTATGATGTAAACAAACAGTTGAGAGATTGGAAACCTTCAGTATAGCTTGATGAATAATACATGTTTATTTCTAGAGTTTCTTCACCACTTCCATCACTGTAGGCATTTGGAGGTTTTTATTCACTTTGCATTCACACCGGTAAGGAGAATGTGCCACAATGATAAACACTGAATGTTCTCCTGAAAGCATTTAATAGAAAATTACACCTGAAACTCACAGCACAGCTTAAAACAATGAGAAAAGGACATAATTTTGTATGAATGTTTGTTTTGAATGTTCTAACTTCATTCGTAATAAGTTCAAAAAATAGAGATAATATAATTTCGTGTTCTTACTTGTAATTCTGGAATAAGGTTGCACTATAAATTTCTAGCGTTATCTGGATTTTATAAATGCCCTCTGTGTAATTCTGTAACATAATTTAAGTGCGTACGTTGTTCATTTGTATTACTCATCTTTGACCTCAGTATGCATTAATATCATGGCAAGAATATAATTGGCCACAGGAGATATTTTAGAAATATTTTTAGTGTTTACTTTGCGCTTTCGGACACGCGGAGGGGAATCCACTGGACTGGGGCTAGAGAGATGAATTGACAGTAGAGAGTGTGCTAATTAGATTTGCAAACGATAGCAAGCTAGGAGAGACAGCAAGTATAGTGAAGGACAAGAACAGAATTCAAAATTATCTTGACAAATTAAAGCAGTGGACTGAAAAATCTAAGATGAAATTCAAGAGGGAAAAGTACAAAATACTACACGTTATTAGGATTGATCAGCTGCATAAATACAGAAGACAGATCAACTAGTTAGGTGGCAGCCAGGAGCTACAATGGATCTCAAGCTAAATGAGTCACACTTGCTAAAAAGTCAAACAACACACTGGAGAGAATAAAGCAGAAATAGGGGCTTTTGGATGCTCTTAGATTTTAGAGAAGATAGGAGTTGCTTTGGCAGCATCCACTGGACAGCAACTGCAAAGAATGGAAAGAGTTACATAAAATGTGGTTGGTTTACCCCAAACACTGAAAAAGACAGCCAAAAGTGAGTGTTTGAGGGATCAAGGGAATGAGAATAGTCTTAAGATCTGCAAGAATATTTTCTCTGCGTGCATGGCAGATGGCAGATGGGCAGAGGGAGTATTTAAGTTAGACACCTGGAAACTTTTTAGCGATAAGAACAGGCTACACAAACATCTGCCAGAATTTACTTGTTCGCAGTTTTTCATGCCTTGAGACAGTGGGATGAGCAAGACAATCATTCCAGAATCTTTCCAGGATTCCAGAATCTATTTCTTTACTGACAGTCTACAACTTCCAGCAGGAACCAACCTGCAGTCCTTTCTGGCCTTCTTCACATGGAGCGAGCCATCAGGGCTCTGTGCAGAAAACTAGTATACATGAGGGAGGAGAGTGCAACTGTGGCTGCAGTTCAGCAAAATATTTGCAAAGGTCACTAAAATACTGATCTCAAACAGTGAGGTAGGTTTGGGATCTCTAGATATTTACTAGTTGAATCCAAACTGCAATTCATACATCTAAAAAAAAAAAAAAATAATAAAAAAATAGGAATATGTTGCAAATATGAGAAGAAATCCATTTCAAAATACTTGTCTGGAATGATTTTTTTAAAAATATGAGTATTACTCCCCGAATTTTTCCATTCATTCATGATTTCATGATTGACCGAGGAGAGCAGCGTCCGCGCTGGGTCAGGGAATGGCGGCGCAAAGG
>VWZK01017219.1:11780-22877 GCA_013396935.1 Baryphthengus martii
GTCAGTGCGGGGTCCAGTCTTATTTAAGATGTTCGTCAGTGGCCTAGGTGAGGGAACAGTGGGTACCCTCGGCCAGTTTGCTGACGATACAAAGCTGGAAGGAGCGGCTGATACATCAAAGGGTTTTGCTGCCATCCAGTGTAGCCTGGACAGGCTGGAGTGTTGGGCGGAATATGTTGCAAATATGAGAAGAAATCCATTTCAAAATACTTGTCTGGAATGATTTTTTTAAAAATATGAGTATTACTCCCCGAATTTTTCCATTCATTCATGATTTCATGATTGACCGAGGAGAGCAGCNCCTGCTAGGTTAGGGGCTGACCTGCTGAAAAGCAGCCCTGAGGAAAAGGATCTTGGAGTGCTGGTGAACATAAGTTCACCACGAGCCAGACGTGTGCCCTTGTGGCCAAGAATCCTTGGGTGCATTGAGAAGAGTGTGGCCAGTAGGCCAATAGAGGTTGTCGTCCCCCTCTATTCTGCCCTGATGAGGCCGCATCTGGAACACTGTGTCCAGTTCTGGGCTCCCCAGTTCAAGAGAGATGGGGAACTACTGGAGGGAGTCCAGTGGAAGGCAGTGAAGATGACTGGGGGACTGGAATATCACTCTTAGAAGAAAAGGCTGAGAGCTGGGACTGTTTAGCCTGGAGAAAAGACTGAGAGGAGACCTTATCAATGTCTGTAAATATCTAAAGGGTAGGTGCAAGGAGGATGGAGCTGGACTCTCTTCAGTGGTGCCCAGTGACAGGACAAGGGGCAACGGGCACAAGCTGGAACACAGGAGGTTCCATCTAAATATGAGGAAAAATTTCTTTCCTGAGGGGTAATCAAAGGCCTGGAACAGGCTGCACAGGGACATTGTAGAGTCTCCTACTCCATAGAAATCCAACCCCCCCCTGGATGCCATCCTGTATAATGTGCTCTGGGCAAACCTGCTTTGGTGAGGGGGGTTGGACTAGTTGATCTCTAGAGGTCTCTTCCTACTCCAACAATTCTGTGAAATTTGGAAGTCATGTGACTGTTCTTATGAAATTACTAGTATATAAAGTAATTCTGTGATGTTTACGGTCACAGTGCATTATGCTTTTTTGTTCATTTCAGTGATACTACTTTACAATTTGATCACAACAGAAAAAAAAAGTCTCTCTGTTATAGACACTAACCTAGTGAGTACTGAGAAAAAGAACACCAGAGATGAACTCTTAGGACTGATCCTTCCTGGAGGAATCTAGCTAATCACACATACGTCCAGCATCTAAAAGAACTAAACAGTCATATTCCCTCGTGGGTGTAGCTGATGATACCACAGAGCTCACTTTTATGCCCTGGTTACAAATAGTTTAACTAGAGAGGAGACACCTTGCATACATATCTAATATGGAAGGTGGATTCAGAACAGAGAATTTCTTGTCCATTGTGTTCTACTCAGCTCAGGAGAACTAAACTGTTTGGAAAACATGTGCAAACTTTTTAAAGGTGGTCAAAACTAAGTACTTATGCTCTGTCTTAAACAGTATTCCTTTGAAATCTCTTGCTTATATTTAGATACTAAAAATAGATTGCTTTTCGGAATTAATGCAATATTTAATACAGTTAATGCTATACAGATGGTAATACAGGAATACAAATATATTCGCTCTGTTTGAGAAAATGCACAAGTCAATCTATATTGCAGTCAATATTTCAGTAACTGCCACGTTGCTCAGATGTCTGTGTTGTTAAATACAGATGTAGATCTGTAGTTCATTAGAACTCAGGGAATTATTTTTTGGACAGTGAAAAAATATTGGCAAAATTATACCATCATCGTTGCTCACAGAATTAATCTTAGGGAGGTTCATATGCTGTTCAACTTCAGTTCGTGCCTACAAATCCAGCCCGAACTGGACAACACACAGTGGATGTGAATTTTTACCGTTGCATCCCCAATTCTTTGCTGTAAGGAAACTGAGGCATGAAAATTATGTAACTGGTAATAATTAATGTCTGTTTTCTGGATTACATGTGATAAATTTCCTGAGTTCACACCGTATTGCACACTTTAATACAGAACAAGGGAGGGGATAGTCTGCAGAACAATGAAAGGAATAAATAGGGGAAAAGGAAGCATTGAAGTGAGTAGATGACAGAAGATAAACAAGGCTGGAAATGAAAAATAAGGAGAGACAAGAAAACAAGAGTATACAGTCCATTAAAAGCTCTCAAGAAAAAGAGAAATAAAGGTCACGAAACAAATAAAGTTATTCACAGTCAAAGGCTTTAGGCGTAATATGATGGGGTTTTACGGTTGCATCAAGGAGAAAAACACTAGAAACTGTCTTAAACTGACAGAGGCTTGAGACAATCACATAGTGGGTTTGGCTGGGCTTCATGAAAACGTTGTGCTCAAGGCAAAATGATCGTAGGTTTTAGTGGATGCCAGGCTAGAAAAGCCATACAAGGGAAAACAAACAAGCAGACAAAACCACTGTCCAATCCATTCGCCTTAATTAAAATGAAAGTCCGAAAAAAGGGCAGCTAGTTTAGCCCAGTATTGTTCAAAGAATAAACAGACCCACCACAGTTAGTGGGGACTCTTGATTGGCAAAGATTGATTAGATGATGTCAGGCATATAGCACAGAAAACAAAACACATGAGGTTGGAAGGTGAATATATCTCGTACTTCAGCCTCCTTGAGAAGGTTCGTAGAATGACAGAAAGGTCGAGGTTGGAAGGGACCTCCGGAGATCATCAAGTCCAACCCCCCTGCCAAAGCAGGATCACCCAGGGCAGGCCACACAGGAACAGATCCAGGGGGGTTTTGAAAGTCTCCAGACAAGCAGATTCCACAGCCTCTCTGGGCAGCCTGTTCCAGGCTCTGTCACCCTCACAGGAAAGAAGTTTCTCCTCGTGTTGAGATGCAACTTTGATGTTCTAGCTTATACCCGTTATTCTTTGTCCTACTGCTGAGCACCACTAAAAAGAGTCTGTCTGTGGCTGAGGAAGTTACGTAAGCTCTGAGAACTTGTAAGGTTATCAGATCTCACAACATACTCACTCTGCTCTTTATCAAAGTATTGCAGTAAGCCAAATCTAAAAAGGTACGTATAAATGTAATGATATATGTACAGATGTCTAATAATGTTGCAAAGGTGCCAAAGAAATTATGTGTCGTGTATAGCAGGAGCTGTACTTTAATGTGTTGTAGCTGCATTTTAAAAATGACATCATTCAGTAGAGCGCGTATCTTTAGAAGAAAGGACACGTTTGTAAAGCTCAACCACGATCCTAAATGTGGGAGAGGTGACAAAGGGGTCCTGTTTCGCACAGTTGTTCTTTCTAGAAAGCCCCTGATGGAATGGCCCGTGTGAACTGAGACAAGAATCATCCTCTTGTATCCCATAGTGTCTGTGCTTTGCTGGCATTTTCTTTAGTGCCCGTGTACATGCACGTTATCATGCTCTAGATGGGGAGGGCGAAGGAGAATCTCTTCAGTTAAACCGTTAAGGAAGCAGATTAAGTATCTATTGATAGAAAGCTCCAGTGCTTGTCTTCGTGTCACTGCAATGTATCACATCCGTTCATTACGAACTGATGCAAACTGGCAGGCAAAATTAACACACGTCAACTTGGTGTCTTCACTCTGAGGGCTAATAGACATCCTAGGGTACTTTTTACTGTTATGTATCTTGCTAAAAGGCTGATACTGTCACAAATGAAAGGGATACTCTGCTCCTGGAAGTAATCCTGAGCCCAGAACACAGTACAGTGCTCAGAAAAGCCCACGAGCTAATCAACTCTGCAAAGATACTGTACTGTAAATGACAATCAAAACCTCCAAGTTGTTCAACTCCCTAAAAGCATGCTGTGTATTTTTAGAGTACAGGAGAAGTGGGATGAAATTGAGATAGGAGGGACACTAACAACTTGCAATGGACTGTGGTCAGAGTCATTTACTAAGTCTTTTAATTTTGTGTTATGTTTCTATGATTATCTTCCTGGAAAGCAGAGAAGGTAAGTCTTACTCTGAAGAATCATAGAGCTTATCCAAGGGGAGATTTTGGAGGCTGTAGGCTGTGGCAAGCAAGAATGACATTGCTCTTCACTTTTGACAAAAAAAAAAAAAATGCTATTACTTCATTTTCTTGCACTATTGATAATATATAATACTTTTTTATTGTTTATACTGTTTTTTTTGGGGTTTTGTTTTTTTTTAAGAGACTCTTGTGATGAGATACAGTGGTACTGAATGCGGTAGAAAACATGAAAAGAAAGTGGAAAACACAGAAGAGTCCATAATAGGCTAGCAAAAAATGCATGAAGTTTGGCTACTATGTCTAACATGCTTACATGTCTACACATGATTTTTAGCAGTAGTCAACAAATACTAATGAAGCATGTGGTGGAAAGAAGGGAAAGAAGAATAGAATAAACCAAAACATATCTAAATAGTCTAAATTTAATCTTTGCCGCAGCTGGAAAACAGTTGGGAAGTCATCCGAAGGAGAAACATGTAGTAATAGTTTCTAGGAAGAAACTGAAAGAGAGGTAACAATTGTAGTTTGCGTAATAAATTCTTCTCTTTCAAACAGAGCAGAAATGAGTAATGAGTGTAGGAAACAGCTGTAGGGTGATGACATTCAGGTAATGAACAACGGGCTTTGAGGATAGACAAGCATATAATAGGTTAGTTGCTGTACAAAATATTTACCAAAAAATTGCTTATTGATCAGAGAGTTAAGCTATTTTAAGAAATAGAAACTGTTTGTCAACAGTATATATATTTTTTTTCTGGCATGAACAGACTGTGCTATATCCAGATACTATATCCAATAGTGTATATGATCTCTGTGATCTTCAAAAACTAATTAATGAAAAAAAAAAAAAAAAAAGAAAAAAAAAGATGCAACCAGATCTACTACAAAAAAATTCCCCAAACCCCACAGAGTTAATGGTCACCTACAAACTTATTGACCGGCACAGGTTTCAGAAAATATCCTACAATTTGTGAATATATTCCCAATATTATGATTCCATTAAGCAAATTTTTCTTCATATATATTGTGAAAATTTACTGACGTGAATTAAATTTTATTTTCCTGTCCACAGATACTAATCTTACGGAAATTACACAAATCCTTCCAAAACTGTCAATATATATCCTTGTAACATCAGATATTTTAAAATGAGAAATTTTCACCTGGGTTTAAGAAAATCTTTCCAAAACTAATGCTGAATAAAAATAAATAAATCTCAAACTTTCCTTCTGACAAGTCATACTCCCTGAAACTGGATTATATTACAACAGGTTGTATTTGCTTCATGAAAAAAAACCCAAGACATTGGTACCAGTAACTCAGCCTTTATTATCAGCAAGCTAATGACTAGGAAAAAGAAAATACGGTCTTACATAACAAACAGTGGATTTGAAACACAGTAATTACAGGCTTTCCAGGGCACTGTCACGGTGCTGCGTGCATCATGCTGGAGAGCTGGAATATACCCTTTTCCAAGTGTACAAACACTTGTTTGCAGCTTTAGTCAGGAAAAATACTGTAACTTAAACTACTTGTTGCTACAGAAGTGAACACTGCTTGCCGCAGTCATAGAACCTTTTATTGCAGATGCGAAGGAGAGTATGGCGGTTTCGGGGAAGTGGAAAAGATGCGTCTGTTCGATGATTTTTCAAGACTGTTATTTGGAGCAGCTTCTTAATGTTTCTGAGAAGTAGCGGTAGACATGATAAGTAAGGGCTGAAGGTGACCAGTTTGCAAGCATGTAAGGGCAGTTTATCACATTGCGGATCTCAAACTGGAAATGCTTTAATTGCCTGAACAAGGGCATAAGATAGGGACAGAGAATTTCAGGTACTAAGTGTATGAATGCAGACAAAATGATCTAAATTTGGGATCAATGTGAGGTCCATGAAACAGTGCTACTCTCATCTTGTTCTTTAGGTTACTGCTACAAATCCTTAGTTTGCTTCTTGATTTTGTGAGTCTTTCATAAATGTGGTCTAGAACGTTTGCGTCCTCGTAGATGTCATTAACAAATGCTGAAAATGCTGATCTCGAGAGGATTGTCTCCATGGCCTTGCATAACAGAAAGAGGAAAATCAGAATTTACAGACAGAAGTGTGAAATGCTAAAGTTCAGTGGTCCATTCCAGAGAGTAACATGGGTCTTTAAAGCAAACTTTGTGTATTAAACTGTCTGAATCAGATTTGATTAAAGATCTAGTAATGGGCTCATATATTAAGGTTATCATTCTCTGGAGTGTTTGTTAAACCTTCCTGTCTTCCTTATTTGGCAATGGGGAAATGTAGAATGGCTTGCTTTTTCATTGTACCAAAGAAGACTTTTGGTTCATTTCAGTGTGTTTAGAACAGATGCACATTTCCTCATAATCTTTTTTACTGAATTTTTTCAGTATGATGGATATAGTAACATAGAACGTAGAAGGCGCGGGTTTAGGTCTTACCTCCATCCTGAGTGACTATGCTACTGTCAGTGTCTTTTTACAGGGGATAGAAAGTGATGTAGAGCCTTCATTGTGCTTGTCAATGCATTTGTTGACAGAAGATCATCAGAAAAAGTGACGTCTCTTCTCTCTCACCATGAAAGTTATACAGTGGGTGGACAAAGGCCCTCGGTTTCCTTCTTGCTCCCAGAACTACTCCAGAGGTCAAAAATTGGGCACAAAAGCTGTAAATCGTACAGATTAGCTGAATTAGCAGTACATATCAAGTCCATAGATAATACTAAGGATTTGAGCTGCCAGTGTTGTCAATCAAGTTCCTTCAGCGCTAAAAATCAATGTGGAAAAATTAGAATTCCTGCCTTGCTTCCTTGCCCTTCAGTCATGGTACTTCTTTCTTAAATGTCACACTGAATGTGTTTAAGTTTGTAACAGGAATACTTAAAGTGAAAATTTACAGTCCTTCAACCGAGACTAATTATATTCTCACTTGTGTAGTGGTCTCATGTTTTTTTGGTCAAACTTTCAATGAAAATACCACTTCAGTTAACTTTTTTGTGTGTTTGTTTAGCCACCAAATATATAAAATGTCATGTACTCATTGTGTAATTGCTGGTATTTGACATTTAGTCTTCCTGTTGCAGTGCATAGTAGGAATAAAACACCAGTTACAACGAAAATATTGACATTTCATTCCTGCCTTGTATTTCAACGATGCAAATTCCATATTTGTGACCATGGGTGCATCAGCGAAGATGGCACTGAGACAGAAGAGGTGGGAACAGTGAAGGAAATACAATTTAAAAGAAAGTCAGGAAAAGGACAATTTTGAAAGGGAGGAGGAAGGAACAGATAATTATCTACTGTGGGTCTGCTGTGTTTAGACTTGTAATGCAGTTCTTAATTTGTCCTTATAGGATGCCATTATAGTTCTTTTTTATGACTTAGACCAGGTTTCTACTGTAAGGTATTTTCCACTTGAAGATTTAATTACTTTCTGGAATGTGTTAATGTTAACATGTAATTTGACCGTTCTGTTGTACGAATATTAAAACACAAACATCTGCTAGAAAGTTAGGTGAAATGGGAAGCCATTACAAAGGTTATGTTTCTGTGGTGGGTTGACCTCAGCCAATAAGTAAGCCCCCAACCAGCTGCTTCCACCTCCTTGCCTCGAGAGAAAGCAGAAGAGAAAAAGTGAGAAAAAAACATGGGCTAAGACAAAGCCATTTCAGGAAGTGGAGGAAAGATGGGGGGAAACGATTTTTTAAAAAGAAGTGATACAAAGGCGATCGGTCACTTTGTCTAACAAGCGGACTGATACCCAGCCACCCTGCAAACAACACTTATTTTGGAAAGACTACCATCCAGTTTTTATTGCCGAGTGTGATATGGCATGGAATATCCTGTTGGCCAGTTCAGCTCAGCGCTCTAGCAGCGTGAGTCCTGTTCAGCACTGGAATGCTGGCGTGCTAGCAGCACTGGTTTAGTCCCATATCCAAACCAGCACCAGACAGACTGCTGTGAAGAAAGTTAACCTCATTCCAGCCAGATTCGGTACAGAATTTACCTGGATGGGTGAATGTCCAGTTTTATCATTAAAAAAAAACACAACAAAACCAAACAACAACAAAAAAATAAAAAAAAAAAACCAGAGTAAGGAAGAGATTAAAAAAAAAAACCAAAACAGAGAGAGGAAAATAAAACCCAAGAAAAGCAAGCAATGCAAATGAAAAAAAAATTGCTCACCACCAACTGACCACTGCCCAGACAGTTCCTGAGCAATCTCCCCCCTGCCAACCTTCCCCCGCCCAGTTTTATGGCTGAGCATGTTGTCATATGGTCTTGAGTATCCCTTTGGTCAGTTGGGATCAGTTGTCCCGGCTGTGTCCCCTCCCAGCTTCTCGTGCACCCCCAACCTGCTTGCTGGTGGGGTGGGGTGAAAGGCAGAAAAACCTTGACTCTGTGTAAGCGCCTCTCAGCAACAGCTGAAATATCTCTGTGCTATCAACAGTGTTTTCAGCACAAATCCAAAACATAGTCCCTTACCAGCTGCTACGGAGAAAGTTACCTCTGCCCCAGCCAAAACCAATGCATGCACTTATCTTTAGGCCAAATCTACGATCCCATCAAATACATAGACTGTTTCGGATATGATATGTCAGAGGAAAATTGATTTTCTTTAAAGACTGGATTAAAGCCATCAGCTTTACATATTACCTGAATGTCAGTGGAGTACTCAATTGTATGTCTAAACTAAATTTTGTCTGCCGCCTTTGACCGGAAGACACGGAATATGTTAGGAATTCAAGGGATGCTGGCTACTGAAAATCACTTGCATTTCTCAGAAGTAATTTCTAACCCCTAGAAGGTGTTTGAAGCTAGTAAGGCAATGTTGGAATGGAAAGAAATGACAGCACACTTACGTTGGGCAGGTATTGTGCTGTCGAATCATGACACCGACTACTGTATTGCCAAAGAAAACGGCGACTACCAGCATCTTTACCCATGCAGAGCTTGTGAAGCTGGGGAAATGTGAGCAGCAGTCACTGAAGAAAATACATCAACATTCAAAAAAAAATGAAGAAAAAAAGAAGAGGGGATTACACAACTGATGTGGTCAACTCATGTGATTTCAAAAGAAACAGTAACCTTGAAGAATATTTCTATGAGTTTGTGGACACGAACTCTTTACAAAAGGGCTTGACAAATTATCAAAGATAGGTGATTTTGTCTCTATAGGACAATGGATAATCTAATGTCCTCTGACTTTTTTGACAGTGACTATGTCATCTCTGTGGCCTGTAATACCTATTTCATCAACCACTCACAAAATGCAATTTGATTGCTCTTTTCAGTTATGATGGATAAAACCCTTGTGTTTGGACCATCGTCACTTCCATTCTTTACTCCTTAAGGTTGTTCAGGGACACATAATGTGGTACTAGAGATTCTGGTTGTGCCTCAAAGTCTGGCTGCTCAGACTGTGTGAGTTCTAACTTCTTTCTTAAGCATATTTCAAAGTCCACTGCAATTAATAGTTTATAAGTTAAAAACCCCACGTATCTAAGTAGAACTGCTTAGATTTTTCTATTCCCTGGTTTAAAAAAAAAAATAAAAAGAACAGTTCACTTTTTAAAAAAAAACTATCTGATAACATCATTTGAATGAAATGAAAAAATAGCTATTTTATTGTGCATCAGTCTAACATATCTAAGCGTACTCTGTCTTTGAATGCAATCAAGACATTTCTTTTTCTCAAATTTAATCACAATACTAAACTCAATTTTCTCTTTTATTTTCCACTGCCTTATGGGAGCTGTAGTTTCCTTCTCAGAAAGAAACATGCAAATCTCCTACCTAGGAACTGAATGCGAATTTTTGTAGTAGAGTAGTGATGTTTTCCAGAAAAAGACAATTAGCTATTGTTGTAAACAGTAGGAGCGTAACTGTGTGGTTTCTTTCTCCCCATAATGATAAGTAGAATTCCAAGATGCAAATACAAACTACAAAGACAAACAAAAGCAAGAGAAAAACACTAAGAATATCACAAAGGAAGCAAATATTGCCTAGAGTTTTGTGGCTTGGCTTTTATATTTTCTTTGTCTTAAAAGAGAAAGATACAAGCATCTTCTTTCAAGTGGGGAATTATTTTAACGTGCTGCTTTCTTACAGTTCTAATTCTTTTAACTGGCATTTGAATAAATCCATACTGTTAAAGGCTTTTTGCAGAAATGATGCCTCCTATTATTGTATGCCACAATTTCATCTCTTCCTCTATTTTTGTTCTATCAGTGAGTCTTGAATGTTACTGATCTTCAGTTCTTTAAAAGCTATCAGAATCCCATTTTATTATATCTAACCTGAATCTTGGATTGCAAAAGGTTATTTTTAGTTCATATTTAAAGAAATGCCTGTAGTAGTGAAAATCCTCTTCAAGTTATTTTAATAGGAATATAAAATTAACAAGGTAGAAACTTTTTTCATTGAGAAAATGCATTCAAAACATTTACATCCCTACTCCTGCTGGCCACACTGTTCCTGATCCAAGCCAAGATCCCATTGGCCTTCCGTGCCACCCGGGCACACTGCGGACTCATGTTCAGCCAGTTGTCAACCAGTACTCCCAGGTCCCTCTCTGCCTGGCTGCTCTCCAGCCACTCCTCCCCCAGTCTGTAGCGCTGCCTGGGGTTATTGTGGCCAAAGGGTAAGACCCTGCCCTTGGCCTTGTTGAACCTCATACCATTGGCCTCAGCCCATCGATCAAGCCTGTCCAGGTCCCTCTGCAGCATCTCCCTACCTTCCAGCAGATCAACACTCCCCCACACTTAGTGTTGTCCATGAATTTACTAACAGTAGACTCAATCCCCTCATCCAGGTCATCAGTAAAGATGCTGAATAGAACTGGGCCCAGTACTGATCCCTGGGGGACACCACTGGTCACTGGACACCAGCTGGATGTGGCACCATTCACAACCACTCTCTGTGCTCACTCGTCCAGTCAGTTTTTAACCCAGCGCAGGGTGCCCCTGTCCAAGCCATGGGCTGCCAGCTTCTCCAGGAGGATGTTGTGGGAGACTGTGTCAAAGGCTTTGCTGAGGTCTAGGTAGACCACATCCACAGCCTTCCCCTCATCTACCTGG
>VWZK01017219.1:22935-62633 GCA_013396935.1 Baryphthengus martii
GTTCTAACTGAGCTTTGGCATCTCTGATTTTCTTTCTACATGACCTTACAATGTCCCTAAATGCTTCCTGGATCACCTGGCCCTTTTTCCAAAGTTGATACACTCTTTTTTTTCCCTGAGTTCTCGCAAAAGCTCCTTACTCAACCAGGCCGGTCTTCTGCCCCGCCGGCTCATTTTTCGGCACACAGGGACAGCCTGCTCCTGCGCCTTCAGAATTTCATTCTTAAAGTACGCCCAGCCTTCCTGGGCCCCTTTGTTTTTGAGAGCTGCTGTGTTGTACTTGCAGCAGATGTCTGCAGAGTTGAAGTCCCCCCCAAGAACAAGGGCTAGTGAACGCGAGACATCTCCGAGTTGCTGAAAGAATGCCTCATCAGTGCTTTATTCTGCAACTGCCGACTCTCAGTTTCCTTGCAGATAAGGTTATTCTTTGCATTGCTTTGATAATAGATAAGATTCAATTAATCACATTTCTGAATTAATATTTGGGTTAATGTTGCAAAGAATATATGCGTACAAAAAGCTTTAAAAACTGCTAGCATGTATATGTATATGTGTGTGTTTATGCGTGTAGTTGTATATATATAAATATTCATTGGATATTACTTGGATTTTTCAAGCACAGCAGCTCTAGAAATATGTATTTTATGTGTTTCAGGTAAGATTAAGAGTTGGAGAGGGCTATTTCAGAACACAATAAGAATACACAGTGCAGGAGCTGAGGAGCTCTCATTTTTTCCTGGCACTTGCAGAAGGTGCTGTTTTGCTTCAAGGTAGTTCTTAGCCCTGTGTTCACCTTCCTGTCCCACTTTGGACAAGAGTAGAAGCTGAGTATCCAGAGTCCTATCAGTAGCAGAGAACAGCCTTTCCCGCAACAGTTTTCCTTAAAATTATAATGTCCATACAAAAAGGATCATAGTCTGGAAGGAAACAATCCTTAGATTCTCTGAGTTGCCTGATGTGATGCACCATTCAAGAGTAAGTAAATCCACCACCCCAGTCTCTGCCACTTCTACAGCCTCTGAGTCTTTAAGTCTGTGCTTAGTGACTGTCATCTTTCACTGCTGAGTGCTTTGAGCAGTTAAAAGGAAGCAAGCAAGGCGGACGAGGGGCAGGCATAAAGGGGGCTTTATAAGCTATTTTTAAGACCTTCAATTCAGATGCTGCGCTGTACCCCAAATGGTGCAGCTAAAAGCTATTTCCATTTTCTGCAGACAGTCCTAAGAGACCATCGAAAGCAAAGAGTTGTTTGGCAACTTCTTCCTTCTGCAGAGCGTAATTATACAGACCTTTGTGCTACCAGGCTGCAGCAAGACTATCCCTTGGTCTTCTCCTATTAAAAAAAAAAAATACACTGCAAGAGAGTAGACATTTGTGGTGAAGTTTCAGGCAGCATTCTGGCTGGGTTTTGGAGAGTAAGAGGGAGCATACTCCCAACTTTTTTCAAATTTTTTTTGCTTCAGGCAGTAGTGTTTTTCTCAAAGGACGTACTTTGCATTGCGTTTTAGCACGTGACTTTAAAAATGCTGCTCAGGCAGATTAGTCAGCCTAGTGAAAAAAAGTCTTTGTAAATCATAGCCAGTATTTTTTACCTAAATCCGTCTTTTGAATTATAGCAGGTGGTAAGAAATAATACAGACTGATTAATTTTAATCATGACTATATCTTTGCACTCTTCCAATGAAATAATGAAACTGTTCTTGTTGCTGTTGTTAGTAAAACTCCCAGACAGAAAGGCTAAAACTAGATTTTCTCCCACAGCTTCTAAGGTTTTTGTCTGTACTTAAACAGATACTGCATAATACAGTTTACCTGATTTGTAGGCAATTTAAAATACCCTTCTTGAAAACAAGTTTGTATAAACTTTTCCATACTGTCAATAGTTTTGAAATAAATTTGAATTTGTTAGTATTTAATTTGAAGTATACTGTAAATACCAAAACCTGTTACCTACAACTAGGCTTCTGCAAATTATTACAAAATGCATTAGATTCTTCTCAGAAATCCATCACTTGAAAGCAAGAAGTGAAGTCTTTTTCATTAATTCATATCAATATTTTTCCCTGTATTACCACAGAAATCCATGTGCATTGTGTGCTACCTATACACTCATACACCCACATTTATACACACACACAGATATATAAAAATATAATAATTTACTTGCAGGAGGTAGATCTCACAAACAGCTATTAGACTCCTATGGAAGGGAATAGTTTGGAATTTTGTTTATTTGGTTTTGCTTTGTTTTTTTTAAAGGGGCACAGCCTTCAATGGCTTTTCTACTTTTAGAAAACTTGTTCTTTGCTGACAGTTGGGCTATAACTATATTTCTTAAATCCTAAAGCTCCCAGGTTGCTGGAAATAAATTGATATTGTGAAAATATGCGACACGTGGGTTTTCAGTATGAGTCCTGAACAGCCTGTCCCTAAAGTAGTTATTTCCATTTACACCCCTGACCTGCTGGTGCCTTGGGTGGTGCTGTAGTTTCTCATGTACCGCAAAAGCCACAGATCTGTTTCCATCCTTCTTAATTTAATATAAACTGCACATGCTTCCGTCACTAAGGACTTTCATTTTTATACTTCCTTGATTTCACGACACCAATGGTTCTATATTTCACAGTGTAGGGAGCAGAACGAAATTATACTGCTCTTGGACTCTAGCAATATCTGGTTTATGTGATTCAGGACCTCGACACAAAGAAGAGGTCACTCTCAATATTTCTGTAAATGGCTCTTTCTGGAGAAGTATATACGGTAAGTCTGGCAAAGTGTAATTTGTCTGTTGTATATAAAGCGGGGCAAAAGCCCCATGCACTTCTGGGAGAGTGGTAGGATGCAGCTGAATAATCCAGTGCCCAGTTAGTTTGTTTGGACCTAGTTCTACAGAGATTGGAAAGATTTAGATGAAAGTTCCTGATTTTATTTATTTTATTTTTTTTGTCATCCACTCTCTTCTACATCACTATTGCAGTCTCTGCCAGCAGGATTTCAGCTTTTTAAAAGCCTCCTTTTGCACTTGAGAGCAGAAACTGGCCTTATGCCTATATATGTTCCATGAAAAGGCTGTTGCTATACACAATCTGAACTATTGGATTAACTTTAGAAAACTGTTTTTGTGTGCCTAAGGAAATTTATATTTGTCCTGAATATTTTAAATACTTCTTCAGCGTGTACTTTCTCAGCTCAGGTAATACCTCAAGAGTCTTTACTGTAATTGATTCACTACGGAACTGTGATTTCTATTGTTTGAATGCCTGGAAATCTCATAGATACTTCTGTTCTCACTCCAGCCATCGAACCTTTGGAATTCTGAAAAATGACTTATTTCTCTCAGCAGACCAACTCGTGATGGTTCTTCCACTACAGTGACAAAATAAACAAAGAACACAATATACAATGAGAAAATATGACAGCAAATATTGGTATGAAACTATCTGAAGGAGTGGTCATTCTAATCTCTCCTGAGTGATGGGATGTATAACTAGAGGGTCGGGTTCTGTCAGTGAGTGCAGCTAAAAGTAGAGGTTAACAGAGTTCCTTCAAACTATTAGTTTTACACCGTTATTGACAACGTGTTTAAAAGAATCACTGTGTATTTCTCTGGCTGCAAGACTGAAATAACCCCAATAAAAAATACTGGTTGCTCGTTATTAAATGGGCTGATAACGTCTAGCAAAATGACAGAGCAGAAGAATTACAGCTTACCCGGCCCTTTGAAAGTCTCCATCATGTAGCTTGTGTTTCGTGTTTATGCATCTGCATTTCTTCCTGGATATTTTAAAATTGTGTAGGAGAGAGTATCACATTTGGCTGGTGGATTTAATAGCCATTGATACTCTCTGCCAAATTGTAAAAACACGGTCATACAGATTTTACTAGAGGGAAAATCAAGCCTTTGGGTAACTTCCGTAAATGAAAAATATAAAATGTGGTGTGTAGTGAAATATAGCTGAGTTGCAGTGTCTTGAAACCATGAGAGTGCTTCAGAAAACAGATTAGATGCTGCACATTTAAGAGACATTCTGAATTTGTTTCTGCCTTTTGTGACCAATATTCTGTTTGTATACACACATAAAGGGAGGAAGAAAAAGAGAAGTTAAAGGAATTAGTTTAAAAGGATAACCTGAGATGGTGGCAATCTTTTTTTTTTTAATTTTTTATCTTTTTAGGTTTTTATTTCAAATGATAAAACAGGTATATCATTAACTCACGTAGCTTGCGTACTGTTATTTTCTGAAGATAGCAAATAAAAGGATTACCTTCTGAATGCAAAGATTTATCAAGCTAGCAAGGACACAGAATACCAAAAGATGTAACCAACTCTATTTGTTACAAGTAATAAAGTGTCAGCTCTTCGGTACAGCGAATTGTCTTTATGAGCTTTATTGTTTTAAACCAGTCAATCAATTCTCGCATTTCTATAATGAGTTAAAAAAACAACTGTAGCAAAATGTGTTAGTCTTACAGTTATTTTTTATAGTTCTGGGACTTTGTATGTTGTTTTACAGAATGAGTATGTAGATTTTAAAGCCCTCTCTGATTTACTTTCAGAAAGAATACGGTTATCATCAACTATTACCATAATTTTCTTATAAAAATATCCTATGATTTGAAATGAATACATGAGTTAGTCCTTTTCAGAGTCTTGTACGTGACGTTATTGTAGAATTTGTTCTTACTGAGCAAACCCCTTTTCATTTCAGTGTGACTTAACACTTATAAGACCTAAATGCTACTTAATCATGGAAGGTTGCCCACAAACAGATGATTTCACAAGCTCAGGGCTTTGTTGAATGCAGAACGAGGGAATATTTAATTTCATGAACCAGAAACCATAATTGCTTTTTTTGCTAACTTCCAAAGGAAATCGGTATTTATGGTCATTATATCTCTTTTTTTTTTTAAACAATTCGGTTCCGTTTGCCTATCCCATTTTACCTTCCACTAGTACAACTTTGTTAGACTGAACACAGTTTATTTTCTTACCTATCACTTGAGTGCTCTCAGTTATACTATCGTTTGCTACAGTTTGATGTTGGAGAAGTCACAGTGAAGAGCTTTGATAAGCTAGGTTAGAAAAAAACAGATTCTGCTGTAGAATGTAGTTTCATGATTTGGCATTTAAAACAGCAGAAAACACACTTCTGAGAAGAAATTCTGTAAACAAATCAGTTATCTGTATAGATTTTTAGTATTCTGTAATTGTTTTAGTAGCAAGCACAAGGTATATCCCACCTACTACCTGAAGAACCTTCTACTCCAGAATAATAGAAGAAGGATATTTACTTGTCTGTTATTGATGGAACCCCCTTCTTTTCTTCTTTTTTTTTTTTTTTTTCCTGGCAGCTATATTGCTCAGAAAATGAAATTGCTGACATCAGTCACACTTTAAAGCTTGTCTTTCCAGCAAGGTGTGGGGGACATAAACACAATGTATATCGAGATACTCATCCTCATGTTTAGTTTTTTCATCCATAGTACTCTGGTTAAACTGAAGATTCAGTTGCCACAGTTTACTTTGTGTTCTATCAATATCTGTATCTGTAGAAGTAGTTTGTTAAGGAAAAAAACTAACCAAACTGGTGAAGGGAACTGGAATTGGAAGGTACTGAGAAAGTTCACTGTACTGGTGAGCATTTGTTTTAAGTCTAATTATCCAATTTTATTTAGGTTCAGAAAGAACTGAAGAGAGTGAAATATGTTTTTGTTATCGCATAGAGAAATAAGCCTTCAAACATTGAATCAGATATCTTCAAAATATTTATAGACAGTGAGTAAACAAGGCTTTTCTTATTGCGTATAGCAACGGTCTTTTTCATGAACAAACTTAAAGCTTCCTCTTTGTTGCTTCAACTTTCACAGAAGACAGGGAAACTTTCTTGTGCGCATTTGAAAAAAAAAAGCAACCGAGTGAGCCTTTGACCAAGATGAGTCAAGGAGTTCAGGGCAGCAGCACAGGAGGATCCACCTCAGTGTCGCCTGCTAGTGTCAGCAGAACATAGACCTGCCAGACTCTTTACAGACTCCTTTTCCATCCCAATTTCTTGTTTCTCATACCAAGTTATACAGCAAAATTAGTAATGCAACAAACTTAGTATTGGATTTTCAGATGCTCTGTAATTCTATAGTCTTCCGCTGAAAACAAACATGTAACTTCTTAATAATGTGTTCCCTGAAACAGGTATGAGTTTTACTGAAAGGAGATTAAATCATAATTAATTCTTTACTAATTGAAGTGAAGCTGGAAAGACTGAACTGAGTGTTCTGATGTGGTAAACTTTCCGCTTTGTTGCACTCTTGTCCAATCCCCCAACTGTTGGATGGGCCCTGTCAAACCTGGTCTATTGGGAGGTGTCCCTGCCCTTGACGGGGGGGTTGGAACAAAATGTTCTCTAAGGTACCTTCCAACCAAACTATATGATGATTCTATGAACCATTCTCAAAGGAGTTTACAAAAAAAATGAAAAAAAAAAGCAGCAGCTGGATAGGATCATGAAGAAGGGAAGTGAGGCACCAGTTCCATTTGTTCCTCAAAATCTCTCACTACTAAAATTTCCGTAGGAAATGTGCATAAAGGAGAACTTACTGCTTTGGTTGTAGCTGGAAGGCTCACAATCGAAGAAACATTTCAGTGTCCTGGACTTTTTTTTTTTTTTCTTAATGATGATATTTACTTAGCTTTTATATCAGTATCTCTATCTCTTAATAATGCTTCAATTGACTAATAGTGTTTCTTTTTTTCTCAATTGAAAGAGTTGTATTGAGGTTTGCTAGGGGTTAGGCTATAGCCCTTGGGACTGCAGGCTTAGATTTCAGGTATAGCACCATCAATCTCGCTTTTCATTATTGAATGTTAATTGAAGTAAACTTATGAAAAATCACACATATACAAATAAATTCATGAAATACGTGTTTTATCTGTCAGAATGTGCCATAGAGTGGTGAAGCTGCAATGTTCACATTTTATGCTTAGTGTGTACAGGTTATCGTTATCTCAGAAAAAAACAACTCATTTCACACAGTTTAAACTAAATCAGGACAGAAGCCGTTTGCTGATTTATTAACGACACATAATTAACTGGCAATCACTGAGTGATAGCTTCAGAATAAGTATCAATAATTCAGTAGCTAGTTAACCACTTCCAACTTGTTAACACAGCCACAAATTTCGAAGCATATTTCTATGCCTACCCCCCAGAAGTTCTAATACCACCCATATTCCTGCAGTTACATTTGGGCTCCCAGCATGCCCTCCTTTCTGAAGGATAGCGCAGGTTCCCTGAGCTCATACCCTCCTGTGAGAGACGCGAGTGCTCCAAATCCGTGTGTTTCTCCCTGTTTTCTTACCACCTGCTGACCAGCAAGTTCCACCCCCCCGTCTTCCCTAGAGCTGTGTGTCCCTGCCTGCTGCATCTGGCACTTGCTGCCCTAGCTGGGTGCAGGCTGCTGCCAGTGCCCCAAAGGGAGGCTGCTCCATCAGCCCCAGGAAAAGATTACAGTGCTTGTAGGGTGACCAAGTGTCAAAACAGGGGTTGACCACTGATGTTTGAACTCTGAGGTCTCACAGTTTCCAATTTCTTTGCTACTTTTAGGCTTCTTTTTTCAGGCTGGCTGCTTTGTTTCAAAAGTCCATTTGTAATTCCCTGGGTAATGTTCGAATCAGCTGATAGTTATTTTGCTCTTAATAGACTTTTTAGAAACATTGAGCCATGCGATCATCCCCATGCTCAAAAGCTTTCGATCGAACTTTTCATGTAAGAAATTAGGCAATCAAAGCAGTATAATTATCCAGCTATGCAAACAGTTATAATCTTTGGATTCACCTGAAATTCAACAAGGAGGGATGAGCAATAAAGGAGTCTCGTGAGCCCAGATCCTTCAAAGACAGGCTGAGGATTTCATCTAAGGAACTGCTGGTCAATAAAGAACCCATATGGTTGATTACATTATTAGCTATACAAACATCAAGCATATTCTGTTAAACCTTAATAAACCTCAAAAAAAAGCAGTGTTTTGTTCTTTCTTGAAACTGGAAATATTATACCTAAGTGTCTAATTAGAGATAAGAGGACATGTTAAAAGAAACACTGTTTTGATTGAAATTCTAGCTCCATGGGCAAAATCTGAAATGAAGTGTTATTTCACATGCAAACACATCCACACAAAAGTAGTGTTGTGAGAGGACATAATCCTCCTTCTTTTGTTCCCCAGCCTTTCTGAAATGACTTTCCCAAGGCAGTTCAGTGAAGTGCTTCCAGGCACATTTCTGCATCTGTCATTTGTCTATGTGTTCACTGCCTGATGTTCATTTAATGTTCCCAATGCTCACAATCACCCAGTTGTACTCTTGGAGTTTATCCCTTTTTCTGTAATTTTTGTCTTCCTGCTTACAGAAGCTCATCTGATACTTTCAGAGGTAGATTCGCTGTATTTGTACTTAGGATGGATCCTCTTCTGTCTAAGATGGCTTCTTAGAATGTCACCGTTAAATTTCGGTCTGGACAGGTTTGAGATGTATTTTGTACTTCTGGAAACTTGCATAATAGACAGCAATATCTCATGCAGCAGCTTCATTCCTTCTCTCGGCTCTGGCCAGTACTGAAAAGATGAAATGCACACAGCCTTATGTCACAGCTTTCTGGAAACCCACATGGTGGATTCATGAAGTGATAAGTGATGTCTAGAGAAAGGCGCCTTCTCTCCATTGCCAGTAGAAACAATTGCAAAATTAAAAATAAAGAAGGTAGATGTAAAGGTGGCTTTCAAGGTCATGAAGGATACTATCCCTCTGAAAGAAAGAATAAGAGGAAATGAATGTATGTGTTTCATCTTAACAACATGTTCTGGATAAGCAAAATGAACAAACTAAATATAACAAGAAACACAATGGTCAGAATTGAAGTGTATGTCTCTCTAGGTTGCAAAAAGCAACCAGTTTTCTCAAGACTCGTAAAGAAAGTTCTACTTCATATTTAAATGTTTTTTTTAAAAGAATGAAACTCAGAGATTTGGTATCTAATCATGGGAACTTATTCTGGTCATGTTCAGTACACTTCTGATGTAATCGCTCCCCCTTGATATAAAAATAGGTGCATCAAAATAAGAGGAAGAATTCTTTGGGGCATACCCTCTGCCATGAAAATGATCATTTTTTATCTGATATGAGCTACAGAGGCAGTTGTGCTCTCCAGCAGACTGAAGGAAAACATTTTTGTCTTTTCATTTCATTATGATCCAAAGTTATCCAGGATGATTTTGTTGCTTAGATCATTGGTTATTTATATAATGTTGACCTCGATGATGGGTTTAGGATATCTCCTCAAGGTACCATTTGAACAAAATTCTATTAGTAAAATCATTCCTTACAAATTTATCTTCTATTAACTAAGGAAATTATTAATTAACTGACTGTGATTAATCTTTCCCATTAGTACTCAGTTCTACTTCAAAAATGCCTCAAAGAAGGGAAAAATTGTCCAACATATACTTAATTAATACATAATGCGAGGATCCTACAGAAATCAATATACACTGAAATGCAGGCTATCAGAAATGGTGCTCCATATGCTGTTTTGAATTTCTGTGTTGCAAATTTTTAGAGAATCATGTAAAGGCTTATTTTGTAGTTCATGCTACTGGAGAAGAAAAGCAAAAAAAAAAACCACCACAAATGTACTACAGGATTTTGAAAGGCTTCTCTAGGATTTGTGGTTTGTAAAACGTTCTGGCATAAACGTATGACTACAGTTTAGTTAGTAACTATTGCTATTCTCCTTGTGTTGCATGGTACAGGCAATAAAACATGAGGCTAAATAAACCAAACCAAAGAGCAGTTCTCCGAAGCTTGCTTCTGTTGGAAGGAATGCAACCTACAGAACCACCTCAGCTGGACGGTGAGCAACTTGAGAGAGAAATCGCTGGCTGACAGCTTTGCATGTAATGAAATTTTCAGGTAAAAATTAATGCCTTTGAATTTGCTGTAATATTATACAAATGCTGGAATGGGATGTTTATATTTTGGTTTTACTATTTTATTTCCTAAATCTTCTCTATATATGAAATCTCTGTGTAAATGAGCAAGTGCTGGATGCTGCTTTTGTGAGAACGGAGTTTTCACACCGAGTACTCAGAGATTAGCATGAACTGTTAAGTGTTCTAATACTACGGAGGGCTATTTCATCCTCATGACAAGACCAGTTTGGGGACTAGAAGACAGGAAATTGGAGAAGAATCTTTTTTAGCAATCAGAAAAGAATGTCTAGACCACACTTGTGAATTCACTAACAGGCATGCACTCATCACAAGCACAGTTCTAGAAACTTTCTATGCCTTAATATGGCATCATATTATTTCAGTTGACAGAGAGATGGCTCACAAAAGACTTGTCATTTTATGTTCGCAGTTAAATTTAAAAAGCTGATTCTACTCGTATTGAAGTTTAACAGCAAAATTCCTGCTCATTTCAATGACAGCTGGATTGGCCTATAAATGTCCCTTTGTTATGCTTATTCTGCTGCGCGTAGTATGTTTTCCACTAACAACATTCTGTAATTAACAACAATTTGACAGACTGAAAGATCCCACTGTTTCATACTTGTTATTGCTGCACAAAGCTGAATTGTGGGGTTTGTTGATAGAGGGAAATTGCAGTAAAGCGAAATGTTCTCTCTTTCCCACAAAATAGCTCTTTCAGTAAAACCATGTGATGCTTATACTAAATAACAACTCACTGATTATAAACTCATAAGATTACCATGCTGAAGGCTTTTTGCTGTGCAGACACAAGAGTATCCAAAATTTGCTGAAACTCACAAATTCTGACTTAATTATTCATTAAAAAAGCCTTAGCATCCCTTCCTCCATCCTAGCTTGAGCATTTGTTCTCATTATGTGACTTTTCTAAGTGTTAGATTAAATACTTTCTGGGGATAACTCTTCTGTTTTGCCTACCTGGCAGGTGAAATTGCCATTTTTCCAACTAGAATTATTTGGACAAATATTGAGTTAAAAATTTAATTTAGTATCTTCATTTTATTTCTTTAAGAGATCAAGACATTGCTTTCCTAGCGTTGACCTTGTTCGCAGAATATGCTTGAGAGCATTAAAAGAAACCAATAGACAAGGATTTATTAGTATGCCTTCCATTGTTTAACATCTACTTTGAAATATATTTAGCTGTGTTTAATTCAAAAGAATATCCAATCTAATTTTCATTCATAATGTATTTGCTTGCAGAACAAGTAGATGACATTCCTCCGCTCATATTTAAACGCATCTAAGGCTACTTTGATGTTAACGTGTTTTAAGAGAATGTGAGTGCATGTGTGCTTTTCATCTTGTATGAACAAAGTCTGAAGTATCAATATATACATTTTGAAACATCAGCGATTTGGTTAGATTAATTAATACAGAATAAAATTAGTTTAGACATCAATGGTCCAGCAATCTGTCTTTCTATATATCTCTTCCATAGTAGGTCTTGAACCTATTACTCAGATTGAAAAAATGTAGAACATAAAGGTTGAAAACTAGTAACGTGTTTTATGAAAATACTTGGGAATATGAGAGATTTTTATGAGTATTCAGGCTGTGAAAAAAATTGCGTTGTACAGCTTCACATCCCAGGATTTCGTCTTAATTGATGTAAATTGGGATCCAACACTAATAACATCCCCCACCTCTTTCAGTCACACTTTTCCATACTGTTCTCTTAATCAGATCTAGTACTCTTCACAAAATTATCTGGCTAAAATATCTAATTTAGTTTTAAAGCTTCTGACTAAAGACCAGTGTGGTCAATGTGAAGACCTATATGCTGTTGATGGAACAGGAGAGAGAGGGAATATATAAGGGAATATGACATGGTTATGGCTAAAGTTCAAAGCTCAGCAACTTCTCCTTATGAAGTTTTGTGCAGAGTGGGTCCAGAGCAGAGCAATGAAGCTAGTGAAGGGTCTTGAAAGTAAGTCCTGTGAGGAGCCACTGAGGGAGCTGGGGTTGTTTATTCTGAAGAAAAAGAGGCTGAGGGGAGACCTTATCAATCTCTGCAACTATTTGAAAGGAGGTTGTAGAAAGGTGGGCGTTGGTCTCTTCTCACAAGTCACAACTGATAGGAGAAGGGGAAATGGCATCAAGTTGTTCCAGGAGAGGTTTAGGTTGGACATCAGGAAAAACTTCTATACCCAAGGGGTTATCAAAGACTGGAACAGGCTGCCCAGGTCGGTGGTTGAACTGCCATCCCTGGATGTTTTTAAAAGCCATCTAGATATGGTGCTCAAGGATATGATGTAGTAGTAGTCCTGGTGTAGTAGAGAATGATTGGACTTAATGATCTTAAAGATCTTTTCCAACCATAGAGATTCTGTGATTCTTGTGTCCTGTCGCTGGTCACCAGAGAGAGATCAGCATCTCCCGCTTGAGCGCCCTCCTTAAGAAAGTTATAGGCTGTAATGGGGTCACTCCTCAGCCTTCCCTGCTCCAAGCTGAACAAAAAAAAGCGACCTCAGCTGCTCCTTGTAACTCTTGCCCTTGAGACCTTTCACCACCTTGATTGCCCTCATCTGGACACACCCTAATAATCTAATGTCCTTATATCAAGGTGGGACTGCATCAGTGCAGTGTAGAGTGGGACAATCATATCCCTTGATCAGCTCCTGACTGGAGTGAGTAAATAAGACAGAGCCAGTCTTTCCTGAGTGGTGTCCTCTGACAGGAGAAGAGGCAACAGACAAAAACTGAAATAGAGAAGATTCCATTTAAATGGAAACATAGAAAATCACTGTGGGAGTGGTCAAAACGCTGAAACAGGTTACTGGTTGTAGAGTCTCCAGTCTTGGAGGTGTATGTTAAAAAGCTGACTGATCATGGTTCTGGATAAACTGCTTTATCTGACTCTGCTTTGATGAAGGGAGTTTGACTAAATGGTTGCTAGAGATCCCTTCCAACCCTCATGATTCTGTGCTTCTGATCTACAGGGCAGTTACATATTCCTTTTGAACAAATTGTGGCTTTCAAGGAAATTTGTCCAGCTTTCACCATTTGCTTTGAGCTAAATAGAAAAATACATGTGAATCTAGATTTGACTCTGATATTCAGAAACGTAATATAGGACCAAAAGCATGATGGTTCTGAGGTCCATCTCTTTTATTAACCGCTACCTGACAGTGAGCAGGGTCAGATGCTAAGCAGAAAAGTACAAGAACAGTCAAGTCTGCAGTACCCTCCCCTTGGTATACTTCCTCACACCAATTTGCAATATTCGCTCTTTCTTTTTCTTGATATCCAAGGCCCTTTTATAGATGCTAGATAGGATTTTGAAGCCCACTGCTAGAAGCAGGTGGGTAAAAAAGAGACTGGAAAGAAGTGAGGTGTAAGGAGGGAATAACACTGCTGAATTCCTCCCTCGCAAGGCAGCACATAATCAAAAGACTAAGATGACATAGGCTTTGAAATAGTGATAATTCAAGCTATTACATGCTATGTTCGTTGATGGTGGTTTTCCATCATCTGACCTCCGCAGCTCTGGACTGGGATTTCCTGAGCCTCGGGTGAGTATCCTAGTGAGTTGGTCTCTGCATGAGAAAGATGTTCCTTTTCTTTTGGATGCTGGAGTTTGGAAGTACCACTTCTTCCAAAGAGTGTATTCCTTTGTTCCCTATCTGCATGATAACTCTACATTTTTTTTTAATGGAAGAATGATCTCATTATGTGATACCAAATTTGAGGAGTTCAGTTACAGATTTTAGATGCTTAGGTTAAAATACAATTCTAATTCAGTAGTCCCAAACTTATTTCCCGTTTTTTCCACTTACTTCCAGAATCTTTATTCTACAGTGATCTCTTTACATGCTTTCCTCTTTGTAGGTGTCAGACAGGGCCTGTTAATCTTAGCAACAATCAGACTCTGTAGAGATGTGTCATGAACTAAAGTTTCTGTAACAAAATCTGTGTACACAGTACCAGAATGCTTCCCATTCAGCTCCAGTGATACCTCAAAGGAAAAGCAAAACTATAAGAGAAATCTTTGAGCCTTATTGTCATAGATCACAAAAAAAATTCTGTCCATTAAATGATTTCTTTTGTCCAAGCTAAAGAAATAGGATTGAAGCAAATTGATACGCGTATAATTCTGTTTCTATATGCAGCAAGACCATACTGTACTGTGTGTTCAATAACCTCAGCCCTGAATCAGTACTCATCTCTGAAAATTGCTCAAGGCAGCTTACTCAGTGCTGTTTTCTGAATCTCCTGGGAGATGTTAATCCTTTTTCCAAAGGCAAACTGATGATGCTTAGGCATATAACTGTTTATGTGGCACCAGGATGAATGCGGCAAAACAGGCATGGAGTTATGCCAGGACGTAAAGTTACGATTTTGGATCATAATCAGAAGACCTTGTGAGTGCTGGTGGAAGCATCATTTCCATACCAACATGCATCCACTTCCCCTTTCTCTATAGAAGGCCTCTAAAGGATTATTCATAGAGAGCAAATACATATAAGACGAAGTTATTAGAACTATTTTCCTGGATCCGGGAGTAGCTTATTGGGTCTGCTGTGCATCATTAAGGGCTTCATAAAGTTGCTTGTATGCAATGAATTATACAATTGCGAAGTGGCATTGACAAGATTATCACAAAGCAAAGCAGTATCTTCGTTTACTGTCAGATTATGTAATAAAGGTGACACACATTTCCAGACTTGAAGGGTTTTTTCCTACCCTAAATCTGTTACAAATATTTTCCAAAGCTCTTTTAATATAAAAATACTAAAATATCTGCTAGTGAATTAATATTCACTATGAAAGCATGTATTTTAGTGTCAAAAGTTTTGAGAAGTTTTACATCGAACTATTTTAACAGATTTGTCTGCAAGCTGATTTCCTTACCATCTTCCTGAAGATGACAAATAAATAGAATGATTCCTGAGTAGAATCACAAAGCTCACGGCAATGTGTATTTAACACGATATATGAATGCCTCGGACGTTACACTACTGCTACCCTGAGGCACTGATTTTTATTAGAGCACTGTTAGTATGACAAAGCAATGTGGTCTCCTTCCACAACTTCATCCTTTAAAGTCTGGCTTTAAGAGTCTTTAGCAGGGCAGATACTCACTAAAACAGCTTGCCAGCTCAAAAACCTACCTTCGAATATTTGAGTTGCAAGGAAACGATGGAGGTGTGAAAGAAGGTACAGCTCTCTTCTCTTTTGTACACATTCTGTCACATCTTTGCAAAACCTGAACTTTTCAGGAAAAAAGCCACATTCCTATTAAATTCAAATCATTACTGCATCTGAGCAGTCCATACCACTCCTCTCAGCAGAAGCTCCAGAGAGAAGAGAATATGTAAACGAAAGAAAAACCATTACACTCAGTTTTCTTTTCAATCACGAGAGCAATCATGTGTTTAATAACTTTAAGTATTACAGTTTAATAACAGGCAAATTCTGAAAATACATACACAGTCTTACTTATTCTGGATTTTAAACTTCTAGTTCCAGATGACCTGAAGAAGATGTCATATTTCTTCATTAATACCCAAAACCTTTTTCCATCAACTGCTTCGTACTCCTGACACGTGCATCACAGTACCCATAGTGATTTCTAAAGAGTTGCTATAAATTGAGGGATGATACCTACAGACAGCAAACAACATTTTTCTCTTTAGGGAAAAAAAAACACAACAAAACAAACAACAAACCACATTCATCTAGCACCTAAGAATACTATTGTGCCCGATCAAAAATTTCAGCAGATTTTTTTTTCCAAAACTCAGGGTGTGGTTATTGCCTTTGCCAATTGCATACATCAGTAACCTGAATTACTGCAGGATAGAGAATGGGTACTCGGTGTGCACAGACAGGTATGCAGTTAAATGATCTGCATTTTCTCTGCAATTAAGAAAGAAATCAAAAGCCAAGTGGCTTGTAATGCGAGAAGTGCACAGGAGTTGGAGCAGGATGTTCAGACTGATGGTGGCTGGTGTCCTGCTGGTTTGACAGCGGGCTAAATGATCATGGAACTGGCTCCAAAAACATCTATGCAGAGATAGCTGTAATTTAATATTTTGGATGAGAAAATACGGAGAGACTTCACACAGACTTTTTTTTTTTCACTCCTACCAGAAAGCAATGAGTTCTGCAGGGATGGATTGGGGCAGAAGAGTGGCAGAAAAGAACTGAGGAAGAAGGGGAGAAAATAAGTCCTGGGCTCCTTGATTACATGCCACTGCTCAGGAAAAAGACATAGATCTTCAAAATACTACTACTTCTTCTCAGTAAAATAAGGATAGGTAGTCATCGTTTGGTTTGGGGCTGTAGTAGCCTCTCTTGCTCTATGAAGAGCTCTCATTCCCCTAGAGAATAAGGTAAATGCCTTCATAATTTGAGATCCTCTGACATCTGCAGTTGACTGACAGGCTGGTAGAGCGCTGAAAAGTCAGCTGCCCTCTGTTGCTGGTGAACAGCACGAGAGGTGTTAGAGCTGATATTTGACATATCTGGGGACAAATCTGTCTCATAGCAGGCTGTAGATGTCCATATTGGTGTTGATATTTAGTTCAAATCTCTGCTTGTGAGGTCCAGAAAAGTCGAAGGTGAATACGTATGATCCAAGGATGTAGGTGGTCTCTTACCAGACCCATCTTCCAAATCTTCCAAAGAATGAGTAGTGAGCTCAAGCAGTGAGGATATTCATCTTCTTTACTCCCCTGCTGTTGTGGTTTAAGCCCAGCTGGAAACTGAGCACCACACAGCTGCTTGTTCACTCCTTGCAGCCAGTGGGATGAGGAGAGAAAAACAACTGAAAGCTTGTGGGTTAAGACAAGGACAGAGAGGGCTCACTTACCAATTGTGGTCATGGCCAGAAAACCAGATTTGACTTGGGAGAAAAAACCACAACAATTTAATTTGAACAACAACAATACTAATTTACCAAACAAATCAGAGTGAGGTGATGAGAAATACAACCCAATCTGAACGCCTACACCTCCCTTCTTCCCTAGCATGGGTCCTTTCTGCAGAGCGTAGTCCTTCAGAAGCAGACTGCTCCAATGCAGGCTTCCTTCAGAGTCATGCCGTGGTCTGCAGGCCATTAGCAGTTTAGAGTCAGCCAGGGCAGCTGACCGAGGTGGCTCACAGGTGTGTGCCATCCCATAAATGTCATGCTCTGTATAAAGGGGAAGTTTGCTGAGGCTGAGGGGTTTTCCTCTGATGGCTCTGAGTTTGTTTCTTCTGGTTCTGTTGCTCTTCCTCGTTCTGAGGACTGCCTTGATTGTGACCACTGGACCTTTGCTGGGCTGAGTATAACTTTGTTTGTTCTATACTGGTGTTGGTATTAGTTTTGCTGTCAATCAACTCTGTTTTCATTTCAACTTGTGAATTGCCTCTCCTTTTCCAGATCCCCCTTCTTGGCTGGGGATGGGTCACTGGATGACAGAGCAACTGCTAGAGTTTAGTTTTAGGTGTGGGCTAAAGGTAGATATATATGAACTCAAGACACCTCCCTTCAGACTGCCCTACATTGTGCTCACTCCCTTCACCTTTCCTTCTGCTTAGTCCAGAATGTATCCTCAACTCTTGTTCTAGCTCATTCACTAGCTGATCACGCTGTCCATGATTCTAGATGTTGTCCGGCACCTTCAGCTAGTTGGACTGCTTGCTTTATTTAGTCTCTTCTATCAGGTACTGATGTTAGTCTGTGCAAGGAAAAACCCAGTGGCGGCTAAACTAAGCTGTTCTGGTTTTGTTATCAGTTGAGGATTTACAGAAAATTTAAATACAGTTAGGTTCCCTTTTAATGTCAATGGAAATGCTCTGCCACACCTTGTCTTCTGAGATATATTATCAGGAATATACCTGCAAACCTACTACTTTCAAGAGACTTTAGAAGAGCTTACAGGGCAGATCTATTGGTAAGACAGAACTGGAGTTGTTCTCTTAGCTGTGTTGACTTTCTGGGAAAGACAGGATTAAAAACCATGCAAGACAGGATTAAAAACCATGCAGATGTATTTTTGTTCCTGAAATCAGCAAACAGTTCTGAGTAGATACACAGGGTGTATCTTCCGGTTAAGACGCTGCCAGTTTTAACGGCTGTTCTTTCTGAATGGGATAGGAATTTAAATCACAGAATTATTTAGGTTTTTTTAAAAACAAAGAATAAGGTAAGAGGTTGAAAATGAATATTATGTTTCTCTGCTGTTTTATTGAATGTCCTCTTCATTGCAATATAACAGCTTATTTCCTTACTTTTTAGTTTAAGTCTTTCCTATTGGTCAACCAAATGTGCATTGCCTTCACATCTATGGACACAAGTTCCGTATATATTCAGGCAGCTTCTTAAAGACATTAGATTTATAAGAGGCAAAAAAAATTCATTTAATTAAATTAATGATATATTTATCAATTTCTATCTGTTTTAAACTATGAATATGTATGGATTTACTTTTAGAGAATGAAATGTAAACGTTTATTTCTAAGTAAACAGAAAAGTAATTTATTTTAATCATGTAACTTGAAAGTTTATTTGCTTATCTGAATCTTGCTGTTCTTCGAGTCCTCAGCATATAAATTTATTTCAGAGTATTTTTTTTCTGAGGGATTAAAACTTTGACCCTACACACACACAACAATAACTTTACCTACGGTAGTAGTCAACTTAATTTAGTTGGAGTACTTACAATGATAATTACCCAGCAGTCTATGCTTTTAAAAAATGCAAATTTTAACAATATTATACAGATTGGCAAACAGTTTTTAAGCATACAAAAATATATAAGAATGTTCAGAAGCTGGCAAATGATGTGTTGATAGTTATGTTCAAATTCAATGGTTAATTATATTTGCAAACATTTGTTTCTACAGTGAAAGCTTTGCCTTAAAGGAGAAATGTTGAAATAACTTTGAAAGAAAAATATAATTACGTCTGTCACAAATATGCTTTTAATTATTTAGATAATGTAACGAAAAGCAAGCTAAACAGGCACCATAGAACACAGTAAGGTTGGTCAGACATGCTTTTTCCCTGGTAAATCCATATAAAATCTTCCTAATTACTTCTTTAAATTCCCATGCCTGGAAATGAACTCCAGGAGAAGGTGTTTTGTGATTTCTCCAAGGACTGGGGTGAAACTGACTGGCTGACAGGGCCATGGATCATCCCTTTTGTATTACTTAAGGATAGATGAGTCCAGTTATGTGAGACCCTCCCCATTTATTTCCTCTCCTTGTAGACCACAGTCATGTAATACAAAATTTTAATAGTTGCTGTGCTAATATCCTGTTAACATAAAGGTAACTTATTTATGGGATCTCCATAAGAAATGGCAGAAGAGAATATAACCATGGAAACACCCAAGACCTCCTTCAGATGTGCTGAAAAGCAATATAGACTTCCTTGCTCATTTAGCTTTTCTTGGTATTCCCTTGTGTCATTTCAGTTCTTTGCAGCTTGCTTTATGTTACAGTACAAGTAGAGAGAATTGATAATGGGTAAAAAGACTTGAGGTAGAATATTTGTCAGCTGTGATTGAAGACCAAGGAATTAGATAATGAAAAATGCTATTTATGCATTACTTTATTCTTTATGTAATTTAGAAATCAGTTAACTGATTCATTATCATAAAATAATCTCAAAGATTTGAGTCTTTCTATAATAAAGCTTTAAACTTCAGGAAGAGTAAAACCTCTGGATTGTGCTGCTGTCTTTAAATCTGATGCTCTTCAGTCTCTCTCTGATACAGCAACCTGTTTGAATCTCAGACATTTTCTGTTGTAGATAACATTTACACCGATACGAATATTACGCATGCTTACTGGTGAGTTACTGCCACGGTGTTTTTCTCTGGTGGAAAATACTTCACTAATGAAAAGTCATGATTTGTGTGCGTTATGTTGCTTTAAGGACATGTCCAGTGCTGTTAAGATTTCCTGTTCCCAACTGCAGAGTTTAGATATCGTTATTCTTGATTTCTGGGTACAATATGTTAATGCTGACTTGCTGTTAGAGATGTTCTTTCGTATCGTTGGAACAGCATTACATACTACTTAATTTATCCGAGCGTTTCCAGCAATTAAAAACTGCACTCAGCTTATGTGTGAAACAGAAGAATAAGGCAAATGAAGATTGAGTAGCAAAGAATTTTGTGTGGAATGATTTTAACACATTTGTGTTATCATATATGGTGTTCTACGTAACCTTGCTCTTTAACACTCTCTGAAGATTTACAAACTGCGGCTTTATTCTTTCCTATAATATTCTGTGTCATGGCCCTAGTGGGAAAAATCTTTAGCTGAACTGTTTATCTTTCCAACAGAGAGAGCCCTGACTGAATTTACTGATGTTGAGGGAGGTGGAGTTATTAGCTCTAGTCTAGTTAGTAAAGAAGATGAGCATAGACTCCAGAGACAAACAATCTCAAATATATGGGGGGAAAAAAAAGAAAGAGAAATCCACTATTTTTAAAATGTATTAATGGTTAGAAATAGACAAACTCACTTGTAGAAGTACTTTCAACCTCTTGAGCCATTTGCATCAGTCTTCATGGATAGTTAACATGGCATGCTTTTAATTGTTTTATTCCTCTTCAAGGCTTCAACAAATTTCACTAGCTCCAACCCCTTCCCTCCCCTCCATCCTCTAGAAGGGAAACCCTTGTTCTGTGAATCATTAAGTTAATAAAAGGCTTCTTTCTGGACCAAGAATACTGCTTTCATCCAGCATCACCTGATAGGATCTCTTTCCACATGTGACCTCTTCTCTGAACAGAATTTTGTCTGAACAGACCTAGGTTATTCAAAATATACCTTCTGTTTCCAGCTTCCAGATAACCCATCTTCTAGAAACTAAACTTGACATATCCCCATCTTGTTTTTAAAAGCAAATAGATAAATTTTTGCTAGTCAGATGTCATGAGACAGCAGCATCTCTCCTTCATGAGACAGTGGTTAATCTTACACTGTTCTATGCATTCTGGCCAGTAGATAAACGCTTAGCAACTGGTCCAGTTGGTGAGACACTGAAACAGGTTGCCCGGGGAAGTTGTGGATACGCCATCCCTGAACTGTTCCAAGATTAGATGGGGCTTTGAGCTACCTGAGCTAGTGGAAGGTGTCCCTGCCTATGGCAGGTGGGCTGGAGCTAGATGACCTTTAAGGTCCCTTCTGACACAAACCGTATTTTTCCAGTCATTTTCTTATGCTTCATTGCTTCTGTTTTTTGCTGCAGAATGAATGTTCCAAAACTGAGAAAATTTTATTTTGCCAGGATTTCGTTCAAACTCTGTTGCAAATAATAGACTGGTTTTACTCAAGGGTATGCTACATAACCATAACAGTAGGAGAAATGGTTCTATGTACATACAAGGAGAAAAATACTTTGTTCCTTATATATGCCATTCATTTAAGATTGATGAAAAGTCTGTATGCATGAGCACTACATGAGTGGACCCTTAAAGCATGCTGAGGAGGAGGTGGCTGTGTAGTCATTTAAAATTAAGGCACAGCTTCGTCTTGGCCATTAGTCTGGATCAGGCATCTTGGGAGGCTTCCAGTTTCACAAAGTAACTCCTGTGAAAGTCCTTTAAAGCAGCTCTGTCTTAGAAAAGATGCAAACAAGTGATGCTTTGATCCATAAATCATCAGAGAAAGTGAAGAATGGCAATCTTAACTTCATATTTAACAATAGTGTCTGATCTGGGTTGAATTTAGAAAAACATCTGTTGTGTCTCAGGATGTAGCCCTTTGAAATACCTATTTTAGCATCTGAACAAAAAAAGGTCGTTTTTTTTTAAAAAAGTACAACATAAATATTAAACTATTATGAATAATGAAGAATAACTTATGTTTGTATCTCAGTCTTCTTCCAGTTCTTCTAAAATTCTAGTACACTTTAAATTGTGAACAATTTCCCATGCAAATAAGAGTGTTACATGCTACAATCTTAACACATTCTAGATTTGTGACTGGTTAATTCACTGCACTAGTGCTGTGATGTAACTGGGAGGAAAGGAATTCTTCCTGTGCCTTGTACCTGTGCGACTTTCCTACAGGTCGTCGTCTTTGACGTTGATGCTCACTGTGGTCATGTCAGTCTGCTGGGTGTTTTTCACAGTCTTACAAATAAAGGACCTACTGCAATGTACTTTTTTTTCCCAGAGTACTGCAAAATTATTTTTCTCTTGCCTGTGGCCTTAACAGCAAACTTATCATCAAGCTGTGAATCCTAATTCCCCTCTCTTCATTAAAAATAACGATCCAGACGTTTTACTGTGCTATTATTCAAGATGGCAGCACAAAGGAAATGGCCTGTTGGATTTACAAGCAAAGTCTGACAGTTTAAAGGTCTATCTGAAGTCACCAAAGAGATCTGCACTTATTACATATCTGACACACGGTTCTTCCTGTGACTCAGCACACCTCTTTTCCACCCATCCAAAGGCTTTTTTGTGAAGAGAGAAGGATGGAGGGACCAATATGCCATTCACCAGAATAACCTACATAGGCCAAGTTAGCTTTCTGTCTCTACCTGGCAACTTCTTGCTTGGCAGATAGGAAGGAGTGACTGAGAGGTTGTGTGAATTGTCCTGGTCTGTTATATGTAGGGTAGTGATGAAGCTGCTCTTCTCCTTCCCAGGAGCAATATCATAAGTATTACCGAGCATTATCTAGTCTCTAAAACCATGCCGGACTTTAGTTTATGAAGGAATAGGCACCTGAACACTTTACTGCTCCAGAAAGTCCATTAAAATGTGTGCAATAATCCTGCTGAGAACTCGGTTTGCATTTAGTGTCTTCTATTAATATTAATCTCTTTTCATGCTGGGTGGCTGAGGAAATGATAGTCATTTCTCAGTTGAATGGTGTAAGTTTGTGATACCCATTTTCTTCCAAAATCTTTTTTATTTAGAGAAATGTACTTTTTTTTAAATTGCATAATATGAAGTAAAACAGGGTTAAAGTACAGCCTCAAATCTCTCCTATGTTTGAATGTATGTCCTAATACATCTTTTGGAAAGATTTAAAGAACACAATACTGTCCATTCCCTGCTATGGAAAATAATTTCCTGGACTTTATTGTGGAGAAGCTCTTCACACCGTCTCTCTCATCAATGCCATATGTTGAAGCAAGAGTGAGACGAACTGATGTATAAACCTATCCTATATTTTCTGCTGGACTCATATACTGGAAGATAACAGATGGTAAGCTGTGCAACAGATACCAAGAGGTAAAGAATCCACTCCTGTGGCAGTTCGACACCAGACTGTCAGTCAAGATCCATCTTTAAGGAGCTTTAGCAGCAGAGTGGAAGTCCAAAGACGAAATGGTCGTTCCCTTTCATTCCCTATGTCTTGAATTATTTCCTGTTTAAAGGTAGCTTATGAGTGGTCCTATGGCCTTCTTATATTCCCTCATTTTAGCCCTGTGTCAAGAAAATCGTCCAGAAGTGGCTTTTCTTCTCTAACACACTCCTGTACAGCAGAGACAGAACTCGGGAACCCCGGAGAGAGACTGGGGAAGTGTCGTTGGAGTGTGCCGCGTAATTTGCTGTGAGGAACTTCATTCCCTTTACTGTAATCCTGTTTGTGTGACAGCTGTGGGGAAAGGGACTTCTCTGCACTGTAAGAGTGGGCCCATGTTCACAGAAAAAAATTATCCTATTTATCAAAACTATTTTGCAGTTTCATAATGTCTGCTCAGAAAATTTCCTTTCAGCTCTGCACAGGTGACAATTTCCCCCCTCTCCCTGTGTTAGAGCTGCAACTGTAATATGAATGCTGAGCTTACTGCTGGTTTGTGCACCCAGCTGAAGGTCTCTTTGCAACTTCTTGCCAAACAACTAGGACTGGGAAATACACAGCCGTGTAGATGATGTTCATTAGCAGAGACAGAATTCCAGGCCTTTTTCCCTGAAGGAGCGGGTTGCGAAGCTGCTGTAAAATACAGTAGGATTGAATTTCATCCCATTCACCTCCAGTCCTCAGTCAAGAAATCGGGCAAGTACTGAAGTCTCCTTGCATCTAGACCATGCAAGTGTGCCCAGCAGCGTACTAAATTACCATGCGTGTGTGGACCAACAAACCTGTTGTAGCTGTTCCTAAACCAGTACTTTCAAATTTGCTCTCTGAACAGCATACATGTCCGTAGGATTCCTTTAAGTATACGGTGTACAAGTACTCCATTGCTTTTTGACCTGATAATAGTTTCTTTTTCTTTCCTGATAAGCGATATAAATGTCATTCTGGGTATAACTGAAGTGGAAAACAGAAGCCTCATTTACAGTATTTTATTTGACCCACCTACCTCTGGTGGGGGGAAAAAAAAAATCCATGAGCTGTGTGGGGCATGGCAGTGATTTTTTTTTTTTTTTTTTTTNTTTTTTTTTTTTTTCCTTAGCATAAAATAAAGATTAGAATCATAGACTGGCTTCAGTTGGAAGGAACCTTAAAGATCATCTAATTCCAACCCCCCTGCCATGGGCAGGGACACCTCCCACTAGAGCAGGGTGCTCAGAGCCCCATCTAACCTGCCCTTAAACACTTCCAGGGATGAGGCATCCACAGCTTTCCTGGGCAACCTGTTTCAGTGTCTCACCACCCTCAGAGTAAAGAACTTCTGAATCTACCCTGCTCTAGTTTCAGTGACAGCTGGGCCATCCGGACACCTTGGAAAATCCTGCGCTCCAGTTACAGGCTCATCATTTTCAGCTGTTTGCTTCAAAATTTGTTTCCAATATACTCCTTCCAGGAAAGGGTTTGAGTAGCCACATCTAATTTCCTTTTTCAGGTATCTGTTTATTCCTGTCACATTGTGTCATGTGTCCTGGCTGTTACCATTTCACTTATGTTTAATACAATTTTCTTAGTTTGCTCAAACCTATATTCACACACACCAACAGGCAGCCAATCGTTATTAATATCAAGCAACACAGACTTTAACCTCTGCCTGTCCTGTATGACAAAAGTTTTTGTGTCTTCAGTATCCATATTTGTTTCTTGCCCATGCTCAGCTGCTTGTCACGCTTGCTTCATGACATAGATGTAGGGATTTCACCAGATAAAGAAAACAGCTCTTCTCAAGTAATACACATACCTCACATTTCACTTTAATCTGCATAACAACTGAAGTACATGCATGTTAATTCCTGTTTTTCAAGTTTTTATATGTAATGTAGCACTGCAAGCTCCATATTTGGCCTGTGTAGCACTGCTTCATCCTCGCTTCCTAGTTTACATGTGGCATCGATTAATACTCTCCTGTTAAAAGGCCTGTTATCCTGTCAGAAGAGAAGAGATTGGTTTGATAGGATTTATTCCTGACGAACATACACAGACTCTTACTCATCTCCTTACTGCCTTCACACTGGTTACAAGAAGGTTGGGGCATTTTTTAATTTAACAAATGTTTTCAGTTCTGAGGAGTGAAGTCAGACTAAGTGCTGTATAATTCTCTGGCTTCTTGTATCTTCTGTTATGTACAGGGTTGGGATTTTTTTTCAAATCATTTGGTTACTGTAACTATCTTCTAAGAGTTCTCAAAGATAACCACGGAGTTTTTTAATTGCATCAGCCAGTGTCATAGGATGAAACTCATCATATCACATTGATTTAACTTATCTAAGTGCTCTGCAACCCGCATCTTTCCTATTCCATGTTGAGCTCTTCCTCTGTTGTTGCCGATATGAATTCTGCTAGCCACGTCTTCTTCATGGGTGTTTTTACTGCAGATTGATGCAAAAAAAGTCCACCTTCTTTGTGTTATCTGTGCATAGCTTTCCGTCTCGATTAGGAGCAGAACAATGCTTTTCTTCATCTTCTTCTGATACTTAGAAACTGATTTCTTGTCATTCTTATGCCTTTTGCTGATTGCATCTCATTTGTGTCTTGACCTTTCATTTTTTTTCTTCAATGCCTGGGCTTTTTTTGTCCTCAGTAATCTCTCCTAATTTTTCATTTTAAACACTTCTCTTTTTTTCTTGTATTTGAGGCCAATGAAGAACTCGTAGTTTATCCAAGCTGATCTCCTACTAAACTTTCTAATTTTTTTCCTGATCTTGTATTTATGCTCTCAGTATTGTCTCTTTGAAGAATTGAAGAATTTTTCAGTCATTTTCTTATGCTTCATTGCTTCTGTTTTTTGCTGCAGAATGAATGTTCCAAAACTGAGAAAATAATTTTATTTTGCCAGAATTTCTTTCAAACTGTTTGCAAATAGACTGGTTTTACTCAAGGGTATGCTACATAACCATAACAGTCTTTCCCAAATGACAGTTTTTCCCAAATTTCCTTTTTTTTAGTCTTATCAGCTAAAATTACACTCCCTATTGAATTTGCAAGTTTATGGAAGTTTACCTTAATGAGTAGATTAATCTTCACAGTCCAAGGTGATTCAGAAAGAGTACTGGGTAACCATTTGTGACCTAGGAACATTTACATTATGTTTTATTACTTGACAATGAAAATATTAGAAACAATGTTCCTTAAGTATCCTGCATCCATTCAAAATTGACATTGTTACAGTTATTTTCTTTTTGATTCCAGTTATTTTTGCTGCCATGATTTTATTCTCTTTCTATGAAACACCAAACCATTAAATAAACTTCTGTTTTTTAAAGAGGATGACACCAACTAGGACAATCCACACTGTTTTCAAAGTTCGTTTTCATAAGGTATGTGAACAAATATACTGCCACGGGAAGACCTATTCTGACAGCGGTTGTGAGAGCAGAGGTGTTACTACCAAAAAAAAAAAAATTGCCTTTGGTTCCTATTTTTTTTTCAATTATATTTGCTCTATAGTAGTCCATATTCATTTCCAGATATGCATAAATGAGACTGAACTGATTGTCTGTGATCAACTTTGTTAGAAGGCTGCCATGTACATGTAATGGAAATAAATTACACATAAATGTATCCAAATTTGTGGTACCAATTTCTGTGCTATGTTTCTGCATATCCAGCCCTGCTTTGTAAAGGGGCTATACTAGGCTCAGAAAGGAATCAAAAATCAGGTAATGCAGGGCTTTTTCAAGAGACTATAGCAAAAAGAAAGGATCAAGAGAGCAGATACGATTTTAAGGTTGTCTTTGTCCAGATGGCAAAATAATTCCTTTTTCTCTTGCTACTTGGATATCTTGTACATTCAGAGATCCCTAAAATGGAAAATTCTGCTGCAAATTATCTAAGAAGGACCATAAAGCGTTTTTGATTCATCTGAAGTGCTCACTTTACTATGACACCTGATGACAATGACAGAACCTTCTTTGCAGTGAATGAAGAGAGCTTTACCTTATGACTACCTCCCAGAAGGCAGCATGAAATACATAACCTGTATTTAAAAGCTGTTTTATTAAAATAGAAACTACCATACTTAATACTTTAAATAATCAAATCAGAGCAGTCTTTGACTCCAGGCTAGGTTTCTTACTACCTTTTTTAAGTTACAAGAAACTTTATCCAATTGCTCCCCGTCCCCATGAAGACTTCTGCCCATCTCCTCAGAAGTCTGGCTGTTGCTGTTCCCCTTTCTCCACTGCTCTCTCCGTAGTTATGTTGCAAGCTCCCAGCTTTGTCTCTCTCACTGCTCCTTTTGCCCAGTTTGTGCTCTGGAGCCTTCTTCCCCAGACTCAGCTGTTTACCGGGAAAGCAGTCTCTCTTCTAAGGGTCAGTCTCTCATTCGCTTTTTTCACAGGATATAAATGGCAAAGTGAGATCAAACCAGTCAAACAATCTGTCACATGACCCAAACTCTTCCCATGTCATTTAGAAAATTTTAAGGCCTTATCAGTACCAAATATCCTGATTCTTGTCTGATTAGAAATTATAAATGACGACGTGATATTGCTTGCAAGAGCGAAAAGGTTCATGTTAGTGGACTCCTCGTATCGCCTTCCGTACAAAGCGATTCAGCCCACTTAGGGAATCCTAGGAATCATGAAGTAGTCCAAGTGTTGTATTTGTTTGTATATGCTCACCACCTGTGCCTGAAAACAGATGTCTGGTGGAAAACAAGAGAATATAGAGGGTGATCAGTAGCACAGGAAGGAGCTACCTTTGTCTGATGTAAGTTCTGAGTCAAAGCAAAGAGGAAAGGGAAAGAAACATATAAATACAGGGGATAAAATTAGGGCTGTATTAAATAGTGCTTTAGCATAAGGCATGTGGTGCAGCTTTTCCAAAGCTCTTGAGAAAACAAGGAATACTTAGCTACTGGTTTAACTTATTGAAATCTCTTGTTTGTTAAGACTTGTGTGTGCAAAAAGGGATTATAGGAGGCTGAGAACACACAGATACTGTCATTTCCTCAAGCCATTGGAACTCCAAGTGAAACCTGAATGCTTGGGTACAATGTGACCTTTCTCTTGAAACTGGAAATCATCCCTGTGAGGACTGGGCAGCTGTCACCACGGTTTCATCTAGAAAATAGCACAAACAGCAGTAGAAGTGTTTTGTATGTGAGATTTTTACAAAAGCAAAGATGGCAGAGGCAATAGTTGCTACTTTGATCTGGGAAAAAAAGTGAAAGGAGAGTGTGATGTTCTTGGCAATGAGGCCTTCACTTGAAGAAAAGATATCCTTCCCGCAGGACTTGTTTGTTGGGTTTTTTTAAAACAGCACCGAACATGTGAAAAATGGGGATATTTTGTCAGGGGGCTAGACCTAATGTCTCCTAAGGCTCGTTTAATTGAGCTCTGAGGAGCCCCAGTATCTACTGCTCTGATCTCCCAGTCTGCTTCCTTTCAACCAAATTCCTTGATAATTTGTTGTAGTCCTAAAGAGGCAACAGCTTCTGAGGAGAGGTGAGGAGGCTGAAAGGGTACAGGGTGGTGGCAGATTGGAAGAACTAGTGTTGTCAGCTGCCATGCCTACATTCAGGAAACCTCGCTTACCCATTCTTGACTACATCTCTGACCTACATCTTGCTGTGCTGAAAGTGCTGGTACCTGCATGAGACTCCCCTCCCCAGCACTGCACAGGGCTGATTGAAGGAAACTCTTCCTCCTTGCTTTTGAGGCCTCGGGGACTATCCTAAGTGACACATCTGAATCATTTTAGCTTTTGTGTCAATCAGAATTCAGTAACACCTCTTCCACTTCGTTACAGAGCACAGCTCCACACACCAAGCATTGCCAACCTTGTTTTTCAGTTGTATATGGAAAATAAACTAAGAACTGGTTGGCTAAAGTAATACATTGCTCTGCCTTGAACCATGAAAGCAGCAATGAATATATCTGTATTACTGTTTTAAGGGAATCTTGGGAGCTTTCTCTGAGTGAACTCTCGTGTGAAGCTTTTGTTTCTTTCAACAGGTCTCGTTACGTTTACTTAACGTGAGATAAGTGACAGGTAAAGATTAAAACTGCTTATATTTAACAACAGGAGGATAGGAAAATAGCATTCCTAAATACAAATTTTAAACCAAAAACAGTGTTGAGAAAAGAACAGTGCAAATAGTTGAGAACTGGCATGTGTCAGTGTCAGAAAGGAAACCAGTGCTGTAGTATGTTCCCATTGATTCATTAATAATTTATAAATTGAGTCTTAAACCGAAAATAAAAAATAAAGCTCCTACTATTTGCCACTGGAAAATGTTGTTCCTCACCTTACTTTTAGTAACTTGTTGAGAAATGGTTCAAAACAGTGGATAGGATGAACGTTATCTTTGCATAAATATTTTAATATCTCTTACTCCTTAAAATTTCATAGGTCTGTGGAAAATAAACCCGCAAGCATGCTAAATATTTTTCTCATTTAATTGCAGTGAAACACTACAGTACAATAAACTTTGGGTCTTTCGGTTGCGATGTTCTAATCAATAAGCAATTCTGATATATTGCTTCCTATCATTGTTAGTTTTGCTCTAGGAGATTAAAGCACAGTGGAGTTAGAAATCTGGTTACTTTTGTTCTAAAAATAACCTTCCTTACCTTCATTGCTTAGCTGTTAGGAATTCTAGCTTTTTTACTTTGTGAAAGATGTCTCAGTGTTGCGTACTTTTGGCTAAAGTTTAATGCAGATTTTATTTCACTTCTCTAGCTGATTTTGCAGTTCTAGGGACAGTGTTGTGTGGTGCAAAATATGTGCAGATGATACAGTGAAAACAGCTTTGCATTATAAAAATAGCTGGCACATGATAAACCACCTTTTCAAGTGTCTTTCTAGTAAATCCTGTTACTCTGAAAAGATTTTACAATCACTTGAGCTTGTTCCTCACAAATCAAACACACTCCAAAAAAAGATTTGGTCAAAAGATACAAGGTTGAGCTGTAAAAACAGGCTTAGTGCTTAGGATGAGATTGGTTCTTACTTCCCCTGCAAACAACCATCTTCCAAAAAAATGAAGTGCATTCCAACCAGCAATCTCATGTGTTAAAACTGTACCTGATTATTTTCTTTGTGTGTGTTTATGTTTGAATAACAGGCTGCCTTTATGGATTAAGAACATTTAAAAAATTATTTTAATCATAGAAAGTGATTGTTAAGTTCTATCCAAGAAAGTTGCAGCCTTTGCTCTTTTTTTTTTTAATAGTTCAGTGGCATCATAATGAAGTTTAAATGGATTATGTTTATTAAAATCAGAGATAAGATTGCCTTCAGTAATGCCTCCTCAAACACAAGATTTTTTTTTTTTTTCTTCATTGCTAATAGAGACAGTAGTGGCACAGCAACAGTGACTGCAGGTTGAGTCAGAGGAGCGCATTTGTTACTCTTGTATAATCAAGGTGCCTATAAGGATTTTGTTCCATGGCAATTTACATGATAAACCTCCTGTGTATACCAGCCCTTGCAAAATGAGACAACCCGAGGTTTATTCTTGGATATAAAGCAGAGCTTGTTTAATAGAAGGGAAAAAAAAAAAAGAGTGAAAATGTGATTCTTCAGCAGCCATTTAAGATTTTTCACGCCAAAAAAAAGTTTCAGTTAAGGAAATGGTATTGTGATTAGAAGTACTTTTCTAGTTCTTTGCAAAGTTCATTTTGTGTTCCACTTCTTTGCTAGAGCTGAGCTCATGGAGTTAAATCTCCTGGGGTAAACTGTTCCTTTCTGATGCTGGGCATTTGTGCTCTGTCGGTCCTGTTGTCTTCAAACAAATTGGAAAATACAACCTGGATGACATAAGCTCATAGGGGAAAAAAAAAAAGGGAGATTGAAGCAGCTGTCCATTATATCTGAATATTTTCTTTCATGCATTTTCCTTGTTTGTGTATTTCATGCTTTTTCGTCATCTGCATTCGTGTTTCTGATGAAACAGGCGTTTTCTGTGAGGTAAACCTGCTGTGAATGAGGTTGGAGAGGGTGTGGAGAGCTACAACTACTAAAAATCCTGGATTTGCAGCAAAAAGCAGTTGATAGAAAAGCCTTGGAAATACCCCAGTCTTTTTCTTGGAAAGCTGTTTCTTGGCATGGAAATAAGACAAAATCAGTCTTTGATATTCTGCTTTTACAAAATAAGGTCTTATAAAAGAAGAACTGACATTTAATGTTATGAGTAATTGCGGCTCAGATGAAAGGATTCTGTCTTCCCCTCATATGCTTAGTTCTGGAGTTTGTTAAATTTATCTGTATTGTAAATAATATTCACAAAAGTATGTTTGCTTTGAAATTTTCCGTATTTGTCTATCTTTTTTCTTTTGATGAGTAATGATTTAACTGTTTCTCAGTCTTTAGTTGTCATCAGAGTAGGTTTGCATTATCACAATTTAGGGAAAACCAAGGTTTTGTTCTTTCTGATTTTGAGGGTCCATTGATTAAGCTACCTTGTCCGACTGATCTGCAAATTATTTGCAAAATTTTCTTTATCTGATGCCTCTTTTCCACCCTGCTGATGACACAGACTTTAAAATTGTGGCTGGCATTATGCTGATGATATAAAGGATAGGGCCAACCATTTTTTTCTAAGAAGTTTGGCTATTTATGTTCTTGATATTTCATAAGCTAATCACCTATCACAAAATATCTGGTACATATTGGTATGAGCTATGCACTTAGCCCTTGCAGGTAAGTCTGAATTATTTGGAAGAAAACTTACTGCTCATGGTCTTGACAGGACATATTTAGATACCAGGAACTTCAGGTCTTCATGGCAGATGAAATGTATATTCACCATAGAGACATAAGGGATACCACTCTATTTGAATTAAAATATAATTGATTCCTAGATCATACAATTATTTCAATCTCCCAGAAATTGTCAAAGAGAGGAAAAACTGACCATTTGGAATTGTTGGTTATCAATAACAAAAACTAACCAACCAAACAAAAAATTGGTAAAGAATACAGTAATTCATAGCTATACTGGAAAATAAAAAGGGAGAATATTTTCTTCTCTCCTAGAATGAAACTGTAATTTTTAGGTATATATTTTGTGTATTTCTAGGTTTTTTTTATACGTGACAACTATGGTTGAGACGGTCTTCATTGGCTGTTAAGTTTCAGTGCTTATGACTTAGAAGGAATTGCCCTGTGGTTTGACATCACACACATCCAGTGATGGAGCACCCACAGGTTTCCTGGGCAACCTGTTCCCAGTGTCTCACCACCAGGTTTCCCCAGAGCCTTCTCTTCTCCAGGATGAACAACACCGTCTCTCTCACTCTGTCCTCGTAGGACAGGTATTCTGTCCCTCTGGTCATATTTGTGACCCTCCTCTGGACCTGCTCCAACAGGTCCATGTCCATCTTGTGCTGGGGGCTCCAGAGCTGGATGCAGTAGTAGAACTGGGTTCTCGCCAGAGCAGAGGGGCAGAATCACCTCCTTTGACCTGCTGGCCACTCTTCTCTTGAAGCAGCCCAAAATATGGTTGGCTTTCTGGGCTTCACTCGCACATTGCTGGTTTTTGTTGAGCTTTTCATCAGCACACCCAAGTCTTTTTCCTCGGGACTGCTCTCAAGCCATTTTTCACCCAGCCTGTATTTGTGCTTGGGAGTCCCCTGACCTAGGTGCAGGACCGTTCACCTGGCCTTGTTGAACTTCCTGAGGCTGGCAGGGGCCCACATCTCAAGCCTGTCAAGGTCCCTCTGGATGACATCCCTTCCCTGCAGTATGTCGACTGAAGATAATTTTGCTGCAGTTCTAGCATCTGATAGGCAAGGTATTTTTTCTACCTACAGAAATACTAGACTTAAAGAAGAGAGGATGTTTGTAATGCGTTTTGTTGGGTGAGGTATTATAGTTGAATGGCAAAAGAAATAAGGATTCAAGTAAAATTGCAGTAAAGAGGATTGAAAGTGCTATTTAATTGTTCAGGAATGAAAAGAAAAAAAAGGTGACAGGAAAAAAAATCATCTCCTGCTGCTGGGGTTGTAAGGACTAAGGAAAAGCAGGCTAACGATGCAACCATTTTAATTATTGCTCTGATTGAGTAGCTGGATAATCAATTAGGTGTATACAGACTGAATCTGTGATTGGTACGAGGTGTGAGGAAGGGAAGCAGAAGTGTGAAGGCAAGAAAGTAAATGGGAGACTTCTTTCGCTGAGTTAAACCACAGGACTCTCAGTGCTTTCCATTCCTGCTCTCTCTCATTAACTTTAATGTCTATGTGCTGGGAAAAAAGTAGTATGAGCTAGAAAGTAGTGCCAACTTGGGGACTTAAGTCAGATAAAGGTGAGTAACCTGAACTTTCTGAATTCTGCCTGAATCTGAGAAACTCCTTCAAAGTCTCTGTCTTACCCCATAAGCATTTTATTTCCTGAGCTTTTACCAGAAAAGCTTCCTGAATATCAGGAAGCCTCTTCACCATTCAGAAGTGCAAAATCTTGGCAGTATGAATCGGTGCACTTTTTTTTTTTTTTTTTTAAAACAGTGCAATCAGCATCCAAAGTATGTAAGAGACAGGGAGAAAAGCATTTTGTAGCCTGTAGCCAGATGTTAACCGAGGTGTTGTTCAGTGAGGGGGAAAGATGAAGTTATGAATCCTCACATATTAAGAGGGAAGCTGAGCCTAGGTGTTCTCTGTATTTAAGGAGAACATTTAACAAACTTTTTCCAACTTATAAATAAAGGAATACTCTTTGAAAAAGGCTACCGGTACCTAACTCTGTGACTGAATTTTGGAATATGGTTCTCAAACGGAGTTAAGAGACTGATCTTTGTAAAGAGGTAATTCTAGAGGTGTTTGATCTTCTCTTTTGTTTTAATGGCACCGTATTATAGAACTGTTGAATAGCTTTGAGTTATCTAATTCTTCCCAGTTACTACACAGATTTTTTGATGCTCTTTTTACTGTCTAATCTTTAGGCCAAAGCCTTATAGTTGGTTACTGATACGTTTGGAACAAAAATACATGTTCTGGATATAATTTTGCATCTGCTTTTAGAAAGAAGCTTGTTTCAAGGCAAAATAAACAATCCCAATCCAAATCTGTAATGTTCTTTTCTAGAAATGAGCTTTATCTAGCACTTATGTTACTTGTAGGTAAAAAGGTATCATTAGGAACTGGTCCCTGAAAGTCTGACTTCCTTTCTCTTTAGTCTGACTTTGAATTAAAATGCGATTTTTCTCACAGTCGTATCTACAAGCAATTTATATTTTGCAAAGTTTAAGCTAGAAATCGGACCCTTGTTCCAAAGGCATCTTAACAGATGCAACTGACTGTCTTGTCTTAGCTAGACTCCAGCTGATTCCTTCTGTCGTTTCTAATGTCTCACTGAAATCCCCTGCAAGATGAAGGAAATACCCAAGTGACAGCAATATCTGTGACAGCCAGTAGCCAGAAAACAGATGTCAGGTGAAACCTCTTCACTGTGTTCTCAGAAACTTCTAGCTGTGAAATGCAGCTTTTGACTATACTCTTCCAATTCATGATAACAGAACCTGTTCAAGGTTAAAAGGTACATATCTATAAGCCACAGTTTGTTCTTGGCTTTGGCTCTGTACAACAGGCGAATACCAGGTGCTACAGCTTTATGATGCTGCACATGAAAAGCTAGCATGGCATGATAAGCAACAGTAAAAGGTAATTCATATGGCAGCATCCAGAACAGACCCACCTTCATATCACCTGTCTCTCAGGTCAACGTTCAATGTCCTGCTTCCTTTTTGACACTGAACAAACACTTTCCTTGCATGTAAGAAAACAAGTTATCTCTTTATTTTAGAAGCAGCTTCTGTAAAGCTCTTCTAAATCTAAAAATTAACACAGCCAAAGAAAGGACTAGTTAGGTCCTAGGATTTACCATCCATCCTCAAGTTCAAGTCCATCATCCTAGACAATACCCCTGCAGTCTAGTTGTTTAGAATTAGTCTTAGCTGACAGAGAATTTCCGGAGAAATTTCGGATCGCAACAATTAATGCCTATCACAGTTTAATCATTGCATAAAGACCCTCTCTGTATCTTCACCAAATGTTGGTTTCAGGCTTGAGACCCTGTTGATAATAATTTCTGCGTGGTATAGAATTAAAGGTGTCTGATGGCTAGTATTGTCTAGCAAATCAACCACTTGTTCTGTTTTAACACAGTCAGAACTCTGTTAAGCTGTACCCTAGTTTTGTTTGTTAATGTGGAAACGCTTTCTCTGGTAATGTTACATGAACAAAGAATGTTTAATAATCCCTCATTGTACTGATAAATGTTTTTGTCCATGGTGGCATCTGCCAGATTTGCCAGGTATGGGTTTTATATTTCAACACTGGACAGAGAGGGAATGCAGGTAGCCTGCCTGCATCCTCACAAGAACTTTGTGTGATCAGACATAGTATTTGGCAGCATATTTTTTTTATGTTTTGAAGCACTGTAAATCTGTTTGCTTTCGTTATATGTTCAAATTTCATGTGCTACTAACTTTCATTGCATGCATTCTCTGTGGATATTGTATCCAAGTCAATCGTACAGTGAAAAAGGGGGAGAAGATTTGGAACACTGAACTTACTGCTTTCTTGTAGGTTTTAATTCTGTTCACTTGCATTTTATCAGTTGCATAGATCTAGCTGGATGTTATTCTACTATGTTTTTCAACAGTCAGGAGCTCCATCAATCCATCAAACATATTACTACGTGATGCACAGGATTGTTAATAAAAATGTAAAATCTACTCTGCATGGAGACTAGAAGGGAACGTTTGCGTGTAGGAACCACAGAAAGGAAGGTAGCGTTGTTAAGAGTGCCAGGAGGAGACAACGCCTAGAGCAGCAGGTCATCAAGATCCGAATGTTTTGGCGCAGAACACTAAAACACTCTTTGGAAAGCACAGGGCTGCCACTTGGTGAAAATCAAGGACAGACTTTAGACACAAGCTATGCTAAGATATCAGTAGAAATGGGAAGGACGTGGCTGGAGCCCTGACCATCCCCTTTGTCCCTAAGAAGCAGATAAAATTCAAATAACTGTGAAAGGTAGGACAAGATGGAAAGAAAACCACGATCACTGTGCGCACCTCAAGGGTACAACAAGCATATCCAAATGCTGCACGATAGCTAACCTAAGAAGAAAGCACTAAATAAAAGCTGGACTAGGGTGGTCCACAACTGTGCCATTACAGGGAGTCCATCAGCCAGAGCTCCTGCAGGTGGATATAGTGGTGCTTGTGAGCCTAGGCAAGTGAGTGTGAAGGGAATTAGATTTATTTTTAAGATTTGGTTCCCTTCTACGAAGTCATTTTCCTCAGTTTGTTAGTGGCAAATGCGAGATGCCAAGTAGCGGGTAGTAGAGTTTGCCGAGTGTTTTCAGGGAGGTAAACCCCATTTGAATCCTTACAGCTTCTTAGCTATTGTTAAGAAGAACAACCAGACCTATGAGCTGAGGGCTGCTCACAGCGGGAGCACACAAATGTACGACACGAATAGACAACTGTATTTTGATTTATCTTTGTGGTCGCCTTAAACGTCAGTAAAGACAAACTCCTTGAAATAAAGTGAAGGCGTTAGACTGTGCATTATAGTCTCTTTGCTTCCATTTTAAACTGAAGCCTTTGCTTTCTACATTGCTGAGGTACTCGTGTGAGAAGACTAATTTAGCTTAGCAGCTTCTGGCTCTTTTTGGAGGTTAACCTTTTGAGAAGGCTGTCCTCTTTGAAGTGTTATCCCATGAAACACTATGAGTGGGAGTTGGTAATCTATTGAGAAAAATCTATTGCTGATCTCCTCAGCACTTCAGTGTCTACTTGTCAGTTTTGCGCTTTTCCTACGATTACCATTTCAGTCACAATCACTACACTTCATTATTTTTCTAGCCTCTTGTATTTTATCTGTTGCAAATTTCTTTGCTCATTTTTCTTTCATCTTCAGAACTTCATGCTTTACTTCTCTAATTCTCAGTAGCATTTTGCCATTGCCACACCATGTAGTCATTTATTCTTTACTATAAATAAGCTACTAATTTCATCGTGGCAGGCCTGTGGAGATCCATCCCTTGCAATTACCCATTTCTTCTAGAGACATAGTTGTCCCTCTCAGGCAAAACGTACAAAAGGTTCTATATAAATACAGTGTGATACAAATTTTAATTTGTCTTTGAGCTCAATAGGGGACTTTATCCTACACTCCTTATATAAAAAGCAATGGTACCAGACAGATTAATCAGTTATCAAAGATGATAGCCTGGCATGTCTACTTATTTCGGGCCAGGCAGTGGAATGCTCATAAGCAGCAAAAGAGTAGGATGAGCGTGGTTAGAGAGAGAGTGCTGGTTGGTGTTTTACCTGATGTACTTTCCAAGGATATTGATCCTATTTTCTCAAAGTCTGTAGTCTCCTTCACTTCGGTGAAATCATGCCTGTTGCCTTGAGCTTACTCCAGATTAGGCGTCAGGAAGCATCAAGCACTTATTTGAATAATGCTAAGAAGACAGCTAGACCTGGAGCACAGCTCTGAGTGCAAATAATTCATGCAGGAGGGAAGCAGAAACTCTGATGAAGGTGTTGGAATGGCTCTGAAATGGGTGCCGCATCATGGCGTACTGGACAAACATCCGGGCATAGGAAAGGCCTGAACCCAGAGCAGGTCCAGAGGGAGGGTGCAGCTCCCCGCATTTGGGACTGTAAAGAGTACCCAGGGCTCCTCTGCGTGGCTGGAGGAGGCAGTGAGGGTATCCTTGCCTGCAGAAGATGTGGGCTGGCTGGGGGGCAGGTGAAGGGCCTGTGGGTATAGATGAAGACTGTGAAACGTGAAGGAAGGTGAAAGAGTGACAGGATCTTCACTGAGGTCCTACATAAACAAGATTGAAACCCCAGCTGCACAGATGGAGGTGACAGCCAACGATTCTTCTCAACTGAGTGGCAAGTTAGTTGTAAGCCCACAAGGCTGGGGCATGTGACTTGTGGCACCACCAAAAGACCTCTTCCCTTGCAGATTTGACACTGCAGAGCATGTAGTGTCCTGGTGACAGACAAGGTGCAGAAAGTCATATCTATGGATATATCAGAGTCAACTATGAGCTTAAATCATGGTTTGTGCCAAGCAGAATCAGCAGGTGGTACCAGTGGGGAAACTCCTTGCAAGGGACAGAAATCCTGTCTGTCTCTGAATGGGCAGACAACGAGCTAGCTAAGCACTTAGCTCCAGGGTTGGGCTCAGAGGGCTGTGGTTAATGGGTCATAATCTACCTGGAGACTTGTGACAAGTGATGGAGGTCTGTGAGAAATGGAGTGCTTCAGGGAACTAAATTGGAACCTAACCTGTTTAACCTCTTCATCAATGATCTGGAGGAGGTAATGGAGGATACTTTCACCTAATTTTCTACTTTAGCAGAGTGAGTCAACATGCAAGATATCAGACCTGCCTTCTGGAGGGACCTAGACTGGAGGAATGGGCAGATATGCCTCATGAAATGCGACAATGTCAGTTACGGTGCACATGCAGGGAGCAGTAGTGCAAGGACACAGGATGGGACCTAGCTGATTAGGGGCACCTCTGCAGGAAAAGACCTGGGCACCTTGGCGGACACAAACTGAGCATAAGCGAGCAGTGTGCATTAGCTGCAGAGCTGGTCAGCAGCACTCTGGGAGGTATTCATGGGGTTACAACCAGGACTTTGAAGAGAGGGACTATCTCGCTCAGCACTCATGAGATCCCATGGGGATACTCTGCTCAGTTTTAAGGCCTTTGAGTATAGGAAAGACACTAACCAGCTGGAGCGAGATCAGTGAAGGGCTAAACTGATCAGAACTGGAGGGCTTGCCCTCTGAAGAGAAGCTAGGAGAATGGGGCCTGTTCAGCCTGAAAAGAGACTGCCTTGGGCCAACCAAGCACAGCCTGCCCCTACCTGAAAAGTGGTAAGAAGGGAGATGAAACCAGATTCTTTCAGAAGTGCGTGGTGGGAGGATGAGCCAACAAACATAAGTCAAAACATGAGTTTCGTACAGTATGTAAGGAAGACTTTCTCACCTTAAGGACAGCCAAACAACAGAAGAGGCTGCTGTCCTGGTTTGAGTTAGAACAGAACAATTCTGTTCAGTGATTTTTTTTTTTTTTTATTTTTCTTGTCAGCTCAGTTCCTTTAATTAACTGTACTTTCAGAAGTTAGCAGCACGTTTGTGCAGGCAGTGGCTGCTTCTAGCAGTGATAACGGTCAATGTTTAGAGTCAGTACCAGGGACTGGGGTGCAGACCAAGGCCACTGCTGGATCCTGTGCACCACATTGAGGAGTGCAGAAAGGAGAAGCTGCACCTGCAGGGAGGAGCAGACAGATGGGTGCCCTTAAACTGATCAGTGGGGTGTTCTGTCCCATATGTGCCATATTTGGCTGCTAGGGGCTCTTGC
>VWZK01017221.1:0-13408 GCA_013396935.1 Baryphthengus martii
GCCTGGTGCGGGTGGCGGCTGCCGGTGTCCCTGCGGCGGACGGGCCCGTCAGCGCCGTCCGCAGCTCCTCGGGCCTACCCTCGGCGCGGGCTCCCCGTAGGATGCGACTGACCACGTAACAAGTCGAGAGGCCTGTGGGGATGTAGGTGCTCTTCCCGACTCCTCGGGCTTTGCGGACCTTCGGCAGTGGTTAAACACAGATTTGCTGAGTTTAGTGCCTATGGAGTGTGCCTGCATCCGGCGAATGGGGCTGCTTAGAAGTCAAACTCGTTCTTCAGGTTGACCAGTCTCTAACAGGAGTCTTGTAACTGTTCTTCTGTGTATTGCAGTGGATGATAACTACGTGTTATAGGAAATATCTCTGCCCTGTAATATAGTTCAAAATATGCGTGTAAACTGTAATTGAAAACTTACTGTTGAAGGAGGAAACATCGCTGTCCCCCATCGACATTAGGGTACTGTAAAGTTTTAATGTAGATGACTTTTTTGATTTGTTTCTTTTAAGTGATTTTTTTTTTTTTCCTCTAATCATGAAGGGAAATGGTGAAGCTTTTTATGTAGATCTAGAGATGAGCTTAGATGCTTGACAGCAGGATTGATTTGGTTGTACTTCAGGAAAGTGTCACAATACCATTGTTTTCATTAAATGCTTTTATGTTGAATTAAACTATGTGAACTGGAAGGATATTAAAAGCCAAGAGCTAATGTAGGGATTTGTGAATAATTTGCAAGCTAGTTATTTTTATTGCTATGGAGAAAGCTTTTTACTTAGTCTAATTTTGTAGGGGTATGAGTTAACACTTGGAAATATTAAAGCCCTCTCAAATCATGTTACAAATAAAACATGGTCTTTATAGCATTTGTATTATAGCAAGTGGAAGAATAATTTTTGGCTGCATACATTGATGTGTGTCAGCCCAGTTGTCTATATGTGTATGGGTGTGTGGTATTTGTGGAACACAGCATGTGGCAGTGTGAAGGGCGACGTATAAAAGCTGCCATTAGAAAGGTGCTTAGTTATACTTAAAGGAATTGATTGAGAGTAACCTTATGCACCTGAAAATATATTCAGCAGCTAAGCTGTTATTTTGGTGGTATAGTAGTATCATTTGGGTTGGCTAAGATCTGCTTTTCTCTTGCTCTTGTTGAAGGGTTGCAGGTTTCTTTGGGGTTTTTCTCTTGTAAATAAAATGCGTTTATCAACATACAGGTGTTGTTATGTGGCTTCATATTTAACTTGTGCCTGAGGTGTGACCATCAGACCTTGATAGGAGTTTGCCAGAAAGGGTATCTAAGAAAAAAAACCAACCTTTTAAAGATGAATGGGATTAGTAACTGTATGAAAATTAAAGTCTTGTCTACTTAATATATGCGCTGTAAGTATGTATGGCAAGATTTGGTGAAAAGAAACTTAACGATCTCAAATTTGAGTTCTTACATGATAAAGGTTTTTCTTTTCTTTTTGCAAACTGTTTGCATCTCGGCTGTAGAGAAAGTTGAAATATTTGCAGTTAGTGAATTCTTCCCTGTTGTTTGCATAGGCAATGTCCTTAAATGTACGTAAACAAGCACTTTGCCCTTGAAATTGTACTTAGTTCCCAGTGCTTTTTCTGTGCTGCTGTGCTGGCATCTGCCTCTGTGCCTTGTATACGCCTGACTTGCTCCACTCTAAGGGGGTACAACTATCGAAACTGTATATGGGGAAGAGAGAATGTTTCTTGTCTGTTACTTGAGCTCTATAGAGAGGGCTGCATGTGCCAAAAAGAATGGATTTTTATTTTTATGTGTAGTTAGAAGTGTTGACACTTGGAAATCTTTTGGGCTGTGTTGAGATAACTAACACTGCTCGTTCCTCTCTTGTGTTACAGAAATGGGTGTTATGCCGGAGATAGCTCAAGCAGTGGAAGAGATGGACTGGCTGTAAGTAGCAATATGTTTGGGCCTGGCAAAATCGAATATGCCTTTCAGCAGTGTATGACATACTGCTTAAAATACCTCTGATGTCACTTTAAAACAAAGCAGATATGTGTTTACCTGTGATAGCATCTCATGTAATTCCTTTTCTTGTGAATGACTGAAGAACGCAAATTGTGACTGCAGTGGTGACATTTAAACTTGGACAAGCAAAACATATCTAATTCTACTTCACTGTCATTTGTTTGATATAAGCCTCTGCTTTTATCTCTGCTTCTGGTTTATTATGTGTTATGGGATTATTGCATGAAATACTGTCACGTAATTGATGCGTAGCTGTTTAGTAAGAATTTTCTAGACTGTGGTCTAAGTTTGTGTTCTTCAGAGTTGATAGTTGTGTGTCAGTCTTCTACAAAAGATAATCTTTCTGGTTTTACTTACCTGTTTGGCTGAAATATTTGGCTTCAGAGCTTGTTTTGAACTGTCATTCAGAATGTTATCAGTGTGGCCAGTCAGTGTATGTAGCTCTTCTTTTCTCATATGCATAGTATTAAGCTGTGGTTGTCTGAAAGGCCTCATTACACTTAGTTATCTTTCCTATGCAAAACTGGAAAAGGAAGTTATCTTGTAAATGAGGGCTGTGTAAGTGGCTTTGGAAGTGAAAGTCACTTGAAGAAAGGAATGCTTTATAGTTCATCATAGTGGACTTTTATAGCTTAGCATAGCTGAACCCGTTGCATCCACTAGTCACTTCATTTCAAGGTATGTCTCCTGTTCCAAGCTCGGCTTGTAAATGGAATCGTTTTCACTTCCTTAGCTGCAGCTCAGGAAGAATTTCCTGCTGTTTCCCATCTTTAAGATGACCGTGATTTCTGTGAATTCCTATATGAACAAAAATTATTTTTTTTTTTCTCAGCTGATAACATCTGTTTGTGTTAATGTGTTCTTTCCTGTAGTCTTCCTACGGATATTCAAGCAGAATCCATCCCACTGATCCTGGGAGGTGGTGATGTACTTATGGTCTGTATGCAGCATATTCCTTGAAAGTGAAATGTCTTTTAGTTGTTGTTTGTGCCATCAGTTCCCTTCTTTCCAGAAGGGTATGTAGTTGGACTAGTTCTCTTGTCCTACTTCAATAGAAAGTATATTCTTCAGCTAAAAAACTCTTTGAGTTCCTGGTGTGTTTCCAGCTAGTCCTGCAGATGAGATTCATTCTTCTCAAGTTTTATTTTTTGACTATTTGACAGGCGCTGCCCCGTGAATGTGAGCTGTCTGGTTTCTTTTACTCTCCTTTTTGTCTTAAATACCTGACGCTGATCTGCATAGAACATGACTGATACTACCTGAATAAATGCTTCAGTATCCATAACCTTGAAGATGCCAGATTAGTGTGCCTTGTTCATCATGGGTTTTGCAGATCTCTATGTTCTTGATTCTGTAACCAAAATAATGCTTCCTATAATCTTCTGTAGCACTTCCAGAAATTGGACATAGAGGGGTAGTTTTTCTGGTGGACTCTGTCACCTCTTGGGTTTCTTTTTTGTTATTGGTTGTTTGGGGGTTTTTTGAAGTCTATTGTAAAGGTTTTCCGTGTTTGTATTCACATGTAATTTGTGTGAAGCAATGGCATTACTTCATTAAGATTTTGTGCATCATGCAGAAGTAAAATTAAACTTAGATTGTTAAAGTAGAACTGTAGAATAGTCCTTGCAGTGTAAGTTGCAACTCTTATTAAAACTTTTAAATTTTTCTTCCTACAGGCTGCTGAAACGGGGAGTGGAAAAACTGGTGTAAGTAATGAAATTTAACGTAACAGAAAGTAAAAATCTTTTAAGTGGTAAAAGGTGGTGTGTGTGTTTGTGTGTATGTTTGTATATGTATTTAAGCAGTCTTAGTAGTAGTCTTTACAAACATGTGTAGGCATGTATTAAAGTGTTTCTAGCCCTGCATATTGCACCTGAAAATTAAACTGGCTGTATATCTGGAAATATCTGTATAAGTTGTGGGATGAAATAACTTTCCATTTTAGGCTTTTAGCATTCCAGTTATCCAGATTGTTTATGAAACACTGAAGGATCAGATGGAAGGCAAGAAAGGGAAAGCAACTATTAAAACTGGTGGGGCAGGTAAGTTTTGTTTGGTTTTGATTTTTTGTTTTTGTTTTTGGTTTTTTGGTTTTTTTTTATATGCCAAACCCCTAAAGCTTGGAACATTGTTAAATCATGTTGATTCCATCACCTCCCAAAGTAAAGTTAACCTAACTTGCCATTTTTCCTCGGTTTGGAATATCATCACCTCTGATTTTATAAAGTAGTGAGTATAAGTTTACTGGTGGAGTCATGGAAAGAAAAGGGATACATTTGACTGCAGTCTCTTAGTAACTCTCGTTGTCTTCACCTTAAGGCTGGGCTAATCCCCACCATGTGCTTTAGTGTTCCGAAAGCAATATTAGTTTAGTGCCTTGCAAGATGTGAAGTGCTTTAAAAAAGGAGTTTTCCAATTGCAGGAGTAGATGAGACACGAGCAGTGACACCACATGATTGGTTTGAGCCTCTTAAGTGAGCTTGAGCAGAAAGCTTTTTTAGGCTCAAACTTATTTTTGCACGGCTGGGGTAGCACTGTAGCATGTCTTTCAGTTCTGCTGTGCTGAGTAAAGCAGTTGTGTTCCTTTTGGCACCTAGCTGGATTTTGAAGCTGAATAACAATGTCTTGAGTTCCTGCAGATTTGAACTAGTAAACATCGAACTGAGCAGAAAATGCACAGGGCCAGAAACCACAGATCTATAATGGATTGTAACCATTATAATACCCTTACAGTGCTTGAGGGTCTATTATACATGCATTTAAATAACCTTACAGCTTGAAAACTGGTAACCATGTCCGGTCTGTGGCATTTATAGATTGAGATTTATGTGACGGTAGCTGCACAAACAACACTCTAAAGATGTTACAGAAATGCTCATCTTTTGACTTCATTATAGCTCCTGCTACAGTGATGAAAGTAAAATCAACTTTAAAAAAAAAAAATCTTTCTTGAAAGAATGTGGTGTAAATATACTCAGTAATCCTAATTGAAAATGCTGTCTAGTTTTACCAAAAATCCTTGGATTGTGGAACTGCTAGACTGTATTCCAGGATGTTATTTGGCATGTCAAAAATGAAGTCAGAAATTTTGTGCTCTATGGACATGCATCTTAGGTCTTCAGTAATGACATTTTAACTGATATCTGAAAAAATATCTTAATGTAAACTTGAAACCGAAATAGCAGATATGTTTCAAATTTATTGCTCTTCATGTAGTTTTGGATATTTTCTAGCTGAATTTTATTGTGATTATGTGGAACACTGACTTATTTTATTATTGTCTTCAGTTGTATTTTTAAGTAGCTTAATCTGTGCTCTCCTTAATGGAATAATCTGAACTTTCATAGAATACTTTTGCATTATGCCCCTCCTTCAAGCTGTTGGCCTTCATTTTGACCTTGTATTAATTGCATTGGAAAACAAAGCTTTCTCCTCAGAAATTTAAGCCAAACACTTGCAAGTGTCAACTTCTAATCTGAATTTTCTAGGCTTACCTCATTGGTTTAATGCTTTTTTTCCTGTTTCTTTCTTCCAAATTTAGTACTCAATAAATGGCAAATGAACCCGTATGATAGAGGATCAGCTTTTGGTGAGTTGTCCAAATGTTCACTTGGTGGGGAAAAAAAAATAAACTAGAAGAAATTATGCATGAAAATCTATTTTTAAAGCACTTAGGCAATTTGTTTAAGTATAACTGTTCTGTCATTTTCAGCAATCGGATCAGATGGTTTGTGTTGTCAAAGCAGAGAGGTCAAAGAATGGCACGGATGTAGAGCAACTAGAGGCGTGACTAAAGGTAGATATAAAATTATTTTGGAGACTCTTCTAGAAGTTTCAACTGAAATGCCTGCTTACCACCCATTCACCCATTGTTAATGTAAATGGTTGCATTTTAAACTTATCCATGCGCAGATTTGTGCCATTACTCAAATTATGCTACCTGAAGACTTTGGAATGACAAATACTTCTGCCTTGCTCTCTTTGTGTTGTTAATTACCTTTTCCCTGATAGGAGATTGAGTTGAAGGAGACAGAGTCATAACTAGTATTCATTAGAACAGTTTTTATAAAGGTCTTTATTAACAGAAAATAAACTCACACAGTGCATTCAGTTGTTTCCTCACCCCCTTCACACAGACACATACGTGCACAAATTTCGTAGTTACATGGTTGGAACAACAGTTGAGATACCAACCTCAGCTCTTTACTCAGAACCAGAATTGTACTGACACTCCAGTGGTTGTAGATGGTTGTTCAGATAGACCCTCAAACAGTCTCACTTCATTGGGTGTGCAGATAATCCTGTAGCCTGGTTATAGTACATAGCAGCCAGTTGGATATGGTTCGTACAACGCAGCTGTTAGATGTGGTTCGTACTACAAAGCCAGTTGTTGGTGCTGGTGGTCTTACACTGATTTGGCAAAACCCTGGTGTTCAGAGTTTGTCAATTCTTGTGGTTTCAGTAGAGCCACTTGTCACTTCTTTTGGAGCTTTTCACACACCTCTCAGCATGAGCTTTTTCTCTCTCTTGCCTGCCTGTTCTCTGGTGATCTGTTTCTTTCATTGCATACATAGGTACCTATGCAACCTTTTGACACTAGCATAATAGGAGATCGTATGACACTCTCAGCAGGAATGAAACTGTTAGACTTGCATGGTCTTGGAAGTAACCAAACTAAACTAGCTTGATGAAACTGAAATTTTACATCCTTTCTTTCTCTTTTAAAGGGAAATACTACTACGAAGTTTCCTGTCATGACCAAGGCTTGTGCAGAGTTGGTTGGTCGACTATGCAGGCTTCACTAGATTTGGGTGAGTTTCCTTCAAAAGAAGAATCCCATGGACGGTTTTCATGTTCATATGGAATGGCCAGAGTCCTGTTGTAGTCTTGCAGAGAATGGACTTCTTGGGAGGGATAGCAATACAGGGACATTTAAAACTTTTTGTACAAACGTTGCTGCCACCTATGGAGAGTTCTTGCAGGAAGAGCAGTGTTTCTTGTCTCTTAGGATTTCTTCCCTTTTCTTTCAGTTTAATGAAGATGACTGGAGACTAGTAAAATCCATAAATGTGCTGGTAGAAAAATACTAGTGTAGCATATGTCAAAGCTAGAAGTCTTTAGTTAGTGCTGTGCATTATTTTTTTATATGGTAGTGTTAGTGATTTCAGTTGCTAATACAAGGAGGAAAAAAGTGTGATGTGTCAACCAAAAGATACAAAGCTGTACTATGTCTTGTCTTCAGGCACTGATAAATTTGGCTTTGGCTTTGGCGGCACTGGTAAGAAATCTCACAACAAGCAATTTGACAGCTATGGTGAGGTGAGCTTGAATTGCTTATTCGTAGAAGCATTATTAAGTTTTGTGTTTTGGTTCTGTGCTGTAACAATCAACTGTCTTTCATAATAGTGCTGACTATTAAGGGAAGGTCACTGGGCAAAAGTACCATGAAATGTTGAAGCATTTTGGGATAAAAGCATGTTAACTGATCTAACAAAAGCAGTTATCAGTTTGAGGCTTATGACTATGGCTAAGACCACAAATATATTGACTTATTTAGAAGATAAAGCTTTTCTGTGTTTTATGGATTTGAAGTTAACTGATCTCTTGGATTTATACCTTGACTTACTTCAGTCTTAGCTTGAAAAACAGCCACCTACCTCTGTACCTTGGTGGCTGTCTAAATGAGAGCATCGCATCCTGTTCACTAGTAGCTAAAGTAGAAGTAATCACACAACTCTTAATATGTCAAAGTGCATACTTAAATGCTAATTAAAGTGTAGTTCATCATGCCCTATTTGTGGCTATCAAGTTGGGTTTGTCAGTAGAACTGTTACCTTAATGTATGCGGCTGAAAATGTCTACCAGGAGTGTCTGTGGTGGCTTTTGTGTAGTATGCCAATCAAGAGTTCAGATGGTTAAGCATAGTTTGTGTAACTATGAACAATACAGCAGAAACTCGAGTCTTTTTGTGCTATTGAGGAACTCTCAATGCCATAAAACTTGAAATTTTTATGACTGTTGTAGCTTTTTTTTATAGTTCTAAGCTGTTGAATTAGAAACACTTTATAATATAAACATTTTATTGAATAAATTTTACAATGGACAGACTTTAAGATGTTTAAATGAGGTACTTACTATATGCACATTATGTATACTTATCTCCTGCAAGAGTTAATCTTCTTGCATAGTCAACGTGTAATTTCTGTCACCATGTTTGGTGCTCTAAGCTTAGATTTACATTGGCTACTCAATGCATGCTGAATACCTTTCCATAACGCAGAATACTTCCAGGTATTTATTAAGTGGCTTCAATTTATCATTGTCAAGATGATTATCTTCAAAAATTTGAAAACAGCAATAAATGTTTAAATATCTGAAGATAAATTGGGCAGTTTATTAAAGATTTGTAATCAAAAATACACATGCTATTTACAGCAATATTATTGGAAGAAATTGAATTTACTTCTCAAAAAATAGCATTTAATTGGAAGAAGTAGGAAGGCTCAAAGTTGACAGAATGTAACTGCTAAGTTTCCTTAAAAGACTAAAATCTTTGCTTCACAAACTTCTTTTTGTTACAGGAATTCACTATGCATGATACAATTGGGTGTTATCTAGACATAGATAAAGGACAAATAAAATTTTCCAAAAATGGTAAGTTCTGTTCACTTTCTTAGGAATTTTATTGGGATGCTTGTATTGGGGGCTGGGGGAGGACAAGGAGAGGAATGTGCACACATTCGTAGTCTGACTGGACTAAACCTGCTTTCAGGGAAGGACCTTGGCCTTGCATTTGAAATCCCACCACACATAAGGAACCAAGCACTTTTTGCAGCTTGTGTGCTGAAGGTAACTTAAGGATATCGCAGATGTGAAAGATCATGAAAATTGCACTAGTTTTGGTAACTGTATTGAATTTGACTGAGCTGGAGTTAATGTTCCCCATGGCAGCTCTTATGGTGCTGTGCTTTGTATTGGGAGGCAGATAAGATGCCCATGTTGTGGCCACCGCTGAGCAGCGCTCATGCAGCACCAAGGCTGGCTTTCCAACATCTTCTCTCACCCACCCAGTGAGATGGAGTGGGCGAGATCTTGGGAGGGGACACCGTCAGGACAGCTGACCCAAACTGACCAAAGAGATATTCCACACCATGTGACGTCAGCTGAAGTATAAAAGGGAAAGAAAGGGAGGAGGAGGCTGGGGGGCACTGTGGGAGAAGACGCTTGTCCTCTGAGCAACCATTAAGCGTGCTGGAGCCCTGCTTCTTCGGAAAGGCCAGACATCGCCTGCTGATGGGATGTAGAGAATAAATCTTTGTTTTGCTTTGCATACGTAGCCTTGCTTTTTGCTTTTCTGCTTTTCCATTAAACTGCCTTTATTGTACCCCATGGGCTCTTTTCATCTCATTCTCTCCCCGCTTGTCATGCTGAGGGAAGTAGGGAGGAGTGATAGAGCGACTTGGTGGGTACCTGGCGCTCAGCCAAGGGCAACCCACCATGGTAACTTACTTACTGTGGTTGGCTATGCAAATTTTATACATTACTATGGCTGTGCTTATACAACCTGTTTTCTTTGATCTACTCATATTTCACTACTGGAGAGGTCACCACAGTATGTCAGCTGTGATGAGTGTACCATTCAAGTTAAATATCAGATGTTTAAATACAAATATAAATGCTTAAACTTGAATGTGAGGGTAGAATAGAATGGAAAACTAATACCGAATTGCAGTGCTATCTTGCCTGTATTAAACTTTTGATACGTTATCATTCAACCGATAGAAGCAGGTAACTTGAAAGTGCTAAAATTCCTGTTTTATTTATTATCAACAGTGTAGTTTTATGTCTTTCTGGAGTTAGTCTCTCTGTATTTGTCTCTTACCGAGTAAAGGTTTTAGCAGAACATTTTGGTGCTCAGAGGAATGTGCAAGTCAAAAAAAAGATGGTTTTTCTGGTGTTTGTTTTTGTTTTTTTTAAGCTGCATTTTGTTATTGAAAATGAATCGAACATAAAAGTTGAAAAACTTTCCATAAATCTGTAAATGTGGTAATATTTTGATGTAGAAGAAAAGAGTTTTAAGAATTAGAACCATGCACAAAATGTTTGGCAGGTTTTGGACAATTTAGGGAAGGGGAATGTGTAAGATCAGAGAAAACAGCTCCTCCTAATCTAGCTGGTTTCTTATGGGGGGAGTTAATTATGAAATCGTTTCTACATGGTGTCTTGAACCTAGTTGTGTGACACAACTTTGTTAAAATCTAGAATGCTGAACTGAAATTCAATTTTGGTGAAGAAGACTTCAAGTTTCCACCAAAAGATGGATATATTGGTCTTTGCAAGGCTCCTGATAGTAGTGTTGTAAAATCACAACACTCAGGTAGGTTAAATTTTTCAGCTTCTGTCAATTCTATACTCAGATTGTATTACAGAATATCTTTTAATCGCTTGAATACAGTAGTAACAAAGTAATTAAAATACTAGTAATCTTACCAGTAGCAGTATTAGTACTTTTTTTAAGTATTCTGAATTTTCTTCATCTTAAACCTAAAGTCTAAAATTTTGAATTTAGAAATGTGTCAGATAAAAAGAGAAGCTCAGCTAAGTTACTCAACAGTGTCATCTTAAAAATAAGTGTGTTTAAACTCTGCAGTAAAATCAATTACTCTGCATGGCCAGTATACCCACTGTCACGGCAAGATTTGCTTGTAATCCCTGAACATTAATCTGAAGCTATTCATAACTGAGTGAACAGTAGCATCACCCTTTAATGGAACATTTAGAATCATGAGGTTTTAGGTTATTAGTAGAAAATCCCAAGTATTTATGTCATTTTTTTTCACTTAGGAAATGCACAAGTGGTTCAAACACAGAACCTTCCAAATGCTCCAAAAGCATTGATTGTAGAGCCATCAAGAGAGCTGGCAGAACAAACTTTGAACAATGTGAAGCAGTTCAAAAAATATGTCGATAATCCCAAATTAAGGTAACAATGTATCTGTTATAATTTAATTTTATTTATGATATTGCCCATGGACATGATTTCACATGGGGATGGGGGTTGTTTCACTTTGTAGCTAAGTGGGCCTTAATCTACAGTGTGACTGATGATAGCCTCAAGTATAGCTGCTACCAACTCACTCTCTGACTTTACAGCTACAATTGGACCAATTAGGTTTTTATGATGTGTTTGTTTATGGAGTAGATATTTCTAGTATGAAAAAATCCATTTTTTTTCTTCATATTGTCAAATACGTGTGATGCTTAATGTTTTTAATCAAGAAAAGCACATCTGCTTACTGCCCTTCTTTTCTGAGCATCATCCTGTGCCCCTCCCTGCCCCCATCCCTCTGCCTTTTCACTCACTTTTATTTTTCTTCTCCAACAAATAGTTACATACAAGATCTGCTCTTTTTACATTAATAAGATCACAGGACAGATGTTGCAGTGATTAGCATGGGGATACAGTTCTGAAAAATGAATCATCTACAGGGTGCTTTGGTCTAAAGTTGTTTTTCTTTTGTCTGTGTTTATAAAACTTAAACTGTCTCCATATTCTAAACTGCAGTCAGTTTACAAGAGTGCTGTTAGTGGAATTGCAGGGGAGTAGTAGTGGAAAGGCAAACAATGACATGATTCATTTAATTTACAGTTATTTGCATTTCTAGCTTTGTAGAACTTAACTAAAATTTGAGATTTTTAAGGAACAGATTCTTTAAGATGAAATTGGTTAAAGTGTTAATATTTTTAATATAACGGTGGTAAAGTAATCAAACTCATACAATTTGGTAACAAAACTTCTTGAATTATAATACACTACATATGAAGGGACAGATTTCAAAATGATTTTTTTCCCTATTCTTTTGTTCTTAAAATTACTGTTCAGAGCTGTTAATCATGAACTACTAATAAAAGTCAGTCTTCAGCCAGATGTTTAATATATCCTCTGAATATAGTCAATTAACAAATGTTGAAATATGTTGATGTAATTTTAGGGAACTGTTGATAATTGGTGGAGTTGCTGCAAGAGATCAACTCTCTGTACTGGAGCAAGGGGTAAGTTTGTATTTTTCATATCTTGTAATAGTTTGGATTCTAAATAACAGACAATATTGCTACAGAATAGTAAAGATGCTTCTTGTAAACCTGATAGAAAGAAAATGTGCAGTTGATAGCAAGTTCATGTTGCGCTGGTCTAGCATTTATTACTTTATTTCCATGGCAATTGTCAGTAAAAATGCTTATAGTACTTGGTCAAATTCTGTTGAAGCCTGAGTAAATTATTTATTTATTTTAAAATAAAGGTGTACTTTTGTCTTTAACAAGACAAAAAAAAATAACTTCTACTTCATGTTTATGTGAATAAGACTGGTCAAAAATTATCAGGATCAACCTACTCCACAAACCAGTGCCAGACAGAAGGAACTAGTCTAGCTTTAGCACCATATACAGTCAATTCAGTCATGCTGTAGGGATAGCATAGTTTTGTTGTGATTTTTTTGTTGTTGGTGGTGGTTTAGTTGTTTTTTTGTTTTGTTGTGGGGTTTTTTTGTGTTTTTTTTGTTTGGTTTTTTTTTTATTTAAGACTCTCTTTTGGAAGTAAGACCATATGACTATTCATAAGTTTTTCAATTATTCTAGCTGGCAAAATACAAATTTATATTAAGTTTATGTATGACTGTGAACCCTTCAATCTGAAAAAATCTTGTTATTTCTATAGTTCAGAGGCTTGATATGTATACTCTCACAATGAGAAAAGTTAAATTTATTTTATCCCCATTTAAAAACAAATCTGCTAAAGGCAGTCCTACAGCCTTTTCATTGACAGAATCTGAAATGCAGGTTGCTCAGTGAGGTTGTGGGATTTCTCTCCTCAGGATACTGAAAGCTTTATTGACCAGCTACCTAAAGCAATTTGAAAATTGTCATTGATTTGCATTGTGATTTTAGTAGTGGGCACCTGATGACCTCAAGAGATCCCTCCAACCCAGATTACTCTAGGATTTTATGAAGATATAATTAATAGAAAATAGGGTATTATAACGATAATTGTCTCAATCTTAAATTTAGACAAAGCTGATAATGCCTCTAGTTGGTTATGGGACCAATTCATACTCTTGCCTGTTTCATAGGTGGATATTGTCGTTGGAACTCCTGGAAGATTGGATGACCTGGTTTCAACAGGAAAGCTTAATTTATCTCAAGTTAGATTCCTGGTTCTGGATGAAGCTGTACGTAGAGAACTAAGCGATACTAAATTTTTGTTCTTAAATGCAATATGACATTTCCTAAAAGTCAGCAAAACATGATTGTTCTATAGTATTTGGTACTTCAGTGGAACAACAATGAGCTACCTATAGGCTACTCCAGGTTAATCATCTTGTAACTATAGGAACCTATATATTACTAATTT
>VWZK01017221.1:13415-59450 GCA_013396935.1 Baryphthengus martii
TTTTTTTTTTTTTTTTTTTTTTTTTTTTCCTTTTTATGCCCCCTGGTAAAGTTTTTTTTTTTTTTTTTTTTTTTTTTTTTTCTGACCGAGAAATGTTTCAGGCTGTATTCACAAGGTAGTGAAGTCTGTGCCTGTCACCATACAGGGAACTAACTTCAAAGGACAAAGACGAGATAAGCATTTTTGATTACCCAGCAGATGAGGCCAATGAATGTTGTAGTCAATATGCTGTGAAACGAGTGCCTCTCCCTGTGATCTGTTATTCAGTTGCACTATAATCACAAAGATGGAATGCCTTGGGGTATTAGCTAGGAGAAGCCGCTGAGACACATACATACTCAATTTCTTTTGAAGCCCAGCAGCTGTACTTGTAAATGCTTCAAACTTTTACTTTTTTTTCTCTTGCTTAATAATATTATCCCAGCCAGACATTGACCTGTCCATCTAATTAAATGAGATAATTTCTGAGATTACAAGTTTATTGTTTATTGAACTCAATGGTATAGACTGAGAAATGAGAAGTAAGAATTTCAGCTTAATTTCTTTTATTTTATTCCCATGTAGGATGGCCTTCTCCTCCAAGGTTATTCAGATTTCATTAACAGGATCCACAGTCAAATTCCTCAGATCACTTCAGATGGAAAGAGACTTCAGGTATAAAATGTGTTCATGATTTCGCAGGGTTTTTGTGGTGGTTTTGGTTTGTTTGGGAGTGGGGTATTGTGTGATGTGCACTGCTTCCAGTTGTTGACTTATACAGCATGGAGCATGCTTCTTTGAAGTGGAGTTTATTACGCTTCTTGTCCAAAACAAACACTTGTTCATGGAGTTCAGTAATTCCTTGTGAGTATGTATTTTTAGGATGTTAGATCTGGAATCCCAGTGTTCTAGCAGTATTTGAGTTAATTTTTCAGATACGTTTATATCTAAATATTAAGTACATACATTATGATTTCTAATGATCTTGACTTGTCAGCTCTCAGTAATTATGCTTTCTTCCTCTTAAATGAGTGGATATTTGTAAGAGAATAATTAATTAGCTTATTTTGTCTTTTGTCTCTCAGCGACTGGGTGATTTCTGTGATGAATAAAGTCAGTCAGGGACTCCTGTTGTGCTACATTATGCTATTCAGCTGCATAACACTCTCTTCCAATTCTACTCTCACGTTTTTTGCTGGGAGAATCTGATCTTCAGTGGTAACCATATGGCTTTTTTTCTTCTCAGGTGATCGTGTGCTCTGCAACACTACATTCTTTTGATGTGAAAAAGCTGTCTGAAAAGATCATGCATTTTCCCACCTGGGTTGATTTGAAAGGAGAAGATTCTGTCCCTGAAACTGTACACCATGTAGTTGTGCCTGTAAATCCAAAAGCTGACAAACTCTGGGAAAGGCTTGGCAAGAATCATATCAGGGTAAGTGGTCTGTAAGTGAAAATTAAGATTATTTGCCCATATTAACTTACTTAACCTTCAGAACTGAGGACTGCTGTTGTAGGATCTTTGCCGGCTGTTGAAACAGCTTAATATATCTGCAATGGTTTGTCCCATGGTAGTTAACATTGTGATATTGGTGGTGTTGTAAATGCTATTTCTGAACCAGCTCAATCTTACAAACATGATTGAGGAAGATAATAAAGTAACATTCTTACTTGTACTAGAGAACAATGGCACTGCACTGCTTTTTTCACTAATTTCACAGCTTTTCGTCTGTGGCCTACCTGTAGTTAGTACCTGTGTTTTTGATCAGTTTTGATCAGGAGGAAGTAAGCCTTCCAGCATATGTCATTCTGTAAAGTAGTTCTGTCTCTAAACAGTGCAAGGCAAGCAATTTTTAGAAGAATGGATTTCATCTCAGACTACATTTGAGAGTCTAGTTTTGAAGAGAAGGTGGTTGTTGAAGTCCTTGGTTTTCAAATTCTAAATAACCCGGGCCTGTGTTTTTGTTCTAAGCAACCCTTCTACAATTCCTCATTATCTCTGGAGCCTCCCTTTCAATTTGGTCTGTTACAGCCTTTTCTTTAAGTCTTAGGATGAATTTATTTCACTTGGGTTTTAGGCTTATGTCTGATTCAGCCTAGCATAGGGAAAAAGATAAGGAAAAACTATGTTTATGTGATTTCATGTTTATAGTACATTGTCTTCAGATTTGGTGTTTTCTGTTGTTTTGTCCATGTTTTTTAATTCTTCACTTTGTTCAAAGGTTGTTCCTGTCCTCTATCTACATAAATAATTTTATTGTCCTTTTTTATGAACAAGTTTTGTATACTTACACTTTTCTTTAGCTAAAGTTAGGTAAGTTTGGTGGGAGAACAGAATTCTAACATTACTTCTAAACTTTATTTAGCTTTTTGCTAATTGTATATTAATGGAGTTAACTGTTTCCTCTGTGAAGTATGGACTAATGATTTGGAATTTATTTGTTCGTTTTTTTTCCCAGACTGATGAAGTACATGCAAAAGACAATACACGACCTGGCGCTAACACTCCAGGTAATCAAGTTCCTTCAGTCAAGTTCCTCCAAAGTTTTATTTATACATTTTTGTAGTTGTGAAGAGAAATCTTTCTGTGATTGGGGGAAGCAAAAAAGACTTGAATATATATATTTTGCGGGTATGTGATCAGCAAGGGATTGTTGGTATGTAAGTAACCTGAAACTCTGTAGTAGTTTTGTTCTGTCTGCATTATATTAGCTTGGAGCAAAGGAGCATGGGGTGGGGAGAAGGAAAACCTGAAGTTCAAGCTCACTTGCTCTTCTAATAAAAGTTTATATGCTGAAAGGCTACAGAAAACTTTAAATGTATACTGTTCAAAGACTCTTCGTATTTTTAAACAATTTGAGTGAAACAGCTTCTTTACTTTTACTTAGAAATGTGGTCTGAAGCTATTAAAATTCTGAAAGGAGAATACACTGTTCGGGCAATCAAAGAGCACAAGATGGACCAAGCCATTATTTTCTGCAGGACTAAACTTGATTGTGATAATTTGGAGCAGTACTTCATCCAGCAGGGTGGAGGTAGTATTTTTCACAAAAACCCTTGTTTTGCTAACTTTCCTGTTTGTTTCAAAGACAAAGTTGTCTACTAGAGATCACTGATATTCAGACACCACACTAATAAAATCATGGTTAAGTCTTTTGATGTACTAATTGGGCATAAAAGTCAGGATTGGTAGCAGGAAGCTGCAGGGATGTCCTTTGTGGGAAGAGGAAGTGAACTGCCCTGTGCCTATCCTAGACAGCTCTGAAATGTCTGGAAACAACTCATCATGCACCAAAACTTGAACCAATAAGAAGAGTATGTGGTGCCTCTGCTGAAATGTATATAGAAAAAGTTAGAGTTGCTAGGAACACGAGACACAGAAAGAAATGTGCTTGTACAGAAGTACTCATGGAAGGAGAAATGTGGGAGAAAACACAGGGGGACACTTAAAGGGGAATGTGTGAGGAGAAAGATGAAAACACATTTGTAGAAACAGAAGTTTAGACTAGGAAGGGGTGAGGAGACATGCCTGCACAGACCTCCTCTGGAGAGGAAAGGTGTTTGTTTTAATTGCAGTCATTCTTTTTCCCCAATGCCTGTGTCAGTAATTGATAGTAAATTAGGTGAAGTTTCCCCTGAGTCAAAACAAACAAAACCCCCAAAATGTACTTTTTTCCAGTTTCACGTGGTATTGTATTATAACTTGTTATGCATTAATAACATCATGTATAACTCTTTCAGGCCCTGATAGGAAGGGACATCAGTTCTCATGTGTCTGTCTGCATGGTGACAGAAAACCCCAAGAAAGGAAGCAAAACCTGGAAAGATTTAAGGTGATGCAGCAGATTTGTGAAGGCCTTTCCCTTACTTCCCTATATCTGAAGTCGCATGTCAATTTGTGTTGCTAGTTCTCCATTTAAATTAAATTAAGTTCGAAAGCTGTATGACCCACATCCTGAAATTCTGTGAGGCACAACTTCTGTGGGTGGAAATCTGTACTGTCAGTCAGTATGACCTTTGAGTTTTAATTGAGAGGATAGGTGGGCTTACTTCTAAATAAAGCCTAAATTTAAGTTAAACTCTGTAACAGATTGCATTTTTTCAGAGTCCTTGATTCTTGAATATTAAAAAAAAAAGTTATTTAAATATCAGACAGTTTGGTTTTGATTATGCCATTTATAGATTTATACTTGCCTTACAGTGTTGGGGAAAGAAATACAGATTTAATTTGACCAAGCTTTTCATGTTCAAAACGCACTGTTGCACTATGCAAGAGCTTTATTTGAAGTGTTCTCAAATGTACAGAGCCACTTATAGGTGAATTAAATGTGAAGGACTACTGTTTGATTCCCCGAGGTTTGTTTTATTTAGCACACCACTTCCTTACAACTGTGTTTTTCTGTAGAGAGGAGATGTCCGTTTCTTGATCTGCACAGATGTTGCTGCTAGAGGAATTGATATTCATGGTGTTCCCTATGGTAAGACATAACTTTTCAACTGAGGTATTGAACTGCATACAACCTCGATACATTGCAGTCCTGTCAACTAGTTAAAACAGACCTCTGACTTACCATTTCATTTTTAAAAAGTTGTAGATGTTAAAGGCGTAAATTAGGCAACTTTTAATTTGATTGTTCACCGTACCTTCTGAAATGGCTGATGATGTTCTGCATTGTTGGGCGTTCTTCATTTGTTTTTCTACTCTGGTCAAAAAGTAATCATGGAAAAAGCAGTTTTGTAGTGGAAGCCTTTAGTGAGAGTATTGCAAGTAATGACACCTGTAACTACTGTAATAGAGCTCAAGTACGTACCTGGACTAAGGAGAGGGATTGTGGCAATCAAACTCATATTTCTTTTAGATGTCTGATCTGTGACCTTAGCTCATATATTTTTTATTTAAATCCCATATTTTCTGTGGATTGTGTATATCTTCTACAGTTATCAATGTCACACTCCCTGATGAAAAACAGAACTATGTTCATCGAATTGGGAGAGTAGGCAGAGCTGAGAGGTATGTATGTGCCAGGTAGTCACCATGTTTTCTTGATTATTTTTTGTTGCTATTTCCTAAGTTGGCAGTAGTTACTGAAATATGTTTTCTCTCTCCCTTTATTTCAGGATGGGTTTGGCAATCTCCCTTGTGGCAAAAGAGAAGGAAAAGGTAATTATGCTCCAAAGCGAACCTGAACAGACATTATTTACTGAAGTTCTATCCACAGCTGATACCTGACTTTAATATTCTGCATTGGAAAACTGCTTGTTTATTCGTGCTTAATTGCAAGGGAATATCTGAATTTTTTTCATGCTATGACTAATTCAAAATGAATGTACTAAACTATTTCACAAAGTTTAGAAGTTGTTTTCCTTTATTTCTAGGTTTGGTATCATGTATGCAGTAGTCGTGGAAAAGGGTGTTATAATACTAGACTGAAGGAAGAAGGAGGTTGTACCATATGGTACAATGAGATGCAGGTAAACATTTTGCTTAACCAGAATGTCCTAACCCTCTACAAAACTATGGGATGTAGTAGAGTTGGAGAAAAGGAGACTGAGAGGAGACCTTCTTGTTCTCTAAAACTACCTGAAAGGAGATTGAAGCAATGTGGGAGTCAGTGTCTTCTCTCATGGAGCAAGCAGTAAGACAAGAGGAAGTAGCCTCAATTTGCACCAAAGGAGGTTTAGATAAGATATTAGGAAAAATTTCTTCACAGAAAAGGTTGTGAAGCATTGGAACATGCTGCCCAGGGCAGTGGTGAATTCACTATCCCTGGAGATACGTAGAAGACGTGTAGCTGTGGTGCTGAGAGCCATGGTTTAGTGGTGACTTGGCAGTGCTGGGTTAATGGTTGGACTTGATGATCTTGCAGGTATCTTCCGACCAGAACGATTCTATGATTTTATGAAGTACAAAGCTAGTTTTGGGATGTTTACAAGTTTTTTATTCCATTTGAAGAAAAAAATAGAGAACTTTGCAAGTCATGCTTTCAATAAGTTATTTAATTATAAAAGCTTATCTTATTATTCCCAGCCAATTCTGTTGGTGTCTTTATTTTCAGCTGCTCTATAGTCTTCATGTCAAATGTTGTTAAGAGTTGCAGGATGTTAGTTACACATTTTTGTTTAGGTGGCTTGTTGCAAAACTGTAAGTTACGTAAAACTATTGTTCCTCTAACCTGGAAATAATGTGTCACTTAAGGTCACTTTCATTGGGATTTGTATACCAAGTATGAATGCTTGTTAAATTCACAGTGCTTCCCTTCTTTCTCCATTAAAAAAGGGTGAATGATGTGTAATCTGTGGTAAAATAAGCTTGGACTGTGAGCTCTGTATAACAAAGTAGCCCCTCTCACACATGTAGGGTAGTATGTAAAATACAGGTTGTTAGGTAAGAACTTACAGAGATTGTAAATGAACTTGTATAGTCTTCTTATGCAAAAAATTTGTTCGTTTTGGTGTCTGCAACCAAATTGTTTTCTGTGTAGAGTTCCTGTTGAAGCTATTTGAATGTGACTCTCTGTAACACTAGTCTGAATGATGTCTTGGACCCTAAGAGTACTTCAAGATTTTATTTTTTTTTTTATAACTTTTTCTTTAGTTGCTGGGGGAGATCGAAGAACACTTAAACTGCACTATTGCCCAAGTCGAACCAGACATAAAAGTACCAGTAGATGATTTTGATGGGAAAGTTACATATGGGCAGAAAAGAGCTCTGGGTGGTAAGCAATTAACTACTCTTCACTTACCTTGTTATGCAATGCTTTGCTGTGCAGCTACAGAATGATAGATTTGGGGGGGGAAAAAAAAAAAACACACCCAAAAAAACCAACCTGCTAGTTCTTCGCCATCTTCTGCATTTGTTACCTGCAGCCTCTTTTATTATCTGACTGTAAGTGACAGAGGCGTATGTACGCCTGTATTTTTATTTTTTATTTGTGCTTGTCTTTAACAAGTTACAAAGCTACTTGAACTTTTTGAATGGGTATGTTGAGCATTATTGGTTCTGCTGAAAAATGGCTTTGAGCACATCATTTAGATTGACTCTCTTTTGGCAGGTGGGCTGTATAAAGGCCATGTGGATATTCTGGCACCTACAGTACAAGAGTTGGCTGCCCTGGAGAAGGAGGCTCAGACATCTTTCTTGCATCTTGGCTATCTTCCTAACCAGCTGTTCAGAACATTCTGATTGTGCCACGCTTCAGACAAGAATTGAGTTAATAAATGCTCTATTCTGCAAATACAAGAATCCCATACTGAGTAGCAATAGTTAGAAAAGGATTAAAATTAAATACACTTCTTTCGTGATGAGCAGCATGTTCAGTGTTGTTAACTGTAGTAGCTGTTTTCTTGAAATAAAACAAGTCAAAGATCAAATGGTTTCTTTTGCTGTCTTTTGCCTTGCCTTGAGAATTACTTTGCAGAATCATTCTTTCCATAGCTTTTTCTTTTATTGAAGTTACAAGTATTGTTAAGCAAATATGGAAGAAGGAGAGTTCAATTCTTTTTCTTTACAGTATATATGTTACAGTTACTTAACTATCTTTGTATTTTTGATTCTGTAATAACTAGACTTCTCAAAGTTAATGTGTCTTAAATTTCTAAAATTGATCTTGTACAAAGAATTCTACAATACCCTTGAGTTCATGGAAAGGTAACACGTTAGAGAGGGCAGACTGAGACTCCTAGCTGTTATAATAAAATACATAATATTTCACATGAAGTCAAACAAAATTAAATATTAAATTTAGGATCAGGTAACATCCCACAGCCACAGTGAACTGGTCATCATAGAACTCTTCCTTTAGTACCTTCTATATACTTAAAAACTGGAGGAGAGAGAAGGGTAGAGCACATAACTTGCTTATTGTTAGAACTACTTGGGAAGAAAAGATCTATCCCTTGTTGTGTTGGTGTTCTCTTGTCAGACTAGAGGACTGAAATCTATTGACCATAAGTCAATGAAAATTGATTTATTGCAGAGCCTAAAATTTTAGGTACAGGAGAAAACAGAACATGCAAATTGAAGCTCAGAGTAAAAACAGTTTCATGTAGTTTTAGAGTGAACATACTATATCTTTAGTTGGGGATCACTTAAATAGGAAGGAAGAGGACAGGTACATGGAATCAAAATTATATCAGCATTCATCTTTTTCTTAAAGGTAACATTTATTTTAAATTTGCTACATGTTCAGAGTGCTGATATCTTTCAGAATTAGCTCTTGAGTATCGAAACTTCAGTGAACTATTACAAATTGTGATTATTTAACATGGCTTTTTCCAGTCCTAAAAATGAAAGTTGCTTTAGGTGTATAGCCTTAGGCATGCCAATACGTATTTTAAACTTGTGCTTCCTTGGTGCAGGAGCTGAAATTGCTAAAATAGCCTAATGTATACTTGTTTTAAGAAGGGGTTTGCTGATGTGCCTTCAAACATTGCAGCATGACAGAGGTACAGGAGGGAAGAGTTTCTGGTTGAGAAACTTTAAAGGTTGACTGAGATGTCAAGAATCACCTAGCGCTAAACAACAGGAAATCCCTGCTGCCTTGATGAGGAATCTGTAGGAAAAAGATGGGATGGCACATAAACTGTTCGCAATTGTTTTGAGCAATCTGGTCTGGGCTGTTCATATTGCTTGCGGTTACACTGCCAGCTTAAAACACTGAAAAGATGACCTTTCTGGAAAACATCACATTTCTTCAGAAAGCAAGTTAAGGTTATTTAAAACCAAAAGAATCTTTAAAAAAAAAAAAAAAAAGAAAAAAGACAAGTGAAATTATGCCAAATTACAGTAGTCCCTGGTTGTTCACTGTCTTAGTATTTTGAATTCAGCATGCACAGGCCTTTACACTAGTAACAGCGATAAGCCATATGTAGCTAGACAGGCATAATTCCAATTAAAAGCTTTAACTATCTTTCCTGAATCAAGCACTGACTTTTTTTTTGTATCCACAGTCAAGATACGAAGGTGTTTTTCACATTGGCAGCAGATAAATATGCAGGAATTTAATTTCTTTGAATCAGGTGTTGTTTGTCTTGTTATTGGGAGTATTCCACGTGATAGAAAAGAAAAAGAATTCCCATTGAAATGAAATACCTAGCTGTGTGTCTTTATACATATGTATCCATGTAGGTTGTTCCACATATGTGTACTAAATGAGTATGATTGGGGGGGTGGTTGTTCCAAATGTTTTTTTTCAGATGACTTACCACTGATTCCCTCTTGGTGGTGCTGGTGTTTCACGGATAACGAGTGGACGTTGGTTTCCCAGCCTACTGCTGCCGGCTGAGGCAGTTAGATTCTCCCTATTCTTTTTTTTCCTTTTTCCCTTTTTTTTTTTTTTTTTTCTTTCTTCTCTTTAGAAATAAACAAACTACCAAATGAAAAAGAACGTAAAGCTGTTAGGACTGTGCGTGTGGAGCACAAACTCACAGGGAAGGGTCTTTGCTTCACTGGCTGACTTCTTGTCTCAGCTTGAATAAACATGCAGTTTAAGTTGTTAGGATGGTTAATCCACTAACTTCTGCTTGTTCCTTGTCTAGATACAATGCTAATTCTTGCTACTGTACATGTCAAAACTGTGTTTATTTTTTTTTTCTCAGTGTTGATTTCTAGGGCTGACTCACTGAAAAGAGCACACAAAAACCCCAGGCTTTCCTAAATGCCCTCAGCAGCATTTGTTGCAATTTACTGGCTTTAGAACTCTATGCAAATCCCATGTAAGCATGCTTGCTGTGCTTCAGTTTTTCTCACTAAAAGCAGAAAATGTGGAAAATTGAAGTTTAGCCTAAGTAAAATAAGCAGAATAAAATTTCTAGTTTTAAGCTTGTTTGGGTGTTGTTTTTTTCAAGTTGTAGTAATAGCTGTGAAGTTGGGGTAGGAAGAGATTTTTGGTTGACTTATTTAGTTTATCACTCGCTTGCTGGAGCACCCCTCTTCAATAGCTTTGTATTTTTAACTGATTTGCTTGTACAGTATCTTGAGAGAATTCACATTCTTATTGGACGATTAACTATTCATTTGAGTATTTATAGCTACTGGTAGTAATCTTTCTTTGTTTTCCTTTACACTGCTATAAAGGTTCCTTTTAGGGAAGGGAAAAGGATACAGATGGTGTTTGCCACTCAGCATCCAAACTGCTGAGCTGGGGGCCCCCTTTTAGTACACTCCAAAGGCAGGAGTTCACTGGTGTCTTATGCTTTAAGTATGGTTCTGTTTTGCTACTGTGAAAGCAGACAAAATTGCTGCTGGCAACACAAACTTATACTCCAGTCTTCTCATGTTTATGGAATCACACATACAAATAAACGCGCTTGGTCTATTTGAAGAGGTAATTGGCCTGTGGTCACTACCATATGTGAATATCCCTATAATGCAAGGAGCTGGGATCCTACTTAAACTGATTAGCAAGATAACTGCATCCCTAATAGATCAGATAAATGTAAGAAAGGTGAAAAATGGGGTGGTGAGTTCAAAGGATGAGCTTTACTAAGGAGTGTGTACCCTCCTGCCTTGCACCTCTATTTGTAGTGTAAAAGCTAGGGGCACTTAAAGAAACCCTTTGCAACTGCAATTACACCAACGGTTGCTAGTGGACAAAATGAAGATTTACAAGGGGTGAGGGAAAGGAAAACCTGTGGCTTGTGTAAGGAATCCTCCTAACAATGGTACTTCTTTGTCAAGTTGCTTGAAAGCAAAGTTGCCGCTTCCCAGAGTTGCTACTAGTTGCAGATACTAACCCTTTCTGTGAATGATGAGTGAGCTCTTAATCACTTTTTATTTTCAAAAACCACTTTGCGTCTTGTACTGATTTTTGTCTGTAGTTCCTGGTTTCCTACAAATGTGGCTGGATCCACAAATAAAGAAACTGAAGTAGGGGGATGCAGTAATCTACTGAATGTCAGCCAAGAGGGGCAAGAACTTTCATAATTTCTTTGCAGCAGTGATATATTAAAGGGTCTTTCATGATACTCGGCACATAAACGAAATAGTCTTTCATAATGGTTATTATTATTGGAAAACATAAAAGGTACATTCATGAAACCTATCCTGTGTCTACTGAGCACCGCTGCTTGCTGCAGTGCCTAAGGCATATAGCAGAATATTTCTCTGAAGGGATTTACTTGATATAATATTTGGCAGAAAAATTAAAAGGACAAACAGCTAACTGATAAATAGAGAGCAGATTGCTGGAATTCAGTTGAGTCCAGTTAGCATTGAACTAATACCATTGTGGGTGACAGGATACGCTACCACTCCAGAAAGATGTGGGTCTCCCTCATGTAGGTGCTACACTCTACCTACTAGTGCTGTACAGAAAGTTCAAATAGCCTGGGAACATCTGAACCGCCATCAAGACCTTGTGTTTAGACAGCTTGAACCATCCTATGTACATAACAACGTTTAATTTCAAAATTTTAACATGTATGGAAATGTCATAGTACTCATATTTCATAAACCTGTGTTGCCACTGCAGACTCACTTTGTTTGCTATCTTTTGATAGCACTCAAATGCTGCAGAATTGTCCACAGGTGACTTTCTTCTGTTTGTTGGTTGTTGCAATACACAAAGCTCAATGAGTGATTTGGATGGTATCAATTAAAGCCGTCTTTCTACAGATCTGTCTTTGAGAACCAGCATCCTTTGAGCGATAGCTGTGATTGTGATAGAATTTGTTCAATTTATAGTACCAGTTATGAAGGATAACAAAAAGCAATTATATCAAATTTGCTTTTGTTGTCATTTGTGACTATCTGCTATATTATCAGTGTGAAATATGACTATCTGTTATTTAGGTTTTAGGCAATGTGTTCTATGAATTTTTGGTTATGACATTTAGTTTCTCTGAACAATAATCGTATTTTTAAATTAAGTACTTCAAAATAGGAAACAAATAATTTGTTAGCATGCAGTAGTATACAGTTATGCTTTAAACATTCCTGTACCAAATACAGTAAGTCTGAGTGAGTGGTTTTTTTAATTGAGCTTTAACCTTTTTTGGAAAAAAAAAAAAAAATTGCTCTTCATTCCCTTACAACAGGAGTTTAAGCAGTATTTGGCTAAAATAGTTAAAAAGAAGTAAGTCTTACGAAAAGAAAGTCTACTCACTTCAAAGCACTGATCTTTGATGGTATTTCTAACAGATGTAAACAATGAGAACAGAATTTAAAATCAGTAGAAAAATAAAATAAAATAGTCCGAAGTCATCTGAATTTTTCTGTCAGCATCCCAAACTCTGCTTAGGAGTTTTGCCAACAGCCATTGCTGCCAGGTGGTGCTTTTACATTAGGGATTTCATTTAGTCCAAATTTCTAAAACACAGTAATTTTTAGTATATGGTAAATACACCTATTTTTTCTGTATTTCTTACTAAGCTTTAACTTTTCTGGTATGTATCTCCAAGCAACTATTTCTGATGGCTTTAACATAGTCTTTACACCTAAAGAAGGAAAATGTTTGGTCTTACGCTTTCCCTATTAAACTTGTATTTTTTCAGTATAATATCTGTGATCTCAGAGGCTTCCTCCATGTGTTTTACCTCGTTTAATCAGGTAGGTAACTTATGTAAATGCTATCCTCTAGGATGCAGCCTCCTTAATAAAGCAGGAAATCCCTGGGAAACTGTCCAAATAAACACCGCACAGGCTACCAAAATCAGAAATACAAGTTTGTATATGAAATGTTTTCATCAAGCCTGTATAATACCCTCTTAAAAGTCGTATCTTTTCCTGAGATGGCATCCAATAAAGTGACCTTTCTACTTGTCAGACCATGTGTGCATCCAGTTGCCTCTCCTGTTACCCTACTGATGAAAAGTGAGTTAACTTTTAGTCCTATATCAACAGAATTGTTTGCTTGATGGCTTTCAGATCATAGCTCTTGAAAATCAACCAGAGGCTGGAAGAAAATGTATCTGGGTACAATGGGGAAGAAATGTAAGCTCCCTATATTTAAAGAAGGAACGCAAATCAAATCCTGACTAAGACCTAAATGGCCAGTTTGAAAATAATCTTCTAAATAAGTGTTTCCATAAGTGACATGATTTTGGGTAATTAAGTTTTGTGATGCCCAAATAAGCTGTGGTTTTAAGGTTGTGAGCTTTAGAGATCAGTGTCTTAACAATCTTAAATGTATATGATAGCCTTGACTATGCAAATCAATATGCAACAAATATAAATTATCCTTATTCTCTAGCATACTGGTATTGTGTAAGGCAAATTAAAATAATGTGGTTTGATATGCCATGATGAAAAATCCTCTCACTGAAGCGTCTGTATCTCAGCAAGATGTCAGTTTTTGCAGCTCATTCACAAATCCCAACCTCAGCTCTGTTCTGGTTCAGATTAGGTTTGTACTGAATAAAACCGAGTGTAACAAAAGTAAGCAGGAAGCAATTCCACCCCTCAAATCAGGCCATCCCAGTTTTCCTAAGTGTTTAATAAGAAGCTTAACACATTGCCAACTCGGGTAGAACCTGTGACATGTTATTCTCTCCTTTTATAAAGTGATGCTCTATTGTGCAAAACATTATATCCAAAAGTGACGCTTTCTCAGGCAATATTTACCAAACTTAAGCCTCTAACTGATGTGAAGAAGAAATCATAGAATGGTTTAGGTTGGAAGAGATCTCTGAAGGTCATCTAGTCCAACCCCCTGGCAGTGAGCAGGGACATCCTCAACTAGATCAAGTTGCTCAGACCTTTGTCAAACCTCACCTAGAATATCTCCAGGGACGGGGCCTCAACTACCTCCCTGGGCAACCTGTTCCAGTGTTTCACTACCCTCATGGTAAAGAACATATTCCTAATATCCAATCTAAATCTGCCCTTCCCTAGTTTAAAACCATTACCCCTTGTCCTGTCACTACAGGCCTTTGAATAGTCCCTCTCCAGCCTTCCTGTAGGCCTCCTTCACGTACTGGAAGGTCACTATTAGGTCTCCCCAGAGCCTTCTCCTTTCCAGGCTGAACAACTCCAGCTCCCTCAGCCTGTCTTTGTAGGAGAGGTGTTCCAACCCACTGATCATTTTCATGGGCCTTCTCTGGACTCGTTCTATCAAGTCCATGTCCTTCTTGTACTGAGGGCTCCAAAGCTGGACACGGTACTCCAGATGAGGTCTGACCAGAGCAGAGGGACAGAATCACCTCTCTCGATCTGCTGGACACAGTTCTTTTGATGCAGCCCAGGATGCAATTGGCCTTCTGGGCTGCAAATGCACACAATCCTTAGCTCCAGGTGACTATTTACTGGATTAAACTAATTAACCTTCACAGATAAATTAGGTTTTGCAGTTAGTTATGTTTTCTAAGAGAGCACCGCGGCACTCCTGACAAGTGTTTGATGTGGAGAAAGTTTTTAGGAAGAATGAGGTAGTTCTCAAAGGTGCTTCTGCTGTGAGAAACAATTTCCAGCACTATACGTTCTCCTTGCTTTGCTATATAGTGAGATGCTTTTTGCTATATAAGCAGCAAGCGCTCATGTTTTGTTTGCCACACAGTTTGTTTAAAAAATTTCATTCCTCAAAGTTTTTGCAGCAAAAGGTATCGTTCATGTATCATTTTTTAGTCATCAGGAATTGGCTTTAGTTTTAATAATTTAATCTATTAGTTTAATAAGAAAAAAAAAAATGAGGAGGGAAAGGACAACAGTGGGCAAGGGTAGCCCAGCTAGAGCTTAGTCTAATGCCGTGACGTGAAACCTGGACTGCTGTTTACGCTGTGTGCATTGTATATGTAAGCGCTCCCTGTACCTCTCACATTAGCCTATTAGATTATATTATTTCAGCCTCCCCTTCGGATAAATGGTGGGTACATCTGCGTGTGCCAGGTAGTGTGTTGTTGCTCTTCCTTTCTTGGGGCATAGGAAATGTGCACAAGGGAGGAGGGAAGATAAATGGGGACTAAGGCAGCAGCGGTATGGGAGGACGAGATTCCTCTAAGGAAACTTGCTAACATGAGACCTAACAAAGGGGTGAAATTAAGAGCAGCAGCAGGTTACTGTGAATCATTCTGGATTTGATAGAGGCAGAAAAATTGGGGAATCACATGGCAGACCCTGCTTTATTTTTGTAAAATTTTAGTATTGCCACTGTGGCAGGTGAGCATTTTCTCAAAGAAAACTGATGCCTTCTGATACAAGTCAAGGATGGCTTATTTTCCTCACTATCTCTCCAAAGAGGGAATATATGAGCTTTCAGGCTCAAGAACACTAATTTAAAGGAACAAGCAAAATGGTTGAGGCAGACAAGTAATGACCACAATGAAGAAAGGAATGACAAGCAGCCTGTACCAGTGCTGAAGCTTCAGGTGACAGAGCACTGGAACAGGCCACCCAGAGAGGTTGTAGAATCTCCTTCTCTGGACATTTTCAAAACCCACCTGGATATGTTCCTGCGTAGCCTACCCTAGGTGATCCTGCTTGGGCAGGAAGGTTGGATTCGATGATCTCCAGAGGTCCCTTCCAACCCCTACCATTCTATGAATCTATGAATTTAAGATGTTCCTGGATTTCTCTGAGAAACCACTCTATCTACTACAAAATCCATTTCCTATGCCAGTGGATATCATTTTTTTTTTTGCATGAAAATGTTCTGCTGTGTCAGAAGGAGAGGGATTTTTTCCTTTCTGTGACCAAAAATCTGTCCTTTACATACATTGGTTTCTTTGAGAAACCAAAGAGTGGATCAAGATACTTTTTCATGAAGTGTTTCATGTAAGGAATGAAATTGTTACGGTCAAATGAACTCCTAGCTGAGCAAACACACTAAACTCCGAATTCATTGGAAATTACTATAAACAGATTTCATGCCCTGAGAGGTAATTCCTGAGTGGTGGCAAAGATGTGTAATTATTGCTAAATTTAGCAGCATAATTGAAGTCCTGTAGTCAATTGTAGGTCATAACACTACTTGTGCACACTGACAGGAACGTACAGGAATATGTAAATTGCAGGTTGGTTGGCTGGCTGTGTGTGCAGTTGCAACTAGTGGAGGTTGCACTGTGTTTGGAAGACTCAGTAAGTTCCCCCTTGTGCTAAGGATTGGTCTGCCCCACAGCCAAAGACTGATGCAAGGACTGTATTTTGGTGGTATGCCATTTGTTATGGTGAAGGTCAGATTTGCACAGTTTGTATGTTGTAAAGGCCCGGAAGAAGGTTGCAAGGTTGACCTACTTATTTTATTTTATTTTATTTTATTTTATTTTATTTTATTTTATTTTATTTTATTTTATTTTATTTTATTTTATTTATTTTATTTTATTTCTCTTTAAGTTTGAGAGTAAACACAGAAGTGGTAAGAGATGTTATTTTGAAATATTTCCACACTTGAATTTTATTTTTTTTAAAGCATTACTTTTTTTTTTTTTTTTCTAAATGAATGACTGGTGTTGGTCATTACCGTTCCAAGTGCTGAAGCAGAGATTAAAACAAGAAGCTACAGGCATCTGCATTCATAACTTGATTACTTTGACTCATGTTCTTGGTGGTATTACCGTTCTAGCATTATCTCTGACACTGTTTTCAACACTTTCCCTTGGTCTCTGGTTCAAAAGGAATAGCTGAGGCCAGAGTGAGCAAGCGGTGTTTTATGGTCTATCCAGAATGATAGATTAGGAACAAGAGATCAACCTGGATGGGTCCGAATTGGATTGACCATGCTTCATGCCAATAAAAAATCTTTTGCGCAGGTTGGGTGAAGTTGAAGGAACGCTGATTATTATTAACTAAGTGCACATTGATATATCCTTAATGAAGAGTGGGAGGATGTAGCCTGTTGGTATTGTCATTAAGACTCCCAGATAAATTACACACTTGACTGCTGCCATATGTTAGCTGGGAATGACATTGCAACCTGTCTGCAAGAGGGAACCTCATGAAGAATTATAGCCATCACTCTTCTTTAGGCACCATTTTCATGATGTTGTACTGGATTTGACTTTTAATTATACCCATATATATACCTGCAAATGTTTTCAAAATAGCAGATTTCAAAAATTGTCTTTGAACAGTTTAGTTGGCCTCAAAATTACTTCCCTGTCTTTTTATTTGAACCTTAGTTAAGGAATTGTAGCCAAACAAAGTCCTACTTTTGCTGATTTGCTGAGAGGGAGCAACAAAGCAACATGACTATTGGAATCCAGCTGCTTTTCTATGTAAGAACTGGAGAAAAAATCAGAAATAACTGTGCAAAACTCTATTTCAAAGTGTGACACAGTCTGGATGATCATTTTTAAAAAAATTTTTGTGTGCTACTGCGCATTATGGTGGTATTAGGATCGTGGAAGTACTACAAAAGGACCGTGTAATACTGGTAATTTGTATTGGGATTTTTTTTTTTTTTTTGAGACACTAATGGAAATAATTTTTAAAAGCTTCTGTCTTTAGCAGTGCATTTTATTTGATGGAATGTTTGCTGTAGAAATCTAGAAGATACGGATATGCTGATGACAAAATTGATTGTTCTTTAACTTAAATTGTTTGCTATGTTGCTAAGCATTTATTTAAAAAGCTTTATTCCATAACATGCACTACAGCTTTCTGAAACAGCACAGAACAGCCCAAGATCTCATGTTTAAAAATTAAATTCTAGTATTATATTAAAAAAAAAATCATCACTCCTGCAAGCAATACTTTCTAATGGTCTAATGATCTCCATCTTGAAATTCAATTTTCAATGGTGGTTCTAGGACCACACATGCTTCATGTTTCTACATTAAGCTCCTATGAAATTGAAACTGGATGAGGGATTTTCCCTACCTATGAATTTGGTCTTTCCATGACATGTGAGTTCAGAGAATACAGAAAAAAAATCAATTCATACATATTTATCCTCTTCTATGTCAAGGAAACTTTCATATGTTTTTATGTTTTTCACAATGTAGGATAATGATGCTGTTTATATTAAAACATAAATATTTTATAGATACAATCAAAAAAAACCCATATAAATAATGCTAAAGGTCTGACTAAAATGTAAAAGCAAAGAAATGTGAAGCTTAGCTAGGAAATTCTGGTCTATATGATATTCTGCAGGAACACGCTCTTTCTGTACCCAGTGATTGTATTTGCCCTTTTCTGTAGAGGATCATGATGGCAACTTGAGCTTAGCTGATAATTCACTGATACTTCTCTCATTCTCTCTCCCTGCTCCTACCCTACCCTTTCGCCATATTTAGGATCAAAATGCTCGTTTATGGTTAGGTTATGAAGCGGCTTGTACCACTCTGTCATTCTCTTCATTAGTTACTAACCCTGATGGATTGATACATATATGAGCACAAGTAAATATTTATAGAGAAGGGTTTTTTTTTTTCCAGGTTTTTAATACCAATAACTTGTGAGGATCCTCCCCCAAAATCCCCTACATTCTCAATGACGCATATCCATTTGCAGCTACGTTTGGAGACCAGTCAGTCACATGGTTTTACTAATATGTGCTCTGCTGTGTCACCATAGTTTCTTAGTTCATAAATAAATCAAGGATTGCCAAAATAATGTCTTGAAGAGGTCTAAATATAAGAATTTTCCATTATTACCCTTTTAACTAAACTTGTAATTTCATCATAAAAGACCTCAGTTTAACTTGATGCAAACTCATGTTGATTGGCATTAATTGTATTTTCCTCCTTTAATTTATTAATCAAGTCCCGGATCAGCCAGCTGTTCTGCTTTGGATCGATGTCAGTGTGACAGGCCTATAATTACCCAGGTCGTCTTATTTGCCCTTTTAAAATATTGACACAACATTCAGCTCTCTGCAATGTCTCTAGTGTTCCACGATGTATTGAAAATCAACATTAATGGCCCAGAGAGTTCCTTCACATGATGTCTCTCAAACCTTTAAATGTAAGTTGTTTGGACATGCCGATGTCTGCTTTTGGGAGCTACTTTTTAATACCTTTGTGAGCTACTATTAAAATTTTGTCATCATCATCAACTAAACACGATGGGAGGTTTTTTCATTAATGTATTTTGGAAATGTTTGGGAAACGCTTCTGTCTTTTCACTACTGTTATTGCTATTTTTTTTTTTTTTCTATTAGAGATCTTTTCTTAATCTTTTGATAAAGATTTTCTGATCCTTGCAGGATCAAGGAAAACCCTGTTCCTGTGTTTGATGTGGAAATCACTGCAACATCCCAGGTTTAACACTAGAGCTGCAATGTCAGAGGACAAGAGTAAACGAGGATGAATTTTGAGGTAAATATTACATTTGATGTAATGTATTTGATGTAATAGGCTCACCTGAAGGCCACAAAAAAGATTTAAATCTCTGTATGGTTTCAGCATCAGATAACATGCAGCCAAAGTGTGAGATAAGGGACCCCGACAGAGCTGAACTGGGGACACAAAGAGCCCAGTGCTGCAACACTTATAGTTAGTGTAAGGGGGAGGACAAACATGTTTGACAGCCTGCGCTGAAGCGTTGTATAAGCCTTGTAGCATTGTTTTAAGATAAATGTAACCTATGAACTTGTAGACCCACTGACGTCTGTCAAGCCTGATGTTCATTTGCAGAATAAGAAAATATCAGGCAAGCAAATATTTCAGTTAAATTCTCCAGGATGAAAAAGTCTCTCTAAAGCTGAGTAATGAGCAATAAACATGATAGAGGGGATGCTTGATGGGCTCACAGCCTTAGTGCCGTGAACAGCTCCATTGTCAATTGTACCCATTTCTCTTAATGTCACTTCTGGTGCTCCAGAGCTGCATGTCTCCTTGACAGTGGGGTCCCACAATACATAAACATCATGAAGCTGCCGCTCAGTAGTGGTAAAATCAGGGAAGGCTTCCCATGCTGCTGCTGCGGCTGATGGCCTGGAAAAGGAATGCTTTTGAAATGGGCTGTGCCATTCACTGCTTCACTTGATTGCTTCCTTCTCTGCATCAATCCCCATTTCAACACAGTGTGTCAAATCCTAAAATATCAGGTTAAAACAAGGTAACAAAAGGCTCAGGTTTTACCAGAATACATACCATTTGGTATTTGACTTTGGTAACTTCATAATGAAAAAAAATCCTCATTATTTCGTGACAATGTACTTTCCATTTCCTAAGGGGCTAGATCCAAAGTCTGCTATAGCCAGGAGAGGTCAAAGGAGGCATTCCTTTTTCTGGCAATAAAATCTCCAAAGACATGATACCGACATAGCTTCTGTTTGTGTTAATCATCGTGGAAGGATCAATTTCATTACAGGAAGCAAACGGACAAACAAATACTGTTTGTACAGTGGTTTTCATGAAGTCAAAGGACATGATCAGGAAAAGACCCTATGAGGGAAAATACTTTCCTTTTACAGAACCATTAAAATCACTTTTTAAGATTTCTAAACCCCAGTGCTTGTGCGTCATTCAATCTCACACGAATCTATAAAAGACTAATCTATGATTTCTAAATAGAGAAATCGTAGATCACTACCTTTTTTCTTTTTTTCTTCTAACACTGCAATAAAATTACTTTCACCAAAATGAAATGAACTGACGTTTTGTCATTATTTCTCCTATGTATGGATACAGCCTCTTGTCCCAGGTAGTGTGCTGGCCCAGAATAGAGAGTCAGCCTCATGTACATAGAGTTTTGATGTAACTATTATATAAGACAACAGATTATATATAAGACACATAAAAATCAGAGGAACAGTGGCAGTGTGTTAACATCATGAATGGCAGAGGAGCATTCTGGAAGTTGCAGCTGACATTGTGGAATTCATCACCATAGAAAACAGAGGTAAATTCAAGATACCCTAAAGAGTGTAAGGATATATAGGATGTCTGTATATGGATAATATACAACCCAAGATGTGGTTCTTAACAACAAGGACATTGTGATGGATACAAAATTTTCTGTTTTGTATTGGATTAGGAGAATCTCTAATTTGATCATACAAGGCAGTAGCTTTGCTCATATCCTTGCCATCACGAATAAGGGACTGCTCATTTTGGGAAGCTGATGATAGGACTGTTATATTTTTCTTGCAAAGGCTTAACAGGGAAAGGTAATGAAAGGTAAAGAAAATACAGGAAACTATTCAACAGGAAAAGCATCTGACTACCAATAAAGTTCTGTATACAGTTAAGGTTGCTGTTTTTCATCCATGAAGCCCTAAATCTAGTCTTTCCTTCCAGCAGTCTCTTTGTCTTGAGTATTATTACCATATTTGCAAATGCCAGTGAGGTTTGAATTGTAACCTTAATATGAAAGAGTCAATTTCCAAAACGTTGTACTAAATAGTCTGTTATTGTTTAAATATCAGGGCATGTTACAGGGCACATCTGGTTTTCTGGGCATCTGGAAGGTGGGGGATGAGAGAATATGAGATAGACAGAGTTTGAGATACAGTGGACTATTGGTATTCATTAATAACAGATAAATATTAAATTATTCATAGATTATGACATTTTGTATAGAAGATAGCATCAGACCTGTATGATGTTATTGAAATAAATATTAATAATCAATGGCATTTTTTTTCAATCTTGTTATCATAGTTACAACTAGTAAACTCACGATTCCTGTCAACTTTCTCCACATTTCCCCAAAATTACTGCTACTTTTCTGTTTTCTTCCAAGTTCTTAAGTCTGATAAGTAGCTAGCAATTTTCACGAGTTTTCATCCGTTTATTAACTGTAAAACTATAGTGAGCACTTTGCTGGTTTGAAACTAGCCCTTTGGTTTCAAAGGATATTATGAAGTACTAAATATAATCCTTTCACCAATAGTATATCCCTGTTCTGTAAACCACAGAGACACAGTGTACTGTGATTGCATGGGAAGTCACTGCTGCAACTCTGGTTATTCTGTTCCAAAACCATATGCTGCTAATACCTCAAAATTTCCTATTGATAACAAAAATAGCCTTATTATATGATTCTGACTTGGTTCTTTAACTTTATTTTACAACAATATCAACCATTTGACTTGATCAGTTTCCCCCCACACCTTCTGAATAGACAAACAGGTGATCATCAGACAAGACCTATTCATCTAGTATATTTTCAAAGTGCAACCACTTGGCCTGCATTCCTTTATCTCATTAAGCTAGATTGTAATATCCAAGTTTTTTTGGCTTATGGTTAGATATTTAATGTGATGTTTGATTACCGATGTACTTCATGCTGCCCAAATTCACATATTGTGATCAGGGTTTTTGAATGGCTTAAAATGTAACCCTCAATTCTGTTTTCTACACTGAAAAAAAATAAAATAAAATCAAGGAAACAGGAAAAAAATTCTAACAGCATGATTGGTGTTTCCTGAACTGGGAGATAATGATACCAATTAATTTTTTTTCCCCTCTTTTTATTCCTACTTTAAAGTATCTAAATGCACAAATAGGAGTCATGCCAGGTTAACCAATTGGCTGTTAATGAAACCTCCATGCAGAGACCCTCCCTAATCTACCCAACCCTCCAGAGATCAAACAGAGAGTTAACAGAGCAAAGCAGGTTATATGTGATGGATGTACATGTATAAATCACTTCCTCAAAGCTTAATTGTTCCAATTCACTCAGTGGCAACAAACTGCAAAGATTCTCACAGATATGTAACACTCCCTCTTCCTCCTCCTCCTCGGTAAGGATTATTGGCTGAGAGTTAGAAAACTCCTGGGAGTCCAGATGATATGGTAACAGAGTAGAAAGCAGCAAGACAAGTAGGGAATTAAAACAAGCACGTAAAAGAAATAATCATGATTTTTGTCTTCTCACAAGCATTTTAATGGCCCTGAGGGAATCCATACTGTTGCTTTAACTTTTGGTGTTGTGCAGATAGGTTTGCTTAGATGTTCTTAAAGAAGGCAACATTAAGAGACAATGGCAAAAGAAGAATAAATCATGATTCTTCAAAGAATGATTTGTAAAATTATAGAATAAAATGAATCTGTGACTCACAAGTTCCAAAAGGGCACTTATGACAATAGCTACCAAGAGTCCATATTTTTTTCTGGTTTGCTTTTGTTATTCTCAAAAATTTTTGGAATCTAATGATGTGAAGAACAGTTGGTTTTGTACTTCTTAATATTTCTCTTGTGCTTCCCTTCTCAGATATCCTTTTAGGAACTAATCTTAGAGCTCCTACAGAAAAAAAGTTCACTGCTTGAAGATTGCACTGAGACCAAAACCATCTCATTTACTTTGACAGAGGAATTCTGCTTTCCGTTATTATCTCACGGGTTTCAGTAGGACCTATTAATATACCAAGAGCAGAATTGCATTTGAGTGAAATTTTAAACGACTGCACAAATAAAATTTAATTAAATGTTTTTAAATATTATTTGTTTTCCATTTAAAATTGTTCTTCACATTTATTACTTGTCTTTCCCTCTGTTTTTTATCCTCTTGTATTGCTATTATACACATTTTCCTCCTTCTGCTAATATTCTACTCCAGTTGTTTTTAGCTTTTTCTATGCTCAATAAAAAGACTCCTGACAGAAAACAATCTATTTACTACTACTTATTGAAGTATTGATACTAATGGATAGTTGTTGTCCATTAAATGTTCCCTCTGAGCATATGCTGTAGAGTAAAAGAAGGTTGAGTAGGTCATGAGTGTAAACATGTGAAGAGTTAGTTTTGGAATAAAAAGAAAAGAAAAAAAGATGAATGAAAGACAAACTCTTGCATCTGTTCTGTATTTTGTGTATACTATTTACAATGAAGACGATGAAGCTGAATATGCAACTTCCAAGACCATAGTCATAGATCCAAATACAGTAAGTTCCATCTTTTTCAGAGACAAAATATTTGTAGATGAGACTAATGGAGAATAAGTTCCTTGGCTATTAAGAGAAAAAACATTAACAACAGGAAAAAAAAAAAAATCTTAAACAGGTCATTACTGTAGGATACAGTAGGATCCTAGGATCCTAGGATAAAAGAAGCACCTTGAAATCATTAAACTTCTGGTCATTCCAGTCTACCATGCTGATGGAAATGAAATTCATTTCATTTCACTTCAAATGGCTACAATTTTGTCTCCTTTAATTCCCTTCTTACAGGTACTCTTATGTGTGCCTATCTGTCTCACTTTACAGTTGATGAATTTGGATTCATAAATCACACGTTTCTTCTTCGGTTATGTAGGATGTGATTAAATGAAATACATCTGCAGATGTTTATATTGACCTATAGATACATATATTTGGTCAGATAAATCCTACCCAAAGCAATATATTCAGCAGCCCCACACCTTTTTCCCTAAATCCCTCCTACAAGTAGATTTCTAAAGACATTCTAAGTATAAGGTTTCCATTTTGGAGTGGTGTATAAGAGCAGACAAGCTTTGAGACTTCAGTCAAATATCGTGAGTAACGGCTGAGTTTAGCAACAAAAAAGCCCCAGTCCTGTTTTCATAATGGACATACTGACAAATCCTTTGTGTTACAACAAGCATATGCATGAATACAATAAATTACAACTGAAAGCCAACCAATGTCACTTCCTTCCTTATGTTGTGGAAAGCATAAGTGTGCCTTTGTATGAGACAAGAATTGGTTTGGCTCAATTTACTGTGCGGATAAATCCAAATCTTTAATCAAACCCCTGCTTAGTCTTAATGCCAACTTCTGCTCCTAACTTTGAAGATTTCATTCCAGAGGTTCAGACAAGTCAGACCAGAGAGCTATGTACTTCTCACACTTGATCAGCTGGGTCATCTATATCTAGGGGAAAGGGTGGCAGTGGAGGGAAGTCAAAACAACAGTGCAAAATAATTGCTTCTTCTCTTTCTACAGAGAAATAAAGGAATTCTCTTGAAATGGCTATGTCTTCAAAAGGCCATTTTGCAAAACAGAAATACACTTAAAAGCGTATAATCTTTAGCTGGAGGCCAGACTGAGTATGTTTCTGATTATGCTGGTGACCCTCACCCTAAAATCCCTTTGTAGAAATGCTTTTATTCTAGACAACATACTGACTAGCAAATGATCTAACAGATTTCACAGCACATAAATTAAGACCTAATAAATTATTTCAAATTCAGACTCCTTAATTACAGAATCAATGAAGCATTCCATTTACAATTGCAATTATCTAAACAATTAATAAATACAGCTAAAATGAGGCATCACAGAAAAATATTTGATAACTATGTACTATGGAAAAGACAGTCCAAAATCTTAAGCACTTGCTAAAACCAGTAAGGACTGTTTAAAACCTATTATTCATGGTTGGTCTAGGTACCGGAATAGGAACATTTCATTATATTAGCTTAGCTGAGTGTAAGTGCTCTGATATTAACCTCTGTTACTGATTAATTTTTATACTTATTTAGAAACATTCAATTTTTCTACTTTTACAGTGTGGTAATGTACTTGCTTTAGCAAGCAATGTTTTTGAAATATAGAATATATTAAATGTGTAATATATATTAAATATATAATTCCAATTTAAAGATATGGAAAGAACAACTGTATAATTAGGAAATGTACTTTTTTTGGTAGGTATGTCCATGGCTGTATGTGGGTGGCTCCATTGCACGTCAAAGTAAAGGATATACATTTATATTCTCTTCTTTCCCATATAAATCTAATAGCGGGAATACATGTAATCTACAAAACATAGAACAGTTAACCCTTTGCACATAACAGTGATTCTAAAATAAATACCTTACTTATGTCTGTTTACTTTCTTATGTCCACTGCAAAGATCAAACAGAGGAATAAACTAAGGAAAATGTCAGTTATTGCTATCAATTAATTAATTTCAGATATTGGGATATCAACAAATGACAAAGAAATCTGTACTCTGTGTAGGTATAAGGTGCTTCTGTCCCAGTACTTTGTATTGTCTCAAACACTGTTAGTGAACAGTAAAAACACTGCTGCCCTAGAACTCTGTCTCTGTGATTTCTTATGATTTCATTGCATCCAGTGCAGTGGTTCTTCATTTATTTCTGCACTGTCAGCAGAACGAAATATTTTAAGATGTTGAAATGTAGTACTGAGTTTTTAGGAAAGGTCCCTGCTGCTCACCTGTGACCCCAAGTAGCAGAAGGTTGTTATTCAGAGATGGAAATTGAATGCTGCCATTTTCTCAATGACCATGTCAAAAAAAAAAAAAAAAAAAAAAAAAAAATGGGGAAGGGGGGGGGGAACAACACACACGNAAGGGTGGAAACAACAATGTAACTGTTGATTTTTATTGGCTTAAGACATCACACATAGGTGTTTTCGAAGTCAGATTATGCATTAATTTGAGAAAACGTTGACATCTTAGAAACTGTGGGGCTAATTGTTTTACTACCAGATAGCATGAGGGTGCATTTCAGAGCACTTAGGAGCTTTCAAGACTTCTGTAACTTCTGTTCAAATAATGGGTTCAGGCTCTGTGAGGAAACCACTGAAACGATCATCTAATGGCTTCAAATTATTCCTTAGGAGAAAGGTTTTCAATTCTGTTCTTTTTTATTGACTGAAGGGAAACATCAGTTCTTTCCAGCAGCTGTGGCTTAAGTTTGAGTTAATATGTTGGGACCGTGGGTCTGTTATGAGCTTGTTACAGAGTTTCAGGGTCTAGTCAAGGACTGGGACTGGTTAAGATGGTTCTGGTTTCCTTTGCAATTGCTGCATGTAGGGCTAAAGGAGGTCCCAGATTCTTGGAATTTTATGAGATCACAGACTTTTAGTAGAAAAGTGATAAAACAATCCATTCAGCTGACTGAAATAATGAAAATTAATCTTTTTTTCAAATTGATGGTGGCCTAGCAGAGTAATCTTCCGTATCTCAAATATAGCATTCTTGTTCATGCTAACTCTGTATGTTTTTGTAGTCACAGATTGTTCCATACAAAACCTGAAATAACAAATTGTCTTTGTACCATAAACATCATTTTAAAATTTGCACATTCATTTCTGACATGATCCCTACATTAAGCCTTCTTGTTATTTATCCATCACATCTGAAATATTCCGTAGGAATATAAGAAATCTCATATTCTGCAGACTAATGGCCAACATGACCTCATACTCTACTTCTGACAGTGGCAACAGGGCACTGAACATCAACTGTGTCCACCCATCTTCTCTTCATCAGCCACCACAGTTTTCCTCTCTCCCATTTTTCTTTTATAACAGTAGATGGTAGATTTTTCTCACTGGTGAATTTAGCACTGCTTTTTACAAGGGCAGAAAAAGTTCTGTGGAACATTTATTGGAAAAGGACTTAGAAATGTGAACTATGCGGAACACCTTTCTGATGAAAAGAAATCTTCCACTGAATTAACATCAGTGCAATAACAAATCTGTCTAGAGTCAAATCCTGTGATCTTCATGAAGTCAAAGCTTCATACTGGAGTGAATGGAAGTTAGCTTCAATAATAACAAAGTAGCTCTGAAGTTTATCCCTTTGTAAAGCAATTTGTAGCTTTTTGGATATAGCTGTAACATATATTAATTTCCCGTTTTAGTCTTAGCCTACACTGTAAGCTGTTTGTGTATTTTACAGAATGCCAAGAAAATAGTCACAAATCATCTATTAGCAATTGGATTACACAGTCTTCTAAAGCTGGTTAGTTTTCTGTGCCAAGTATGTTCTACTCATTTTAATCCAGCTTGCTAGGAAAAAAAAAACAACAAAACATCAAGCTGCTATACATGTTGCCTTTTCATTTTAATTGCCAACATTTTATAAGGAATGCACACAGGTCCTAATTTGCACAAAGAACTTACTGTACATTCATTTGCAATATCAAATTCCATGTCGTGGTGGAAATTATATTTGCAATAATGCTTTGTGTCATAAAACTGTAGTGTATTATTTATTATACAGCCTTAATCATATTACATTCAGTTGCTGAACTTGGTTTAAGCAGACTGAAACAGCAAGAGAAGCATTCGTGCTAAAAGTCAAGGAGAATCACTGCTTTTAGACAGGGATAATTCACTGCTTGTTCAAGTCATAGCTAGAAGGTGGACACCCTCCTGAGCTGCACCTGAAGAAAGGGAACAAAAAGCTCATTTTTTATTGAATTCAAAAAGGTTTTCTTGAATAAACTATTATCAGTAGGATCAGTAGCTGTTCGGCACCTCTGAAAATGAATTATACCAAATTTCCTGTTATGAATGTAGTGTAAGGCACCAAAAAATTTGTTGCCAAATATGGCAGTCTAAGACTTTAGAAGTAATTTGTGCTGTGTGGATACTTCCATCAATGGATCACCAAAACATATAGAGTTGCAATACAAACTTCTCATCTGGGAATCAGGAGTTTCTCTGGAATTTTCATCGTTGCTGTTTTAATTGATGATCATTTGTAAAAAGGTAACAAAGATGCAAATGCCTTTCATTCTTGTTGTCAGAAAACTGTTGAGTGGTACATTATTAGTGGCTCTATCATGCCAATTAAAAGCTTTAGACTCATTCCTGTTACAGCACCTACTAATTTCCTCCTAGGAGCATAAGTTGGTTTTCGACAGATACTTAGAAAGGCTATAAGATAAGAGAAAATAAAAATCAATCTCAAGAGGCTCTTCTGCCTGAACTATGAAGCAGTCTGGTACACTGAGTAAGAATATGGAACAATGAACCTAAAAGCCAAACTCCTGACCTTAACTCACACAGACAATTGTATGGAATGGTAGGTGTTGGAAGGGACCTCTGGAGATCATCTAGTGCTCTGAATTTCCCGTGTTACAGAATCCTTGCTTCAGTATCGCATCTCAGTTTCATTCCAGTAGCCTATGCTATGAACCAGATGCTGTCTATGGACTGAAAGCGTTGGTAAGGAAGATGAGGGGAACTATTTGTAAGAATGTTTAATCATGCACATGAACAGGCTAAGGTAGAAAATGCAGAGCTATATTTGTTTTGAAAAAGTAACAGCTAAAGCTTTGACACTCTTGTATAACAACGTAATTGAACAGTAAGTTTTGCCCATTAAAAACCAACAAGTCTATGGGAAAAAAATTATGTCCTTAGATTGACTGTGCCTCTAACTGCCTGAGACTGGAGTGTGTTTCCTTGTTTTAAAACAGCAATCACAGACATGATTATAATTTTGATTTTAAGAATCTGATTGTGTATTTCTCACATATCTGAAATGCCCAGTGAAAACAGCAAGAGCTTTATATTTGCCAGGAATGCAGGAACCAAGACTTCGCAGCTGTTGCTCTTCTTTTTCTTTCTTTTAATGTTTAAGATGTGTACTAAGAGGGTTACATCAGATGACTTCATGATTTATATGTATTCTTTTTCACTTAAAGCATCTGGATCAGAATAATAAGAATGTTTGGATAAATACATTCTCTGTGTTAATTTCACTGTCCCTAACAGAGTTAAAGAAGGAAGAAAATTGAGTATAGATTTTCTTCATAATCAGACTTTAGACTGATGTAACTGCAGAAAACAATTCTAAAAACCTAAAACCTACCAGAGATATCTAACATAGAATTTGATCTTCTGCTTATGCTATTTTGATTCAATTCACAATAAAGTAACATTTGTGCTTCACTAGCTCCTGCTGGGTATCAGTGCAGATGATTGCATATAGCAGCACAGGTGCCCTGAGAAAAGAAGAATACACTGTTTAGAATATACAAACAACTATATTTGAATTTATGTATATCATCATTCCTTCTGAAAAATGTGAACTGTTTAAACAAATAATTCTTTTGGAAGTGTTTGTTCTAGAAAATCATGTTTTCTTTCCCAGAAAATTACATGCAACAATGGCTGACGACAGAGGTGATTTGTCAGCCATGGCATTCAAAGAGATGAGAGCTTTGGGGTTTTGTATAGAAACTGGAAAAAAAGAAAAGAGGCTCTCGTATCCAACCAGAAAGCACTTGTGAAAACAGTCTGAAAAGAAAATCAACACATACCTACTGCAGTGCATAGTTTAAGGTTAACCTCTAAATGACTGTTGCACTTGATGTTGGCCTCCAGTAACTCTTTCATCAAGGCACCAGTTTCATATCTACACTTGGACACCTGAGTAGCTCAGTACCTCAGAATTCCTGTGCATAAAGTCTATGAAGAAAGAGTTTTTTCTACATCCCACTGTGCTTCTGGGAGCCCCCATCTTGTGGGGTGAGTAGAGTGCTGTAGAGTGGAGTGGTGACTGGGACACATCACAGCTGGGCTCTATGCAAAGAAAAGGAATTGGCTCAACCCACTTAGGTTCCCCAAAGTCCTGTCGTTACAGGCATTAGGCTTATTGCTTCTACTTAGTTTGCCTCATAGATGTCTCATGAAGGAAAATAATCTTTGCCTTTGAGAAAGAAAAAAAATGGTGAGTGACCAAGAATATCCCTCCAAAACTTCCACAGAGATGCCATTGCTTATTGCTGCCACTCCCAATGTCTTGGTGCTCACTCCAGGAGTACAATTCAGCAACCTGACTCGGATATAATTCAAAATACAGCGAACGGGAGGAGATAGATAGGTTTGAACACCTAGCATATCAAACTGGACAGTGTCCTGTGAAATAGCTGTTCTGCTGGCACTGGAATTATTGACAGCTTATGGCATCCAAGAAATGTTAAAAAGAGGGTTGCGTGTGAAGTCTGGTGTTTCATATTGGGCTTAGATGCCTACTTGCAGCTATGACTTAGATGTCTCCGAAGGCTAAATTAAAAAACAAACAAACAAACCACAACAAAAAACCCATACCAAAGTCTTACAATAAGACATCTCTTAGAGTGCAGGCAGAAATTTCATATATATTTGAGGGTATAGCCAGAGGAAGCAGAGCTGCCTGTCTTTCATGCTAGACCTTGGTGGCTACAGAGCTTTCTGAGGATCTGAGATGACTGGCTTTTACATCTCGTGCAACTAAAGAGGGGAAGCAAGGGGCAGGTTAGCTTTGCAAGCAAACAATTAGGTTACTTTGCTGAGGGAAGAATTTTGGGATTCCAGTAATTTCCTCGGTATTTCTGGTTTTATCCAATGCTTGCTTAGTGTAAAGTACATAAACCTTGCAAGTTCCTATGTGATTAATTGGTTATGTGGGGATTTTGTGGATCACTCATCTAAACTGATGTTTCAAGGTTTCACACTTTGTGCCTGGTGTAGTGTACATCTGGCTTCAACTTACTGCATAATAACAATAAGACCTTTGTAGCCCTTCTGTATGGAATATTTAGCTTGCAGAGGTACTACCAGTGATTTTAGGCTTGGTTGCAATCATCTGCAGACAAACCTAAAGCTAAATTCATGAGTATGTCCATTTTTTTCTCAGCTGTTTGTCCCAGCAAGGCTTTCCTGAGCTGTTAGCTCTGTGTAAATGCAGCAGAGCTACTACTGATGCCTATTTCCATGACTTGAGATAAGCAGGGGATTCTGCTACATCAGCTTGCTGTAGGCATAGTCTCTCTTGAGAGGAGATTCATTTCTCTTACCCCTCAGGCTCTCAGAAGAATTCATGATAACAGCCTGTTGGTCCATGCTTCAGGCAAGATTCATGAACCCTTTAGAAGTTCATGATAGAGATGGTTACCTCTGGGCTACCCACACTGGCTCTTTTTATAGTCCACAGAGACTGGCATTTTAACAAGTAATTCATCACTTTCTAATCTTCGGATAGAATCACACTCTATTTTATTACCTGACTAGCTCAGGTGCAAATGTCTGTGTTTGGTCAGAGGGTTCCCACCCTTCTGTGCCTAGCTGAAGTGATAACTTCAAATGACTGCTGAGCAAATGGCTGCTATCACCCTGTACTCATTTGGAGGGAGAAGTGGTAAAAAGAAGGGGTTGTGTTAACATTTTCTCTCCACCAGTACTCTCAGATGCTAGATATATGCTCAAGGTCATTTGAAAACAATAAAGGCTGTGCTGCCTTTGAAGACAGATATCAGCACGATCCACTTCATTATGTTTGCAACTATGACATCATAGGAAAATATGTAGATTACTTCTTTTTTTTTTTTAGATGCTTTGATGCCATCTACATCTCTATAACTCCTGATGATCACTTATCACCCTTCACAGGTCTTCCTTGTTCTGTCCAGTTCCAGGGTTGGTTTTTTTCGTGTGCATCAAGAATCTGTGATGGCTAAAAAGGTGGCAGGTTTTGCCAAAAAAAGAAAATTGTAGAAAAAAAATCAAACAGCTTTCTAAGACACCTTCTCCAAATGGCTCCAAAGTTTACTCTAAATTTGTTATTCTGTTCTGCAATATTGAAATAACTTTAAGATGCAAATAAATATCTTCTCCAATACGATCTGGTGTCTGTAGTGCTCCTGGTGTACTCAGACATGTAAAATATTTAAATACTTCTGGAATAGCATTAGTTAAAACATTCCTTTGGTTTCTCTATTTACCTGTTTCTTTTTTAAGTGCAGCATAACACTGATGCTTCCAGTTAATACAGAAAGTCACATCAGCAGCTGGATGAGAGTTAATCACAAATAATGGCACTGTTTAAAAGAATGAGCCCTATAATATACATACATTGTTTTCCGCTTTGATATGTTTTTATTGCAAAGCCAAATGATTTTCACTCATCATTTGTTAAACAATAGATTACTCCTAACATAAAATTGCCACAAAGCAACTATTTCTATATTGTCATTCTTCAAAATCACATAACCAATGGTTACAACTGCAACTTTATACTGGCTTTTTTCTATTTTTTTTTTTTTTGTTTTTTCAAAATAAACCCATCATAATTGCATAATTTGAGGCACTTTCTTTAAATTGCAGCTTGTTACCTATCTTCTGCAATAACATGTTTTTAAATTATAATAATTCAGTGCTTTTAAATCTGATACTCTTCACTCTGCTAGCACTAAGGCTCCATGCTAGATGTCAGTGACATTCCGTGTAGGCACAGGAATCTCCACTAATGAACCCGAAGCAGATGAGGGTCATCGTTAATGTTTGACTGTGTATTTACAGAGGGTGGTTTGACGGGGCGTGTGGGCAAAAGTAATAGATCTCCCACCTTGCTTCCTTAGCCATAAACACTGCTTGAGAACAAGTGGCTTATGTTTGGGTTATACACTTAGATGGATTTCAGTCAAACTAATGACCAAGTATCATTGAATTTCCAGAGGTGCATGGAATTTAAAAACTTTTTTTTTTTAAACTTTTTTTCCTGAATAATATTTTGTTTGAACCTGATGCAACACAAATTGGATCACAAGCATGCCACTCACTGGCAGTAGGAAAGGAGTGTCTTTCACAGCCTAGTAAATTAGCGGGCAAATGCGTATGAATTCTGCAGGAGAGAGGGTAGGCGCTGAGCAGCCACCCCAGCAAGGAGACACCAGATTGTAAAACTATCACGTTGTGATCTCCTATAGGTATCTGCACCACGTAGTTTCAAAGGATAGGGAATTAGCCCATTGACTTCAGCTGGCTTTATAACAATGCCACCTCTTTGCCACAAATATGAAACCACTGTGAGAGGCTTTAAAAATGTATTACTGCATATCCCATTTCTGCATCTTGCAGAAGGGCAATTATTTGGCAAAACAATTTTCAGTTTAGTATCACTTCTGTAAAACACAATTTTCCTTAGTTTTGGTGCCCTTTATCTGTCTTATAACATGTAATATGAGTGGTGCAAAAATATTTACTGGACCTACTGGCAGTATGCCACTTTAAAGACATTGAAGTTTTGTATTTTTCTCCTACTGAAAAACATTGCTTCTGAAATTGGACCATATTTACGTTGGATAAAATCAAACATGCCATAGAGCACAGGGCTGGACAATGAAGTGATAAATATGCTTGAATCCCACCTATGTTTTATTTTTCATGGTGAGTGCCAGCAGCCAAGTTGGGTGATGGAAAACTGTGTCAGGGCAGACAGTGGCACAGGCAGTTCACAAGTAAATGCTGTTGGTTTCATGTGGTGATGGTGAGCACTGAGCTGAGGGTGAGGGGGGAGAACATGACTGTGTGTGTTCATGGGGTTGGAAGGGCCATCATGTTTCACAGATTCTCAACAACAAATTCTGACAAGTGAAAAATGTTTGATTTTAAAAAGTCACACAGCTTGCCTTTTTAAAACACTTTCAGTATTTATTTAACCTAGTAAATAGGTTTATTAGCAAGGTTCCATTCTTTGTAGTTTAGGTAATGGATTTACCATATGTTTATACTTTAAGGACTTGTGTAAGACTGCTAACACCTATTTCTCCACCTCCTGTCTCAGGGGTTAAGATCTTGGTATGTTGCCAGTTTACTGCTGTGGTCCCTTCCCCTTGTATAATTACAGTCATTCCCAGAGTGAAGGAAATTCCCTGAGCTTTTGCTCTAACTAGCCACAATGTTTCACTACAAAAAGGCACTTCTTTAAAAAAAAAAGAAAAGTAATAAAACTTTCACATTATTAACTTTTTTCCTTTTAGAAGAGGCTGAAAAATGCCATTGTACCACATTAAAGACCTTTACATGAGACTCACCATTGGCTAATGAGCCTTGTTGTACAATCTACCACATGCAACTGCCTTCAAGTGCTGCTTTTAACTTAACCTTGATGTAGTGCCAGGAATGTGCAAAGGATATACTTTGATGGTGGGGGCAGTCCTTTTCCTCCCTTCCTCCCCCTTTTCTGTATTGATACACTTCAAAATATCTGTAAGACTTAAATTTTTCCTGTTGTATAGCAGAGAAGATACTTTATATCCTATAAAGAAGGAATGAGTAATTATCTGTCCTATAGAAATAAGCAAGTAGATCAGTTGTTTAAACTAGAAATGATAAGAAGTTATTGATGCTTTTACTTGCACAGTGACTTTTTTCCTGCAGATGCAAAGCAGTTCATAAGCACCCTCACAACTCCCCTGCGAAGAAAGTATCATAATCTCTGCTTTATCACTAATAAAACTGGTTCAGTGACTTTACAGAAGATGACAGGGTATCAGCATCAGAAACAAGATCTGAAAAATTTTTACTTTCAGTTCCCTATCTGATTATGTGTCATTTCCTCCCATCATTGAAGTGTATTATTGTCGTGGCAGTGCTACTGGAATTTGTCTAAATTTCATGACCAGATGTGTTCTTCATAGAAACACACATTTGATTTATAGAATAATATTTTTAACACAGGTAATATTCTGAAGATACTTTGGGGTCACTTGTCTGACATTACTCTTTCCTTGAATAAAATGACAACAATGTTGAAAATTACTCATAAAATTTCCACGAAGACTACTTATATAAATGTCAGTTTTCTTAAGCATGGTACAGTTCATTGACTTAATTATTGTGTTATTTCCTAGATTGCATACTCAAACATATAGAAGCTGTTATCTAAATGTTTTCATTTGAGAATTTTGTGAATGAAAAAGTGTCTGAAATTCTTGAAACATAACATGAAAAATCCTTCACAAAGCATATATTCAAGTATGAAATGGATGACAGAGCATGAGAAAAACACAGACTCACAGAATGGTTTGTGTTGGAAGGGACCTTAAAGATCATCTAGTTCCAATCACCCTGCCATGGACAGGGACACCTCACAACTAGACCAGGTTGCTCAAAGCCCCATCCAACCTGGTCGTGAACACATCCAGTGAGGGAGCATCCACAACTTCCTTGGGCAACCTGTTCCAGTGTCTCACCACCTTCATAATGAAATAGCAAATTAATAGTAAGGGGCCAACAATGAGTTTTACTTACATGTATCACAAAAGTCAAGACAAAAAGTATTCTCTTGACATGAATATAAAGAGCTTGAAATGTCTTCATGAGACAATTCAGAGCCTGGTAGAAGTGGAAATTGAAATTCCTTTTATTTTCTGCCATGCTTACTGCATCCATTGTGCATGTCAGGCAATTTGCCATTTTCCTTAGATTTGAACACAAAAAAATACAGAGTAATATTTTGAGTAGGTGAAATTGACCATAATTTAGACCTTCTTGTAGCTTCTGAAAATACCATGCTAAGTATAGTAAAGTAACCAAAAAAAGTCTGGGAAGATATGGAGTTGTCCAGAACATTTAATAAGGATCTTCTCTATGAATTTTCAAGTTAACAGGACAGGATGAGTGATGGAATTACTAAAACAGAATATGAATTCCCTCCTTTAAGTAAAGACTCATTTAAATTTTTCAAAAGTAAAGGTCATTATAAATGATGTTTCCTTGTATTCCATCCTCTTCAAAGTTAGGAAGAAAAGTATTTTCCACATGTCAGCTTCTGACACAGTGAGCAGAGAACTGGTGTTCAGTTTTGCAAATTACCAGGTGGTGTGAGGGAAATAACAGAATGGAATCAAATCAAAGTGAAAAATAAAAGATTACAAAAGTGCATTTCTATCTCTCTTTTTTTTTTTCCCTTATTTTTTTTTTTATTAATGATATTAATCACTCATTCCAATTGTCTTGAGCTTTTGTAAATCTAGTTCTCTTCTCTTTCTGCAATAGACTTATAAAGGAGAAAATTCTATTTCCTGAAAGTTCGATTTCTTCTTAATTGCCACAGATTACGAGCAATTTTGACCACTTCACAGTATGGAAGACTGACTAGAACTGCCTGAGATAGGTTAAGTTTTATTTTAAAAAAATTTGTTTGTGTGATTTTCACTTCTTAATTTGAAAATAAATATTGTTTCAAGTTTCGAAAGTTTTCTGAAAAACTGAAGGTATGTCTTGTTAACAAAAATCATGTTGTTACGGTTTTATTCCATATTTTATTCAATCAAACTTTTTGTTGCCTTTTAAATGGGAAAAAAAATGAAAAAAAGGTACACAAGAAGAAGGGTCAGGTTTTACAAAAATGTTGTGCTTTGTTCCATATTTTAAAGAAAAAAACACTTTAACTTTAAAATACCAAAAAGCCTTGCTATGTGGTAATTTGAGACTTAAAATGGGAATTCTCTGGTCCATAGAAAATGATAGCAGATGTAAGGTGAAAGTTAAGATGATGGCAGAGACATGAGAAGTGCATACGGGTTGAAGGGAGAGCTGGAGGGGTAAAGGTAAAAATGAGAAGCTTGAGATTCAGATAAGGTAGGATTTAAGAACTGTAAAATGAAGAGTGTCCCTGACCAATTTGTCTTCACCCTGGTTTGAACTTCTTATAGTTATTATAAACACCTGGACAGTTTGGATAATTACAGAAAAGAGTTATGCAGAAACCAAACAAATTCATGTTATTAGAAGCAGAAACCATTAGAAGACAGATATATATATAAATATGTCAGAGAACATAGCACTACCATTTCCTGAAAAATTACTTGTTTCTGTATGAAATATGATTTTTGATGAGGGTTTGAATAAGAATCTATATAAGCTCTGCCTGTGTTGCATGTAGTCTGCTTACCAAGGCAGAATTGTTTTATTTTCTGTTAATCTCCGCAAATGGTAGAAAATCCCTGCAACATTTTTCCTTGCCCCATATTTAGTAATTAACCCCTTAAGCACTGGAATATGTTAGAGATTAGTCAAACATAATTTGGTTTATTAATATTTTTATGGAGAAGGATCAGACATTTGCATATAATCACATTATCTTTGTGAGACAGCATTTCATATTTTTTAATTTATACTATACTTAAAATAATGATACTTTCTTACTGATTGAGGAATTCTGGGATTTCCCAGGATCCTGTGATTTTAGTTGCCTTCAGTTAAATAATAGAATTGTTGAACTTCCTTTGCAAAGCACAACTTCGCAATCAGAAATTGCTGGTCTTGCTTTGCAAAGAAAAAAGGTATACAAATGACTGTTGTCCTTCTCTATTCAAAAAGACCTTTAAAATCATCAAGTTCAACTGTTAACCCAGCACTGCCAAATCCACTACTAAATCATTTCCCTGAACTGCAAGTTTTTTTAAATACCTCCAGGGATGGTGACTCTACCACTTCCCCGGGAAACCTGTTCTGTCGCTTTACAATCCTTTTGGTGAAGAAATTTTTCCTGGTATCCAATATAAATCTCCCCTGGCATAACTTGAGGCCATTTCCTCTTGTCTTACCACTTGTTTACAACCTCAAGTAGCTGTAGAGAGCAAGAAGGTCTCCCCTGAGCCTCTTTTTTTTCAGACTAAATAACCCCAGGTCCCTCGGCCACTCTTCATGTAAGACTTGTTCTCTACAGCCTTCACTACCTTCGTTGCCCTTCTTTGGACACACTCCAGCACCCTCAATGTCCTTCTTGGAGTGAGGAGCCCAAAACTGAACTCAGTATTTGGAATGCAGTCTCACCAGTGCTAAGTACAGGGACACAATCTCCTCACAGAAGAGATACTCCAGCCCCTTAATCATCTTAGTGGCCCTTCACTGAACTCTCTCCATTATGTCCGTTTCTCCCTTGTACTGGGAAGCCCTGGAGTGGACTCAGCACTTCAGGTGTGTCTGACCAGTGTGGAGCAGAGGAGAAGGATCACCTCCCTCAACCTGCTAGAAATGTTTTTCCTCTTATATCCCAGGATGCTCTTGTCCTTCTTTACTGCAAGGGCAAATTGCTGTCTCATGTCCAACTTATTCTTCACTGTGACCGCTAGGTCGTTCTCTGCAAATCTTCTTTCCATTCAGTCAACCCCCACTTGGTGAATGTGAATCTTATTCCCCTGGTGGAGGACTCAGCACTTTCCTTTTTTTCATGATATTCCTGTTTGCCCATTTCTGCAGCCTGTTGTGTCAACCACTTGTTCCAGTTCTGTATCATCTGAAAACTGTTCCATCCTCCAGGTCATTAATGAGGATATTAAACAATATTGGCTCCAATATCAACCCCTGGGTAATACCGTTGGTGATCGCACCACAGATCACAACCTTTAACAACATTGGAAACACATGCTCTAAATACCAGACTTGAAAGGATGAATCCTTCTATGATGGGCATGGAGTAAAAAAAGGGAGAAAGATGACTTTAAAATGCCAGCCATCCTATCTGTAATGACAGTCTGATGCTGTAATGTTTTGGCAGGATCCTGGGAGCGTATTCATGATCTACACGCAATCACAGAAATCTTTGGAGTTAATGGAGTTAATGTGCTTACCACATTAGGTGGGAAAAATCATAGAACAACTAAATATACTTTGGTCTATAAGAGAAGTTGCGATTGGGAAAAACTGAGAGATGACAGAATATCTGTTCTTCAGTGGCCTGGACATGCACTGGTGGAGTTCTGCACAACCACATGTGACAGAAAGATGTGGCCAGAACCATGGGTGACAGGAGAAGAGGATAGTGTACCTGGAACTACAAGGAACCCAAGAATGAAAGAGGGGTTTTTTTAGGGGAAAGCACATAAAAAGTAGCATGATTACCAAGAAAGAAAGTATAGGACTTTGCTCCTGTAGTATTCAGGGATTCAGGAATGGTCTATTTTTCTACAAATAAATTTTCAACGAGTATTATAATCTCACATTATACAAAAATGGCAACTGTATGCTTACTGCAGTGGATTTGTATTCACTGTCCCTATGTTGAATGAACTGACTGACAGAATAAAGCCCTTGCTAAATGAAATGCAAACATGTACACTCATTTTTACCAAAAAGTTCCTTGGTCTCACCAGTTGATTGCAGTTACATGTCTAGGATTGGTTTGTCTGGAAAGAAATATAGGAAAATCAGGGCAACAATGAATGCCTAGTGTCTTCCAAAACCAATTTTCACTCGTCTCTTTAGAGATGAGAATCCTGGTGTAGATGGAGTGAATACTGTGCAAAAAAGGGCTCATGAACTCAGTGTCTTTGGTAATTTTGCCAGTTGCTTGTACTGTAAAGGGCCGTCCTGGGCTAGAACAGAGTGACGGCATCATGCATCCAGTCATGCAGGTGTGCTGTACATAATCTCACTGGATGTTACCTCCTCCAGGCTTGACATTCTATATGTTTTGACATAGCAAGGATCATTCACTGCTGGCAGAAAGTCACCAGGTCTCAGAGGAAAATGAGGTTCAGCCTATGTGCTGAAAACTGAAACAGAGCCTAAAGGCAGGCAGGATTTTCATAGTGTGTTTTGAAACTAAGGAAAAACTAATGGGAGCTATTGAACATCCACCAATTCTTAGAGCCCTTGGGGAATGTGAATCTACATTAAAAACTCTATCATTGCAGTGCTTACAATGTTGGGATTACTTCAATAATTCATGTCCTTACACTCTGTATCCTGTTACAAATATTTTTAAAAATCCATTTAATCCTGTGTTTACCTTTTGCTTTAGCTTTTTCCTTTTGTGGATTAGTGCTCACACAGTTGTCATGTGTGCACAAGTTCCCCAGATTTTCTGTTATACACATGGATAACTTGTTTACACAGTTTTCCAATTCATTTTTACACTATGTCAGCAGACTGAGTTGTGATGTCTTGGCTCATGCCACCAGAATGGGATTTTAGTTATCAGACTAAAGGTAAAGGTGCTGTGATTTTGTATCTCTTTACTTTTGGAGCCACCAAGGAGGATGAAAAAAACCCCACACATCTTGTTAGGTAGCCAGACTGCTCAAATGTGATTTTACGGATAATGATGGCAAGCTCACACAGCACATTTGTATCTATGCTTAAGAGCTATGTAAAGCAGTTTGAGCTGCTACACAACGCCAAATGCTCTCCTTTACCCACAGTTGCTCCTGCCATAATCCGAGCTCTTCAGGTGCTTGTACTAACAAGGTAAAAAAATGCTGTGACTAGAGAGGGATCAATGCAGCGGGGATTGCTCTCTTACATGCTGAAGATAAATTAGCCAGAGAAATTATACCATCTTGGGTTTTGTTGTTCTCTAAATCTCAGACTTTGGAACCGTTGTCAGTCAAATTACCTTGGAATTTGTCTATCACTTTGCTGGAGAGGGATGTTCAACATAAGGTATTCAACTCATCTCTTGCCTTTCCCCATAGCTCTCCCTTACACAGTGCTTTGTCCTCTATGCAATAGAGGTGTAATTTCTGTCTTGGTACTTTAGCTTATAATATCAGATAGCAGTGGAGCTTTTCAGATTCATGACGGATAAGACAGTTTCTGAGGTCTTGGACACTGTGACTCCAGGCAGCTCACTGAAGTGTTTAGTCCAAAGCATACTTGAGAAATTTTGAAATCCTGTTCAAAAATGTATTTTTGTAGGAAAAATGGTTTGTAAGATCTACTCCTGCCTTACATAATGGGTACATAACGGGTCTTGTAGCCGAGTTCTATTTCTTCTTTGTAATCTACAAGACTCAAACTCCATTTTATATGAAAGCACAGTCCTATAAAGCAGGTGGTGGGAGATAGAATTAGTGCATGGGAATTTTGAAATGGATTGTACTTCAGGGGGTCATCTCTTTCTCAGCTCACTGAAGGATTTGAAATCATCTGTAGGTATAATATTAATAGTAAGCATTGTTCATATATATTTTGATGTTCCAGTTCGCGCTTTCTATCTATTGTGCTACTTAAAGCATTATGGGAGAACAGTAGTTTGAAATACTTCAAATAACAGCTATTTCACACCATTTTTAACTGACAGTCAAAGAAAAACGTCTTGCAAAAGTATCCTGGCAACAAGGCTTACAGCTTCAGTATAATTCTTGTACATGTATTAGCATGCTGTGGAATATCGCTGTTCAGAGAGGAGAGCCACAAATACATTTTTTTATCCTGAAGCAGCAGTTTTCCTAAACTATAACAGTAACTATTAACTAAACATCCAAAAGAGGATATTTGTGTTGAAAAGACAATAAAAGTCAAATAAAATCAGGTTGCATAAGCATTTTGTAAGGCTATTATAGAATCAGCAGTCCTCAATTACAGGGCTTTTAATCTGAACTCTCTGCGTTCCAATATTCATATGATGCCATAGGTCTTTAAAATGCTCATTAGTGATTTAGAAGTACTTGCAGGAAACATTCAATGGTGAAACCTGCAACTTTGTGAGGGAGGTGTTAATTTTCATTGAGAAAGGATAATAGTTTGAGCCCAACCAACAGTGCTTATGTACTTAGAGGTAAACAGTAGCCCACTAAACAGTGGCAGACTGCCTGAGATGGCAGATGAGGACAAGCAGTGCATTGCTTGAATAGCCAGTCACTGCCTCCTACCTGCACAGCCTTCTGCTCTCTTGGTGCTGTCACTGAGCAAAGGATTGTGTGTTTTTGCAGCAACAAGAGAGAAGCAGTGGGAGTAGGAGGTTTAAATTGCCTGGATTCTTCCCAGCTTTCTGGCCTGGCCCTGCTCCTTCCCCTCCAAAGCGCCTTGTCCTCATTTCTACAGTCAAAATGCTAGTTTTCTGCGTGCTGTCAAGAAGCCTTGAAAGCAAGGAAGAAAGTGCTCCAAATGACCCCAAGCATAGAATCCCTTCCAAAAAGCAAAGTTTTGGCAATGCCACGAGGTCTGCCAAGGCCTCTACTGATTTTTAAAAGATCTTCAATTGCAACAGCAATAAGCAGTGATGTGAAGCACAAAAAGAGAGAGGATATATATATCCACGCATCTTTTAAATGTTTCCATAGGCAGCCAAACTTCAATGGGCTTGAATTTGTCACATAATTCAGAACAGAATGGAGAAAAAAAAAAGAAGAAACATGTGATATGTGACTGCTGTAATTATATGAAATAATTAAAATAGAACCTCTAGAAATGCTGAATCAAACAAACAATTTATTCTGTGTGTCTGTGTGGATACTGTTCCAGAAGAATTAATCCCAGGTCAAGTACAATCTACACATGCCGCTTATTTCAGCCATGACAGATATCACCTGTTCGCACACACCCAATATAAACATTATATCATATATACTGGCTAATTCAGCAGTGATGTGATTCTGTGATGATGCATGATTCAAGCCAAATTTGTATTTTAGGTGATTTAGAAATGTTTGGATTCAGTATTAATAATAGGACCACATAGACTACACATTCAGAAAACTTGAGCTATATGGGCTACTTGCTTAAAACCTGAGATTTCTAGTGTAGAGTGACCTTAAATAGTGCAAATCTTCCATGTAGTGCTTGATTGGTTTAGCTTATACATCAAAAAGTCACTTCCTACATACACAATAGTATCTGCTGATAACTCCTCTGTGCTTTTGTATCTGTAGCTACAACAGATGTTATGATAAGGAAGATTATAGACTGTACAAAAGCTCAGAAACTTTAGTTAAGCTTTTAGTTTGTGACTGATCTTCTGTGTAGCTTGAGCATACCTCTGAATATTTATTCTCCTTCGGTAAAATAGTTATATATCAAATATGAAACATTTGAAAATGAAAACGTGAAGGTGTCCAGGATTGTATAGGTAGACAGAGAACAAAATAAGTGGGTATGTCCTTTGCATCTTCACCCAAAGTAAGAATAACAGAATTTACTAAACGAAAAATAATTTACATAGGGCTAATTGACCAAGCTCTCATCATTCATTAGCCCTCAGCATTTTATTGATAATAAACTTGTTAAGTTTCAGATGGAATAAATATGTCCTAGCTCTTTAAAATCCTTCTAAGTGCAGTTAGTTAAGAGTTCTTCTTCCCACTCTGCTCTATAGCAATATGGAAGTTTGAGTAGCTGTCGAACAGTGTACTGCAGGTGGTGATAGTATTTCAGAGACAGATTTTCTTCCTACTGAACTGGATTCTTAGGTGTAGTAAAGCTTTTGATGACTTGAGACTTGGAGTTTTGAGTCCCACCGCATTTTGTCAGGATCCTTGTATATGAGCAGTGCTTGAAGAAAGAACAGACGGCAAAGAGTAGACTGTGCTGGCTTTTAGTATTGATTCACCAGAGATTTCTACACTGCAGCTGTGAATGAGAAATCAAAATAATACTATAGGCTTGTCAGTGATCTTTTAGATGTCTCCTGATGTAGAACAGTAGCATTAATTTCGTATGTAATAGCAGCTTGGTTTAGCCACTGGTTCACTTGGTTTATATATTTTTTTAAAGCTACAAATTACCTTTTACATAAAAATTAATATGATTAAAGCCAGTTCTTTCTAGTGCAGTCTAACATTAAAAGCAGAAACTAAAGACACTGGGGCAAAATATGGTAGGCAGTAGGATTTTGGAATACAAGTACATGTTTACATTTTTGGAAATATTTATTTTATTGTTTTCTGTATCAGTAAAGAACTAGTCTAGATAATAGTCTTAATAACAGAAGGAAAAAAGTGCTTAGCAAGCTGAGCAATTCTAGTGCCATCCCCCATCTGCCTGTCTGTTACTGTGATGACACAGTGAAAAGGGACAAAAGAAGCTTTCAACAAAGATAAGTATTCTCACTAAACACCTGAAACAAAGTTTATGAAAGACAAAGACAGATGAAAGATGGAGACAGGTAAGGAAGAAGACTAGGAAGAGAGCTTTGTGAAACTCTGCTTAAAATGGGATGAACTGTGTGAGAATGAAGGATCAGAGGGCAAGATAGAAAATGAGAATTGTCATCAGCAGGTCAACTTGCTGCAAGACCTTTTGTATTCTAAAGAGGACCACAGGAAATTTCCTGAGGGCTGAGGTAGCAAAATATTGAAAGGCAATTATAGCTGTTTTCAGTGGACAGAGGACAGAGCTTCTCCAGGCCTACACATATTACATCCTTAACTCTAAAGAGGAAGTAGTGAGAGAAGAAATAGGAAAAAAATTGGCAAGAGTTTTGAAATCTTGCCAAGGATGACAGTGACCTCAGAGTAAGAGACAGATGGCTAACTCAGTTCCTGACACTAAGAAATTAGTAGGAGCAACATGCCCATAAAGTTGACTTCTGCTAGGAGGATTTTGTAATAATCAGCAAGGGTTTTCAATCATTTTCATCACTATAGTGTACGTATTTTTATGCTTCCTAGAAAACAGGTTGGACTAGATGATTTCTTGACATCTTCTGCCATTTTTAATTTCTCTGATTTAAAATAATTTGGCAATGTTAGGTGTACCATAAGAAGAAAATGAAATTCACAATGAAGAGAATTTTCGTTCATCCTGTTATAGATACATATCTATAAAACAACTTCATTAGGGGAAAAAACAATATCTGAAAAACAAAGATCATATGAAATATGCTGTTATCATGCTCCATATAGCAAAGAGAAGATAATAGTATATTTGAAATCATTCAGATAAACTCTGCAGCATGGTGTGAGAGTGGAGGCAGAGAGGACTAGCAGTGTAACATTTCAACACATTCCCCTATTAACTGCTGCTTCTTTTATGTTTCTGTTTTGAAAAACATCTAAGAAGGTACTCAACTCCTACAGAAATTATACTCCCTCAGACACAGATGAAAATACAGCTTAGTTTATATTCTGATATTTAGCATCACTAAACTGAATAATTTTCAGGATTGAGCAGGATAACTTTGTAAAAATCTCTTCTTGTCAAAAGAATTGCTCTCAAGTATCAATTAAGGTTCCTTTCACTTAATAGAATGAAATATTCCATTCATTGTGCCTGATAAACCATCCTGCAGAAACTGCTTCTGAAGATTCTGTTCGAACACTTTATCTCATATTTCCTCTCTGATGAAAGAAGAAATGGACTAAAAAAGGAAAAACTAACATGTAACGATGTAGTATAAAACAACAACTCACAAATTATTTAATTTCCCAAAATACCTTTACATGTACAGTATCTTAGTTCAGCTATAAACAATTGATTTTCAGAAATTATTTTTGAGAAGCTTGGTAGTAATGATCTCACAAAGATGAGTAAGCAGGAAAACATATTGAACTTTATCCTCTTGCACTAATACACAGACAGATTATTTACTGCTAGTAAGTAGAAGATAATGAAAGTTCTTTGCAGTAGAGAAAGTGATACTGCACAAATGGTTTTTTTTTAACATATTTTCTTTTTTTTTCTGACATATAATAACAATGTGTTTGCATCAATACTAAACATGTTCATTTCAAAAATTTTTGTTTTTTCCTTGCTAAGGGAAAAAAAACTGCTGAACTTAGCTTCTTTCCTAGACAATGGTCTATTTTCATTAAAAAAAATTTGCAGAATACTTTTTATATCCAATGAAGAAGAACCATTCCTTTCCAGAAGGAAACTTGGTAAAGGTTCTCCAACTGAGAACAGAATCTAACTCTTGTACTTCTTGTTTGAATGCTATAATCACCTTTTAGTTACAGATAAACTTGGTAGCAACACCTCTTCTGGTCACATTTTAAAGGGCAAGGAATAGCTGTGATCCATTATTTTAGAGACCACCTGGTATTTCTCCAGAAAGAATCACAGAATCACAGAATCACAG
>VWZK01017223.1:0-15986 GCA_013396935.1 Baryphthengus martii
GGATAGAGTGTACCCTCAGCAAGTTTGCTAAGAAAAAAAAAAAAGACTCTGCATTGGTGAGGCCCCACCTGGAGTACTGGATCCAGTTCTGGGCACCCCAGCTCAAGAAGGACAGGGAACTACTGGAGAGAGTCCAGCGCAGAGTCACTAAGCTTATTAAGGGAGTGGACCATCTCCCTTATGAGGAGAGGCTGAGGGAGCTGGGTCTCTTTAGCTTGGAGAAGAGGAGACTGAGGGGTGANTCTTTAGCTTGGAGAAGAGGAGACTGAGGGGTGACCTCATGAATGTTTATAAATATGGAAAGGGCAAGCATCAGGAGGACGGAGCCAGGCTCTTCTCAGTGATGTCCAATGATAGGACAGGAGGCAATGGGTGCAAACTCAAGCATTGGAGGTTCCGTGTAAACACAAGGAAACACTTTTGCACAGCGAAGGTGACAGAGCACTGGAACAGGCTGCCCAGAGAGGTTGTCGAGTCTCCTTCTCTGGAGACTTTCAAAACCCGCCTGGACACTCCTGTGTGACGTACTCCAGGTGATCCTGCTCTGGCAGGGGGGTTGGACTCAATCTTTCGAGGTCCCTTCCAGCCCCTAACATTCTGTGATTCTGTCAAAGTATGCAAATAAATTGAAGAATAAATAATAGCAAAAGTATGTGCATCAAGTCAGTAAGCATTACTAAAGACACAGGAAGCAGACAGATGGAATTAAAACGCAGTACATACATGGTCAGCATACAAATGGCTGTCACAATTTAAAGATCTTACGCATGCTTAATACTTATGACTATTGAATGAAGACTAAAGCCAATTCCTATAAAAACATCAGTGTTAATATATGTACATGTAAATATATAATGTACATAATGCATGTGTAAATATAAAGAACCAAAGATTAAATGCAGGCCACAAAAAAAAGCTGATGTGCCACACAAATCTATCTTGAAGTCAATGTTCTGGAGCTCTCCTGTAAGAAGCCCGCCAAATCCAGTATCTAGAAAAAGGATCCTGAAAGACAGCTGCGAAAAGAACATGTGTTCTGAGATTCTCTCATCAGCGGATACACGGCATCCTCTGAACCAGGAAAAATCCAAGAATAATTGAGAGTCAGTCATTCTTTTTGCATCCCAGTGGTAAATAACCTAATTCTATCAGAGTGCTAATCATCATTTTAGCAGTACTTAATACTTTGTTTACATAGTTCAAGTCACTCCAGAAAGCCAAGGACATAAAAATGGCCCTTAAAAATCTATTCAAGAGACACTGTGTGACTAAATCACAGTTTGTGAAGGTTGGAAGTGAGAAACCACCGCATTCAAAAACAAAGTGTCTGCAGTTCTAGGAAATGTGCTATTATACTTGATGTGTGTTACATTTGTTTACATGTTACTTCAGAGAGAGTTTCAAACTGAGGCACTTAATCTTTCTTGAGGTAAGTGAAATGAACTAGTTATTATCAAATCCTAGACATATTTATGTTATTTTGTCATAACAGTAATTTATATGTCTTCTCAAAAGATAACTTGTAGAACTCTGAATGTAAAAATACAGTTGACTACATTGTCTGAAAGTTTAAAAGCTCACCTAATTCAAATTATTTCTTAATTCTATAGCAGCTTGTTAAAACCAAACAGCTTCTCTCTCTGCACTAAATACACTTAAGATTAGGTCCAGTTCTTTCCTGCATCACAATGACACGCATCACCTTGCCTCCAGTACATTAGAGACATCTAAACACAAAAGAGTTTTAGGCTAACCCACTAATTTAAATCAATGCACATCCACCTATCCCCCAAGATTAACAGCACCAGCTTACATCCTGTAATATGTCTTCTACAATAAAATAAACAAAACCAAAACACCAAACAAAAGAAAAAAAAACAACAAAAACAAACAAAAACAAAACAAAACAAAAACACAAACAAACAAACAAAAACCAAAACAAAACAAAAAAAAACCCCAAACAAACCAAAAACAAAACAGGAGGTGATTTGCATAGGACTCAAACTACATATTTTTCATAGAAGAAAATTCAATACCACTCAGGGTATTTTGCAACTGCAAAGGTGAAATTTATAATGAAGAGTAAGGTCAATTACATTCTAAGCACTTTACAAAGTAAATTCAGAACAAGTTACATTTAATTAAAATATAAGGTGTAATTCCTCACTGTCTTCATCTGAGCAGGAGCAAAATTAAACAGGAAAAGAAATAGGAAAGACGATCTATACATCCTATTAGAAAGCAGGCTTCAATATAGTTGTACTCACTTTCTTATTGACTCTAAATTCATCAGTGTTTTCATAATATAAAACCAAAAGTAAACTGTTTTGAAAAAAGCTTTAACTAAAGCACTAGCCTGCTGCACTTCATTGCACAGGAAACCCAGAATGCTTGTAACGCACGTAATGCAGACCGAAGTGGATGTGCTTAGGTGAGCCCTCTTCATATGAGGTTTCCTATAAAGTCTCAGGTGCCTGGAGATCACATGCAGGCCAGAATAAAAAGACAAAGGAATTTTCAAGAGATCAGCAGTATCATCTTCTTACTGTTCAATTATAGTCATTTGGTGCTACGTGACTTTTTTTCACGACTACTGTATAAAAATACTTTATGTTGAGTAATAGCCCAGTAGGAACCTCTGGGTTGAACAACATAACTAGGCAGATGACAATCATGTTCCCAATTACGTAACAGACTATGCCCAGAAGAACTGGGCAGCATATCAACTGTGTTCCAATTATAACTAAGCCATAAAATTGAAGAAGACTTCCTGATAAAAATTTAAAAGATGGTTTTATTAAAATATGTTCTTCCTATCCTTCATTAGCATAGCAGCACAACTACCAACCTGCACACCAACTGCTCTAACTTCTATTTATATAATAAAGCACGGGCATTGGTGCGCATGAGAATTAAACTAAGAAACGGGCTCAAACTGCTACGACTTATTACCTACGTAATATTTTCTTCCAATCCCACTGAGCTCACAGTTACGCATTCACAAGACTTCAGTCAATCAGTTACTGGGAAGATGTCCGAGTATCTGAGTTGCAGGCACAATACCACAGCTAAACAAAATAAATTTTTTTTTCAGCCTGAGAATTTCACAAAGCAGGATATTAAATGTATGAAGTAATAAGACTAGGATTATGATATTAAAAAAGTTATCTATAACAGGATAAGAAGCTAACGATCATTCTTGAAAGAAGCAGCAAAGTTTGGACCACTTCTTGACCCAATGGTGCGCAGAACCTCCAGCTATTTCCTCTGACACTATCAGTAACAAAAAAAGCCATCCACCAAGGTCAATATATCCACAAATTACCACTCCTCATACCCTAAAAAACACCCTGCCATTGCCATCTTGCATCTTTCCTGGCACTGTGAAAAAATGGCGTAAAGGTGACGGAAAGCAAACTTCACTCGCATTCTTACAGGTGGCTCCTCCAGATGAAAGCTGAAGAGCAGCTGGGTGGCAGCACATAGAATCTTTCAGCGCCTGTGCAGAACACAACGCTTCAGTTCCCACATCTCTGAAGCAAACAGTTTTTAGCAGTATGCAGTCACTTCTATTGAAAACCAAAATAATACCTTGTGTTTACTGCCGATATACCACAAACTGAAAATCAGAAGGAATACAGGATAATTGAACTACGTGGGAAAGACAGAAATGAGTAATATCCTCTTGGTTTTTTTTGTAAGATATGCAGCTACTGCAAAGAATTCAAAAGAAAAAAAAATAATCCTGAAGGCTCAACTAAGTAGTTCTACATTCAAGCAAGCTTAAAATGATTTGCCAATTATATGGTCACACGTAAGAAGCTACAGTCAAAATCTGTCTTTTTTATATCATAACCCATTTTCCAAATGTATTAAGAAAAAAACAATCTTTAATGTGAACTCGCAGTCGTTCAACAAAGATTCAGCAAATTCTAAACCCACGCACTTGATCTGTCATCTATCTGGCTGCTAAATCTGACTCTGAAAGAGTTGATGTGTTACCTTATTATTTTTTTTAAAGATTTCTCTTGGGATTGCACAGCAAAGGAATGAGAATGTAGCCTATCTTACACAGGAAAGAGAGATTTTTATCCTTAAAAACAGGAGGTTCGCCCACATGATCACCTGGGACAAACTTGGCCAGTGCAAGCAGGCTAGAAGGTTATAGGAGCCTGGGAATGTTTAACATCAAGAAAGTAATTACAGCCCAGCAAGATCAGAAGGAATTACACAGGAAATGTGAACAGTAACCCTTTCATGCCAAAAAAAATCATGAAAAAAAGTGAGTTCTCGACTGCCAAACTATGAGGCTGTACAAAGCAACTGCAAAATGCAGGAATGGAAAAAACACTATATATTACTAGGCTATAAATTCCCAATGATGTGATAAAGCTATACTTCCAAGAAAAGAACAAAACCTCTGGTCTTTCTTCTTGCCATGTATATGCAGTATAATTAAAACCCAGAAGAAACATGGAAACATTTCAAATACCACATAAGAATGGTCAGTTGTCTCTTCTGGATTTTCTCTTTTAATTTTATGTTGACCAAACAGTCTCCTCCCTAGAAGGTGGTCAAACATCTTGTTATTATTTAGTCATGGGAAATTTCCTTCCAAAATAAACAGTACATTGTCCAAGCAAGAATGCTAACTCTCTCAGTCATCTATTCCATAAAAATGAATTTCCCAAATTCTGAAATAAACCTCATAGCTCAACAGAATGGGCTCAAGCTATCCTATGTATTTGTTGGGGAAGTCATTTTTACTCTCTAGGGACACAAAGGAATTTCAGTAATCTGACTGAAGTTCAATCTAGCTACAAAGCCTTCAAATACCATTTTAGAAAGTGAACAGTGATCATACTTGCATGCCCTTCACACAGACCTGGGAAACATTTTAACTAAGCCAAAGACTTGTTTTAAGCTCCCCACTGAAGAAAATTGTATTCCTTTATATCTACCAACAGATAATTCTTCAATATTAGCACATAACTCTGATAAGACAAGAGATGAGGAATAAAGTAATCAAACACTAGTGGCTTTACTATTTTGTTAATTAGAACTATGATGAATATATTCTCATTATTGCAAACAAAAATAATGTGCCCTAAAAGGAGTATCAGTGTATGTGATCTACCACAAAATAAGATAGAAAGATGCTTTTATGTTTAAAAAAATAATCAATAAATTATTTAATTTATTTAAACAACACTCTTTAGTTTTATTTAAGTTACAGATCAGAACAGCATCATCACACTTTGTATTTGCAGGGCATCTCCACACCAGCACTTCGGCTTCTTTTCCTACACTTTGTCACTCAGGTGTTTCCTTCTGCCTTCCTTTACTGTCTAAGTATTTCCTTTCTCATCTGTTCCGTTGGATTCTATTTTTGTTTCTTTTCCTTGGCTTCACACCTAAGGCGGGCTTTGCCATCACTAACATCACACATCCAACCACGTCCTGCAAGACTGAAGTCTACTCAGCTACCCGCTCACTGGAATCGCTAAATAAATAAAATCAAGAAGGAAACAAAAGAAAATACAAAAGCAGCACATAAGAATTTCAAGCATGGACATCCAAACATAGGAGATGCAGCGCAGTAAAGACGTAACAATCAAGAGGGCCAAAAAGTCACTGCTGACATTATGGCCTGCACAAGTAACTGTAACTCTCATTCTTCAGAAGATAAAATTGAAACATGAAACAATTATATTTTCTATTATTTTTACGGAGATGGAGATTGAAAAGAGACAAGCACTGTGATCTCATTCTGGAGACAATGCGAAAGTTCAATTTTCTCCTGCAATAAACTTAATCCTATTTCTAAGGGTTGATGATTTGCAAAAACAAACTGAACTAACTCTCCCAGTCAATACACGTTCTTCTGAGATTAAAATAACTTCTCCTAAATTTGTCTGTCTCCACAGCAGATTAAATACTCAACAGTACAATATCCATATGTTAGCCAAAAATCTGCAATAGTAGATGAGCCGCTAAATTTTCAATGGCTATACACTCAATACAAATCTATCCACAGAAAATAACAATGTTTGTTATCAGTCAGAAAAATATTTCCATGTTGTTGCAAAATATTCTGTCTTCAAAGGGCTTGCAAAGCAAAAATACTTCCAGTGACACCGCTATTGCTTTTTCAATGAGCTACAACAGTCCAGTGCACATAAAGCCATAGCCTTTCTTTCAGAAAGGTGAACTGACTGGTCTGAAGTCTGTTAGAAGCCGCGAGCTAACGACAAGGACTCTGACCACGCAAAATAATTTTGCACTGGGAAGTGTTGCCTGTACCTCTCAAACGTAGGCAAAATGTCAGAAGCTGAGCATTCCTCTCAGTACATAAATGTGCAATGGATTCACCTGCTGGGCCCTGAAGCAGCGCTGTGGCTCCCAATACTGCACATTGCTAAGAGAAGATGCCTTTGCAAATCAACAACGGTTTCTACCTGACCACATCCTGCTCTTTACAGAACCCCTTTAGAATTTCTATCTGAAAACTAGTAATGTACAAGTACTAGCAATCGTTTTTTTAATGGACAAGTTATTAGCTTTCATCTTATTTCTAGAAAGAAATACAACTAACTTTATGAACCTGAAAGCAAAGAATGATGTATTCTGCACCTATGAATCCACTTTATAATGAAAAAAGTGAATTCCAAAGATGCTAGTGTTTTAAATCGTTATGCTTCTAAATAAACCAGCTAGATTTCAACAGAAATGTAAAACTTCTGCTCTTGGAGGCATTGGAGCATCTACAGTCGCTCAACTTGACATGAGCTAGTATTCCCACCCGGTCTCTTCCTAGCTGCAAGTACATATGCTAAACATTTTCCCCTTCCCAATAAAAAGCAGCTTTCTAAATTTAATTGTCAATGACTCAATTATCTGGTAACTGCACCATTCAGAGAAGAATACCGGAGAGAGGCTGCAAAAGAAATCTGAAACTCTTCTTTGTAAATACCCTCCACGAAAACATGCATGGTTATTCTATGCCAACTAGTACTAATCTAAACAAATTTTTGAAGTTTATCTATTAGCATTATTATTAATAAACATTTTGGAAAGAGTCTTTCTAGTGTTTCACGTATGAAGTATTATAAAGTGACAACACAAATAAAGTTTTCATTATTGAACAGTACACTTTAAATTCCACTTAAGACAAAAAAAAGGCTTATACTGCCCAAGATTGTTATTTCTCCAATCACCTAAATCTCCCAGGGTTAAGTAAACCTGAGACACTTAGACTGTCCTAATTTCCCTGATAAGATAGGGCAGTTGCAAGAGTGTAAGTACAGTCCACAATTCCCATGATGATTATTTTTTAACTTTTTGTTTTCAAGGGGGAAGATGCTTTGCAAATTATTAGATAGTGCCATTAAGACATCACTCTGTTTCGTTGAAAAATACCTGGATGAAATTAAGTACAAGACAAACATAAATAAAGCTAATCAAACACACCACATGGTGTTACAGTTTCAGCATCTCATTTTAAGCAGTAGAACATGAGCTAAACTGGTCAGAAGTGCAAAATCCTGCACTGGCCTCAAATTAATGTCTGAATAACCCTCACAGCAGCTCTTGATCAAACCTGGCTTCTTTCGCATTTCGGAAATCACTCAATACTCTTTGAGTAGCTCTGACCACAATTACTTACAGGCTTCTCACTTTGAAGCCACTCAAATTAGCTACATAACCAAGCAACTCAACCTGCTACAGCAAACAGCACAGCTACTTTCTCCTGGTTTCTTTTAGCACTGCATTTACATTGCTCATCAGCAAAAAAGAGGGGAAGATTTGTTCTCAGATCTGAACAGCATACTCCAGTCATGACTCTCTAAGCCTTGAGAACAGAGCACATACATTACTTACCTTATACATCCAGTGCTTTCAACAAATATACTGTTTTTTTTAAAAAAGTCAAGATTTTTTTCATTATATTCTGGTTAACTGCACAATAAGGTAATTCCTTCTACTTCAATCCCACCTCTCCAAAAAATGGTAAGAGCTACTACAATCACCACTACAATATGAAGACCCAAAGCAGGAGGCAATGTGGTTTTCTAAAGCACTAAAATACAAGATTAAGGAGCATCACCTCAAGTTAAAACAAATAATTCCTCAGGTTCCACGAAGTTAAGTACATCATTACACATACAAGACAACAGAGAACTGGCACAAATTTCAAAGAATGCAACCTGCAATCAAAATTGCCACAAATTACATCACATGTATCTTTTTATACTTTATATTGTAGCAATACAGGCAGATGATGAGTGGGGCAAAAAAAGATGTGAGAAAGATAAACAAGTAATCATACTACTAACAAATTACACAAGGTGTTTTCAGACATGGCCCCTTAATCAAGGCAAAAATAAAATACTTATAGCCTTAAAAAAAAAATAAAAGCAACCACTAAGTTTTGAAGCAATTTGCTTGTTACAAAAGTGAAGGGAAACAAACCAAAGCAACAAACTTCTGTAGGATCTCACATACATCTGGCACTCACCTGCTCATGCAAAGACTGGCAACGTGTAGTGCTTTTAAAATGCATATTTTTCAAATAGCCACCAGCCCCAAACAGCAAAGTTTACTTTTCAGATGTTCCAACCCTAAATAATGTTTAGAAGTTGACTATTATTTCAGGCTATCATCCTTGACAGAGTACCTCTCAGTTACCGAAGTTTTTCTGCCTTGATGGGGGAATTCCATTTTTAAGATTCATACAGAGAAAACATTTTGGTATAAATCGTTGCTATTCTAAGAGAGAAAATGTCCCACCGGTCACTAAGCTACCATCTTCCAGGCAAGTTCTCCATAATTAAGGTATCAATTATAATTTCACTGGCATACTTTGTTTTATAAATAAACTCTGTTTCCACAATTGGAGCTGTGGGAAAGAATGCCTGCGTCAATGTGAGAATCCTTGCAGCACGGCAAGTTTTGAACTGAACGCCAACTCTAAATGTTATAATATGGATTCTAAGCAGGGAAAAACTAGGAGGAAGATTTCCCCCTTGCTTCCCAAATTCCCACAAGCTTTCTGAATCTTTTTATTCCTGTCACAGCACCTCCCTGACAGCTGCTCTTTGCTGCTCTAGAGCCAAATGCAACAAATTTAAGTCAATCTGTTGCTAAACAAATCAAAAGTAAAAACTGCAGCCTCCATTAAACGGAGTGAAAACGACATTTCAGTGGGAATGAGAAAAGCTGGGAACGAGAAAAGCTCTAGTCTTCTCCTACTGAACAGTTTTTGAGGCTTTTAGCGCAGAGTTTTGTATTTAAATGAGTTTGATACAGACTGAAAGCAAACACAGTTTCTAGGACTTCAACCATGCCAAGTGACTGGCAGAATGACAAGCATGCTCATTTCATTAACATACCCCCATTGCTATTTTTATGACTTTTTACATATTTGCTGGAAGTTGGCTAGATGACACACAAGGCCATCTCACTCTCTCTAAATATTTCATTGCTGTAGGTACAGAACAAATCTGTGTACCGACTTGGATTAAACTACTGCAGGAACACCTACTTCACGCATGAGCCCAGGCAACAGAAATCAAAGCTGAAGAGTCTCACCAGCAGTAACCCACTAAAACAATTGCCCTGCATTATTTCTCTCCAAGTTGATGAGAAGCCCAACGTTACTCCCCAAAACAATGTCCTCAATATCCTCACTCACAAGGAAAAGTAAATCAGTGGATAACTTCAAGAAGACTAGACACAGAACTGAGCAGGTATTTCACATAGATAGAAGCTAACACAGGGACAGAGAGCAAACAAATGAGTTAGATGCTATAACCATGTTGTTTGCAAACAAACTAGGGAAAAAATTCCTTTACAGCAACCATCAATAGATACTTCTTAAATGAGGTTTAATAAAAATCATGACAAAAAAAAATATTCTTACAAATGACAAGATAATGAGGGATTATACTCTTTTGGGAAAAAAGGTAACCTGAGTCTGTGTAAATATTCTTACACTCTATTCAATTTCTATTAGAATTTTTCTAAATTAAAATTATCCCCACACTGCAGATGTCACTGTCTTATCAATTAAGAAATATGTCCTTTCTCAAGTTTCCTTTCTCGGTTTGCCACTTTAATTTCACAGGACGCCCACCTACTCTTACAGCATGAACCAACAGAACAAAAGCTCCTGAACTACTTTTCTCAACCCATTCGTCATCCTGCGTGCTTGTGTTATACTTCATCATATTTGTTGCCTTTCAAAGGCTAAGCGATCAATTTTTTTTTCAATTTCTCTTTATAGAAGCAAATTTCCATCCCCATAGATGACTCTTAACCTTTTCTCTCAAGTCTCCTCTCCACCTCCCTTTTTAGAGGAGGCATCCAGCATCACATACACTGTGATGGCACGTTACGGAACAGTAGGACATAGATTTTTATCATAGCACTTCATTCCCCATGCTGTTGTTCATCATACTTTGTTTACTCTGAGCAAGTACAAACGCCGCTATCAGAAGTTGAGAGCTCTCAGAAACAAGCTTCTTGACACACAGCCCTCTACTTTGTATATGTGACACCACGAATATATGAAGACATCATTTCAGGCCAGACAGTCTTTGCTTTTTTGTCCTTCAACATAATTTCTTCCTCGTATCTTACTCATTACAGTCTGCAAACGTTTGTCTTATGCCCACTAGGATATCTTCTCAGAAAGAAAATCACTGTTTACAAGAGTACATAAACACAGACTAAGCAAAGGTAGTTGCCCTGAACTACAGATACCTGTACATTTCACCTTCACTGGTGGCCCTCGGTGAGCACGCTTCGGCACAAGAACAAGTTTGTGATGTAATACAGCAAAAAGGCCCTTTGAAAAAATTAAGACTTTAGCAGAAAGCATAACATATGTATATATGGAAGATAAGAAGATTCTACATCCCACCTACCCTACAAGAACTACAGAAAAAAATACAACATCCCTGAATTAACTTACTAAAATATCATAGAATATGACAGACAGTATATTGACCCTTACGGGGTACATATTCAGCCAGAACTGGACAAAAGCTCCCACGAAAAATGTGCGTTTGAAGATCTGAAATCACAACTGCCTATCATTATATTTCTGCGGAAGCTAAAAAAACAGGAGTATCCAAAGTCTAATATTTTTTTTTTCCCTCAATCACAAACAGTATTGTAAAGTTTGTTTAATATTGCCATTTAGGGAAAAACATTAATAGAGTGATTGACTCAACTCTCTGTTCTTAAACACTCACCTAAAGGAATGAACTATTTGTGAAAGTAACAAAAAACAGCTGAAAGCATTTGGGTGGTCTCAGTTTCAGTCCTGTAACACAGAACAGTCCCTTCTTCCTACATCCAATACCAATATGCTTTCCTTCTTCAGTAAAGCCTCAAAGTGTGTTGATGACAAAAGCAGTAAAACTCACCGAACATCCATATCGCCAATTTAGGACATTCTACTAGCGGACTGATAGCTTCAAAGTGCTTGACTCATCATACACAGGGCACACATATACACAACAGAACTACGCGAGTTTTTACAGACCAATGCTTTTTAACTCCCTAACAGTATTTTGGGGGTTCATATATTTTTACCTTTAGGACAGTGCACATCACTAGCAGTGATTGATGTTGGACTGAACACTGATACTTGAAACTTTCATGTCTTGCTTCTTAAAAACACCTATCTCCTTTATTTCTTGACCACCTGTTCTGTTTTGACTGAGCTAAGCAAGTCCAAGGACAGTCAGAAGCTCATGTCTTGGTGTACGCAGCACTACTTCACTGAAACAGGAGCTTGACATAAATCTGAGATCATGGGCACTCACAAAAAAGTGGCAGACTGCAGCCTCACTTAGGGAGACTGACCAGTCAAAGATGGCAAAAAAAACCCACCAAAATTAAGTTTTGTATTGTTATTGTTTAAAATCAACGACACACAGAAGACTGAAGTGTGTTCAAAACCACATAAATCCCTAGGGAACATCCCTATTTTCTATAGCTCTTCCAAAAGAAGCACAAACATATACGGAAGTGAAGCGGCAAGGAAGCATGGCTACAACAGAAGCCACATTGGTCAGTTTGTCACTATGCATCCTTTTCAGAACGTTGTCCCTAGGGAAAGGTCCTTAGAAGAGAAAAAAGAGCTCCTTGCAATTGTCCCTTGCTACAGATGAATAATGCACCAAAAAGTAAGATGACACACCCTTAAGGGTTTGTTTGCTTTGGTTTCTGCTTTTGGGTCAGGTAAGACCATTACATCCTACAGACATTTCAGCCTTCAGCTACTCCTAACATAGCGCTTCATGCAGAGTACAGAAACGTTTCTCTGACTGATCTGCCAAATGCAAACAAACAGCAAAAAAAATGGTGGTTTGAATAAATTTTTGATATTAACTAGGAAGAAATATCAGATTAAGATATACTGCTCCACCAACTGTGATAATATTTCCTACAATATTTAATTATGCTACAAATATCCATGGAATCAGTCTTTCTAAAAAAAAGTATGTTTGAATAATATTTACAGTAGATTTAATCAGCTTATTAAGGACAAGCCATTACCTGCAAATACAGCATTATAACAAGTCAAACACACACTTAATTATCAAATATCACATCAAGAATAGGATGGTTTCTACTCAGTTTTTCTACGTGTTTTCATGAAAAGTGGTAAGACCAAGAGTAGTACAGAGCAAATGTGATACAAAGACAACAGCATTCATCAAATACATTTTGAGCTGACAGTAAGAAGCTCTTTGTTACACCAGCAAGAGAACGCATGGAACCAAAAAATTACACGGTTTTAATAATTTTATTTTTTAACTTGGAAAATAAAGAGCTACACCATATATAAAATTCTTAATCATTGCACTGTGAAGAAGTTTGCATTTCATTCAACTCTGATAACAATAACATGCAAATACACTTCATGAGAAAGTGCTGAACCACTATTCAAGCAACGCTATTCTCTTATTTGCTCATGTCGGTCTTCTAAAAATGCATGTTCCTGTACTCAACTTTGTTTACAAAAAAGTCTTTTTAAATAAAACCATGTTCTGGAGCTGTGTGAGTGAATGATTATAATGATAGCATGAAGCATTAAATGTAAGCAAATAAGGACAAAATCTTGACTGCAGAAGAGATGAACAACAAAACATCTTTTACTGCTGCTGCACCACTATCATCTTTTATGGAAGTTGTGAAATCAATTAGATTCACTGGAGTACACCCTCAACGACATTAAGGAACTTCAAATAAAAAAATAAACCAATCAACCAAAAACTAGCAACTCAAACACAGAGTTAAGTAAAAAGGGAAATGCATGGCAACTGAATCTTTTTCTTCCTTGATCACATTTAACCAGAACACTGAAAACAATATTCCAAAACATTCTGGGCTAATTTCTCAGTCCAGTTTTACAAAAGAAAAAGTATACAAACCTTAGGGAAAGGACACATTGGAAAACTATCATTAAAGGATGCAAAACTAAAATGCATCAGCTACCTAAGGCTGATCTGCAGGACAGGCTAAACAAGTAACAGCTTACGGCAATCGAAAGCAGGTGAGTTCCCTATGCCTATCACTGGAAAGAACTCTAGCTTACCCTAGGTCACTTCTTTGTGCTCAGACAGACAGAGAACCAAAAATGAAAATATTCTGTTATTAACATATTCTTTCAACATACCCACCTTATACATCCAGCTGCTGCTATGGCCAATAAAATATTTCATCCATCTTAATTCCTATTTCAAGGAAAATAAAAAACAGAAAGCACCAATATCTCAGGAAATGTATTTAGCAAAGGACAGAAAATCATATTAAATAAAAACCAGAGTCATACATTTTAGAAAGTGGTAAATAAACAGGAGTTCCACTAAAACTTTTTTACCCTCAATGCAACAGCATCTCCTCTGAGGCTTACCATACACTAACAGTACTTCAGATTAAAAATTGCAGTAATAAATATTTGAATAAATACTGCTAAAATAACTGACAAAGTTCCCACATTCCTGATTTTACCACATACTTTTAAAACTCAGTAATTTTCTATAATTGCAACTGCAGTAGTATTTTCAGCCAACTTCACATCAAAGTCATACCTTCAATATTTGACCATGTCATTTTGACCTGACAACATGTACCTGATTAAGTGCAAATAAATACATGAAACTATCACCAGATTCATATAGACATTCAAAACATTAAACCGCTTCAATAAATAACGTATTACCTCTGCACATAAAAATCCTTGAAACACCCCCAGTCAGAGTTGAAGAACACTCCATCCATCTAGTGCAGCATAATCATTGAACCTGTATACAAAAAACATGTAGGTAAAATAATCCCTATATGTATATAAAGTTTCACGTGACAAACTCAGAAATAGCTCATCACATGCTGTCTCTAGTGCCAGGTCTGACATTCTCGCAAATGAGATGTAGAAGATATGTAGAAAATGAGTATTTCCTTCATGAATGCTTTGAAAAACATTTTAAATGCAACATTTTAGTTAGCTCTCAATTACTTTAATAGCCTGTCCAAAAATTGAAAACATTGGAACCACACCATACTGCTAGTTTTCTTCTGATTCTCCAGTTATTTTTACCCAATAGTTTTAACTGAACACTAAGAACATTTTACCAGATCACAAAAAAATATACTTTAAACACACACAACTGTCATAAGCATTCTCCTTTTTCCTTCCTGATTTTTGACAAACTTGAACTTTGAAATAATCTAATTCTTCTACCTACTGAAGTAGAAAAAAATATGCACTCACCCCTGAAATATGTTTTACTTTGCATAAAAATAACTTTCAACAAAATCAGATTAAACTAGTACTGAAAATAACTAGCTACAATAAGGTTAGACAAAAAAAAAAAGGAAAAAAAAGAAGCAGCTTAGTATTTTCGTTACTGAATAGCCCTGTGGAAAAAAAAACACCTGCACACAGAAACTACTGTGATCCGAGGGAGCTGTGCATTTACCTTATCCACCTCTTTTTATTATGGAATAATAACATGAAAAAAACCAACACATTTTTAATGGCATTATTACAGGTTCAAATAAATTAATACAAGCAGATTCAAGACAGACTTCAATATACACATGAAAAAGCTACATGGAGAAAAAGAACTGAGCACAAGGCAGTGTGAACTGAAGAGCAAAAAACTGCCAATAAAAGGTAAGATGTATCACATGAATTTTAATTCATGCATGGAAGTGAGTAAGTCTTTTCATAAAGCACGTCTTTTGGACAAAATAAACTTAAACAAGCCTATCTCTCATGTTGTTTCAAAACTGCCACACTGCAGACATTGCTGCAGTCTTTCTAAAACTTCCACTGCTTTCAAACACTTCCCTCCTTATTTTGCCAAAGCCAGCCACATCGGATCACCCCAAACCTGGGATACAGTCTTTACAGTCTTTCATTATTACCAATAAAAAAAGGCTCTAATGGATGGCTTCATAAGCCAGCAGGTCTCAGCACCAGTTATGCACGAACACTACACCCATTTATCGCATGCACTTTTGCAGCCACAGAACAAATGAAAACCCTTCGGTTCTCAGGTTCCCTTCAAAGCTTAAGGCGCCCGAGAGGCCTGCAGAAGGTATTTGTACTTTTATGGAAGCAGCAGCAAGGTTTAGGAAACACACTCAGGTCTAAGAGTTCAGAGCTCCGTCCGCAGCTGACTCACGCTGGAGGATCTCGCACCAGCCAAATGCGTCCCTCACAAAACCTGAGGGCATCTACTGGCATCTCTCGTATCTGCAACGTTTTATGGCCACGTGTACTAAAAAGTGTTAAGTGGACGGCAGAAGTAACTTGCGTGACTTGTAGAAACCAGCGACATACAGCCTTTCTGCAGACCTTTATTATAACAGCACATCCGATGAACTGCAGTCACACCCTCTCGCTTCTCCTGTACTTGCAGGGGGCTGACACCACCCAAGGCAGGTGCCCGGGCTGGTTGCGT
>VWZK01017223.1:16038-95177 GCA_013396935.1 Baryphthengus martii
GGGAGGGGTTTGGCGGGAAAGCCGCGGCCGCAGGTGGGGGCGGCAGAGGCGGTGGGTGAAGCGGTGGGTGAAGCGGTGGGTGAAGCGGTCGGTGAAGCGGTCGCGCCCGAGCCCGAGCCTCGGTCGCGCTGCTCTGGGATGCAGGGTTACATGGGTGACTCCCCACAGACCACTGCTCTTGAAGAGAGGCCTTCTCTTTCAAACCAGCCGTTGCTGTGGGAGCGAGCGGGCTCCCAGCTGGCCCCGAATCAGGCTGTCAGCCTGCTGCGGGTTAGTGGCGATGCCGCTCACGGCTTGGATGGGGGTACTCTTTGCTTGGTAAAAAAAAATGGCTGGATGGCCCAGCCCAAGCAGTGGTGGTGAATGAGGTTTAGTCGGCTGCTGGTCACAACTGGTGTTCCCCAGGGCTCAGTATTTGAGCCTGTTCTTGTTAATGTCTTTATCAGTGATCTGGATGAGGGGATCGAGAGCACACTCAGTAATTTGCAGATGACCAAGTAGGGAGTGTCGATCGGCTTGATGGTAGAAAGGCTCTACAAAGGGACTTGGACAGGCTAGATCAATCCACCGAGGCCAATTGTATGAAGTTCAACAAGGCCAAGTGCCAGATCCTGCATTTGGGTCACAACAACGCCCTGCATCACTACAGGCTTCGAGGAGAGTGACTGGAAACCTTCCTGGCAGAAAGGGACCTGGGCATATTGATTGACAGCTGGATAAATATGAGCCAGCAGTGTCCCCAGGTGAGTGTTGGTCTCTTTTCCCAAGTAACAAATGATAGGATGAGACTAAGCAGCCTCATGTTGTGCCAGGAGAGGTTTAGACTGGATATTAGGAAAAATTTCTTCACTGAAAGGGCTGTCAAGCCCTGGAATGAGCTGCCAAGGGAAGGGGTTTGAATTGCCACCCTTGGAGGTATTTAAAAGATATGTAGATGTGCTGCTTAGGGACATGGCTTAGCGGTGGACTTGGCTGTGTTAAATTAACAGTTGGACTCAATGGTCTTAAGGGTCTTTTCCAAGCTGAATGATTCTGTGATTCTACTAAAAAAGAAAAATGAAAGTGTGACAGAAATAGAAAATACAGGATTTAAGGGAAGGCTGAAGAGAGAAGCAAGTTGGGCAGGAGGGATGTGAGATGGTGCAGAAGAAAGAAGGGAAGTGTAGAATACGTAGGTGAGAAAAGACACAGGAAACATAACATTCTTCTAACCATCTGTTCTTCAACAGAGATGATCCTTGCTGGGAAGAACAGGACTTCTGCCTGCACGACTTAAAAGATTGTTGGGCACCGATGCCATCTCCTTTTAGAGTATCATCCTGCAATGCAGGACTATCTCCATCTTCACAACTTCTTCTCTCACGTGTGCTGTGCCAGGAGCCCCCATCTCCTGTAAGCCCTCACTCAGCACACCTGTTCTGTTGTGCTGTAGCCCTTTGCTGGAGAAAGGATGACAGGGATGCCCCAGCTGCTGCTGGAACAAAGAATCTGTGAAGCAGCACTGGCACAGCTCCTGGGAAGTGTGAGCAAGGGAAAGGGGGGAAATAGGGTTAGGCTAAGCGTTTAATTCTGGTGTCTTTTGCCGTCATATGCTTAGAAGGGTGCTACTGCTGTGCTGTTAGGTCCAAAAGCACCAAATATGGCAAAAACATGGGAAAAGATACAAGGAATATGGAATGCCTTCCAAATATCCTCATTTCTCTACATGTACCTGAGGCTGAAATTTGAATTGTATAGGTTTACACAGCATGTTAACATTTAGAAATGTGTTTAAAATATATGCGCAGGTTTTTGAAAATCTGCTTCTGCAGCTCCCTGCGAAGTGACAGCTAAGGGAGCAGATATCCTGAGCCTTTGGCCCTGCAAACTGTGAATTAGTTATTTTGTACATAAACACAATTTTATGACTAGTGACTTCATCTTGGCAAATGAAATGTGAGGTGATAAAACAGGCAAGCTGGCTCAAAGTCATTTCAGAACCGAGGTACATTTCTGATAGGATACTGTCCATCCATCACATGTTCCACTTGGAGGCTCTGTATCTGAAATAACTGTTCCTGTGCTCAGAATATTTCATTTAAAAGTCATTTCAAATTTCAGCAGGAACTGAAATTTAAAAATAAACTTACTTATTCTTCACCTTTTGTGCCTACTAAAGCTGAAGTGTTTTGCAGTTACAGAACCTATAAAATACAATTTATTTGAAGGCAAATCCTCGAAGTGGTCTTAAATCGTTACAATTCCTTTTGAAGTCATACAAATCCTATCTGTGGCTAAAGGAAAACCATTACTGTATTTAGTATGTATACCGTGTTTTGGAACCACAAATGAGGCATAATTAGCATACGATGGTTCTTGATACATTACATGCCACTTGGAGAGAAACAAAATATTAATTCTGATGTGCAAATGTATTTGTGCCTTTACTAGCTATTAGTTTTCGTTTTAAAAGATAATAAAATATTATGATGGTTTTATCTGTTGCTGGTTAAAAAGAGATCTGATGACAATATAAACTTTCATTACAGACTGTTTTCCATATTCACAGAAAAGAGCAGTTATTTCTAATAGAGAATATATTCATTTTCCTCAAACCTCATTCACAATAAACTGCAGAAACTTTGTACCGGGAGTAATTAATGTCAATCTGGAATATCAAGTTTTTAAACAATACTGGGAAAAATGATTCATTGTAACTTGTCGGAGATAATATTTTATGTGGCGTAGCACCTCTGCGTCCTGTATTATGATATTAGAAGTACTGTGTCTTGAATGTTTTATGGAAAAGCGTATTAGTGATCTCAGTTCTAATTTACAGGGGTTTGTGAATGAGTTTTTCTTTGAAACAAAGGGATAGAATGTGTTTATACTTAGAACTGAAAATAAACAGAACATAGTAACAAATGGGCAGTTGGTACAATGGAATAAAATGAAAGCAGTGATACCTGATGAAGATCTTACTTTCTCTTTTTACAACCTTCAGTGGACAAGGAGATAACTGTTTTAAAAATTGCATTGGTGATAATTTAGAATAAATTTTATGTGGAGAACATTCTTTCTCCATCATCTGTAAATTATGAGTGGCAGTGAACTGTCACAGACTGAACTAAAGGGTATACCTGCCTGCCCTGATTAAACATTTTGTGATTACAACATTACTTTTTCATATTTAGCGACGCAGTGTCTCTTCAGAGTTAAATCAATAGAGATGTTTGCACAGTGATGCTCTTGCCATCTATCAGCTCAAGTGGAAATGCCAATACGTTCTAACAGGGATGCGCCACTGTCCTCTGCAGTGCTTTGAACTGGAGCATTTACAGGGAGAGCAGCTTGAGCAGACAACTGTAATACTTCCTCACATAATCCGTGAAGTTTTAGAGCATTAATCATTTGTCTGCTCTTCTCTCTTGCGCTTTAGTGTACATGGAGGAATTTTGTATCACATACAGAGAAAATCCAGCCAGATATAGTAAGGTGTTACTGCATAGTACTAGTTTAGTTTAGACCAGGTAGAGAATGGTTTAAATTAGTTTTGGGTTAGATAGTTAAGTCTGGATTACTACAGCAGCCTTTGAGAATACTATGACTTATTAAAGGTGATTAAGATGTTTAAATTCAGTGCAGTAGAGCACAGATTCAAGGAGTCTGGTGAAGTTGGACCAAACATATGCTTTGGAAAACCTCAAGGTACCAGACCTCTCTTGCTTTTCTCAGATTAGGCCTCCTGCTGGCTATTTGTACCTGTGAAATATAGAAGATGGTTAGGCTTTAATGTCTGCACCTCAGTTCCCCTAGCTTTGAAACAGCAGTGATAATTCTGACTGAAGTATTGTGAAGATAGATACATTAATAAATATGAGGAAAACTCTTTGAAGTTGAAAAATATAATGAGATTTAAGTATATTCCTTTTTGTCATCATTAACCTGTCAAACCTTTAAATACTGAAACACTACTCTTGGAAGAAAAGAGCAGAAATGCCAATTAAGATGATAAGCCAAGATCCAGATCAACTAAGCAGAACAAGCAAGTAAAATAAATATGGGGGGAAAAAATCCAAGAAACTGAGGAGATCTAAAAAGATACAGCTCAGAAAAATGAGAAAAAAATCTCAAACAAGTGCTGCCAGTAGTTGGAAGGGCAATTAGTATGTTACTAAGAAACACCTTTGCATAAAATTCGGAGTGAATGAGTGTTAAGACAAGGTGTTAGAGAAGTCTGGGCAGCAGTTTATCTCCTATAGTCTTAAATTGATCAATGGTGCCCTGTAAGTTGCAGTTTCTTTTCCTCTGACTGTAAAGAGGAGCCTACGGCAACGACCTTAACTAGATGAATCCCAGCTTGTCAGAGTTTAAGTACTTCCAGTGTTAGGGGATGGCTGAATGGAGGTTTTCAGATAACAATTTAGATTTTATCTTAAAACTGACTGCACAAGAAGAGTGAGACTGGGCAGAGGTCCATAAGTGAAGTAGATGATGGACTTCAGACTGTTGAAGTGGGAGAAGACAGACTTGTAAGAGTAGGTAGAAGGAGGAGGGATCAAATTTAGGGATAACAAGCAGTACAGTCTTGCATGCAAGAACACATCCCATTCCAAATCCCTGGAATGGATCCAAGATGATTAATTTTTGTATTTTACCTAACAATAACATACATTGGCAGACTAAAAGTCAGAAAACTACAACTTCATTTGCACAAAATAAGAGAATCCACCATTGCTGGTGGTCAGGCCAGTAGCCAAAACAAGAGAGGTCTGTATGGTGCATCACCCACCTAGCCATAAAGAGAAAGCAAATACACAGTAATTCCTAACTTAATGAACCTTTTATTTGTTTGGGTTTTTTTTTAAAAAAATATGGACATACATCATAAAGAACTGTATCATCATGCATAAGTGCATAGAAGCCAAAATAACACTGGTTGGCATTTCCTATCTTCTCAGGATGTGACTTCTCAACCTCCTAATATTCTTTCAACATAGCTTTGGTGTTGTGATATGTCGAAGGCCAGAATTTATGTCATTATTGCTTCAGAGAAGAGAGAAGGAACGTATTTTAAGTATTTATTATCCTTCTTTGGAGGTGACACTTTCAAAAGCTTCTAAGAAATCATAAAGTATGAAAAATCTTTGAACTGATTTTGTACCAGCTTAGGGTGACTGATTTTCCAAAGACAGCAACAGATTCCAACAACATGAAAGGCTTGACTGGTGATGCCAAATAAAAATTATTTTAAAAAACCTTCAAGCTGCTTGTACTAAAATTTTCATTTTATGCCCAACGAGTTGATCTCTGTCCTTCAAGGTAATAAAATACTGTGACAAGCCAAGAACACATAGTTCTTGTCTCTTTTTTTTTTGTTTGTTGTTCTTAATGAGAAGCCAAGGAAACCCACATGACTGAGAGGAAGCCTGCAGGCCTGCAAGCAGGAAGAAGCAAACTCACTTCTCTCACCATCACGAAATATTTTTACTAATGCTGTGGACTAAAAAAATTCTACAAAGAACTATAGCAATGGGAAGCAAAAGAAAAAGCTGAACTTTTAGAAAATGGGAATGATAAGAGATATAAGTACATACATAAAAATATTTTTTTAAAAAAATAGGAGGGTCGAAAAAAAGAAATGCTTAAAAATATGGGGAAAATAAGATTTCATGAGCAGAATAAAGATGAAGAAGGGAAACAGAAAACAAGCACGAGATTAAGTGAGAAGGACACAGAAAACAAGCACAAGATTAAGTGAGAAAGACAGAAATGAATGATTCAGAAGTAAAGAGACTGGTTTGTGTTCATTTGGAAAGAAATTTCCATAAAGGCTGGACAACTTAGAAGTAACAAAAGGTTTATAAAAATAACTGTTCCTAAAAAGCAGTTAAGGAAACATTTGAAAAATGTGCAGAGTTGTAAGTCCGTCAGCCAGCCCAGCTGCTACACATCCTAGGGGATAAAAGGTATTTACTACAAAACTTCCTGTAGCACTGTCAATGAAGCCTGAAAGAGGGACAAATACTACAAGACCGAAAATACTCAAATATGGTCTCTTTCTCTGAAGAAAGCGTAGAATGCCCTTTGCAACTGTTATCCGGGAAATAATACTGTACCGCTATAGATCTTGCTCTAGAAATGCTGTATAGTGCTAGAGGATACTGTGCTTCAGAGACTGAAGGATTAAATTCTTTTTGCTTAGAATTTTGAGTTAGTTCTTGAAACTGTTACTCTGATGATGAAGAGATACTTCATAAAAATAAACCTTTGGATGAAGCTAACAGCTCACAGGGAGACCTTTCAAGGCAGTGACTAGAGTAGAAAACCTGCATGGACAGCCCTCCTTTTACCACTTGATGATCCATGGCAAGGGCCCAGTACTAGCTTTCTAGATGGTATATTGCATGTGCCCATAAAAATCTTCATTTCTGTCTGATTTTGCAATATGTTTGTGCTGTACTACAAGGAAGTAACTCTCTCTGTTTCGGTTTCATTACGCAGAAGACTTGCTCATTGGATCTTCACTTCTTGTAGATTGTCCCGGGATGCAGTTTGCACAGGACATACTGGGAGCACAAAGATGTGTGTCCATACAGCACTGTCTAGCAGAGCTGCTGGGTGAGAGAATTGCTTTTGAGTCACAAGGTGGATCAATGGTTTTAAGGAAAATTGCCATCTCCTGTGTTGGTTTCTGACTTGTTTTACATCATCCTATAGGGAGCGAGACATGTGGGAGACTGGACTGCGAAGAATTTTCTTCATTTTAACCTCAAGAAATTTAAAATAGTTCTTTAATACCTCTTAGGGCAGTTCTAACTTAGTATTTCCTTTCTTTCATTTTCAAGAAATAATTCAAATACTTTCTCTGTATAATACCCAGTGAGCAAGAAAACTATAATCTCCTTTTCCAGTTAGGCACTGAGGTGAGGAAGCCTTAATGTTATTGCAGGTTTCTCAGAGGGCCACGGCCAATCTGTTCTGCCCAGACTGTTAAATAAAATGGGGGTTCCTTTTAGAGGCAAACCAGATAGGGAAAGGATCCTGGTATGGAAAAGTTGAGTGTCACTGAGCAATTGGCAGTCTTCTCTGGAAAGTTTCGGAGCTTTTTCTTGTCTGCTCTATATAATACATGTTTAAAGTTGTGTTTGCTGTTGTTTTCTTTTAGCATTACTGTAATTTCTACATCCCCTGTCTTTTGTGTACTTCACTACACAAGAGAGTTATAAATACATCTAAATTTACTTGGTCAACTTCTCTGTTTATACAGTTCCCACTGTTGTGAGGTCACTGAACTAGAGAACTGACTCTCTGACTGGTTCTCAAACCCGTGTAGCATCATGCTGTCATTCTTGGCACATGAAGCGTGACCTCTTGTCCCACAGTGGCCAGGCGTATTACCAAGAGGTTTTTATCATAGTTACTCACTCCACATTTAATTAGTAATATTTTTTTCTCTACAGTGCATCTACATGGCAGTTTTATTTTTCATTACCATGAATAACTCTATGGCCTACAGACAGAAGTGAGAAATCAAAGGTCCTGCTTACGTTTCTGAAAAAAAGTAACATGGAGTAAAAACCTGACAATTATATTAGGATTTTATATACTCCTATTCCCCAACTGAATTAAAAAATCATGGGAACTAGCTTCAGTCCTTATGAAGTATCATGTGCTGAAACCTCATCACATCAACACATCACCAGCTAAGTTTAGAGTAAACTTCTGGATGCAATCAAGTGACCCATGGCCTTGGCAAAGTTCGAACTTGAAGTCTCATGGGGAAATAATTTCTGGCTCTTAATTTAAGACAAGACCAAAGGAATTGAGCCCTGCAAGTCCTACAGTTAAAACCCAGAAACCTCGTTTTGATTTGAATAGTGAGCTTCTCTGTTGTTAGCAGGTATGTGTGTAAGAGTTAGTGAGGCACAGATCTCCTGCTATTTTGCTTTTAATGTGGAAAAATCAATCACCCTTTTTAAACAGCAGACTTCAGATGAAACATGTAGTGCCTCAGTGGTTGTGAAAAGGCTCTCTTTTTCCAGGACTTTGATGAGAACAGGAAGTTAAACAGTTTTAACCTTGTTTTGTGAATACATTTGAAGTAACTGAGGACCTGATTTTCATTTTCACCGAGGATTCTGCATTAAGCTTAAAGAACTTTAAGCGGGCATAAGCTGTAATTAGACCAAGTCCCCTGTCTCTCCTAGTTTAAGGTATGTATCAACTCTGAATCTTTAATGGCTATAGATGCAGCTCCAGGAGAGAACCTCTGATGTCCAGAGATTCAGCTCTAGGGAATAATGACAGCCTGGCAACAACCCAGAAATACAATTAAACAAAAATGTGTCTTCTGAAACCCACAGAAAATCAGTGTCTGAAAGCATTCCAAATTTATTCTTATTCTTTATACTTGCTCTTTTCAGGATTAATATCACATATATATAAAACCAACTAGTTTTTAATCAGCAGTGAAGAAGTCTAATAATTTTGTTTGAGTGTTTTACATAGTTGACATTTACTGTTATTTTATTTTCATTTGTATTATTCGTATATAGGTATATTAAAAAGATATTAGTGAATAAGATGTACTAAGAAGAAGTTTGAGCTGTACTTTAGATGAGCAGTCAGTTGACACAATTTACTTACTAGTACAGCAAATGTCTAATTTCAGAAGGGGTGTGTGTGAAAACAGTCTAATGCTCGTGTAGCACATTGCAATCCTCAAATACGAAAGTTATACAAACATGAAACCTGATTTTAGCTTTAAAATCATAAATGGTATGTTCTTAAAAGGATCGCATAAGGCAATGAACGAAGTTGTTCCTATAGTCTTAAAATTCCTGAACCTTTATTTCCTATTTCTCAGCCTCATTCAGGGTCATTCTGATGCTCCCAGCTTTACAAAAGGCACCAGTATTACAGGTAGCTTGCTGGCTCATCAGCTACCTGCTGCCATCTAAAATATGTCACAATCTATGTCTAGTAATCCCCTGCAGTGGCACTATTTTAGCTCGCTGTTCTCCCCTACCTGTTTATTGCCACAAACCCAATAAGAACATAGATTTTCTTTGAGACTCTCCACCTTTCAGAGGTAGACAAAGTTTAAAAGTTTCTCAGTGGTTACACAGGATCACGCCCAGGCAGGTTTTGAAAGTCTCTAGGGAAGGAGACTCCACAACCTCTCTGAGCAGCCTGTTCCAGTGCTGTGCCACCCTCGCAGTAAATAATTTTTCCTTATGTTTAGGGGGAACATCCTGCATTCTAGTTTGTGCCTGTTGTCCCTTGTCCTGTTGCTGGGCACCGCTGAAAAGGGGCTGGCCCCATCCTCTTGACACCTGCCCTTTAGATATTTATAAGCTATAGATATTTATAAGATACATTAAAAATCCACAGAGGGCTAGTACATGCAAGAAAATGAGCTCTGGGTTAGGTAGCCCCAGGGCTCCAAATTATGGAGAAGTACTACTGAAATATACTATTCTTGTAATACTCTTCCCTATGTATCTGTTAGGAGATAGGACACTGGAATAGATGAAGCTTTGGTCAGAAAAGGATTTTATTATTCCGTTTGTTCATATGTGAGTTACTGAGATTTAAAGTTGAATGTTTCTTGCTATAGTCAAAGGAATAAGCCTGCAAAGCTCTGTTTAATGACAATGATAACATATATCCTGCTGTTTATTTCCTTTAAAAAAAACCCTGTCTTTTAATTGATGAGCATGCACATTCCATAATTTAACTTACATGAAACTGAGAGTTAGAGCATCTGGAGATGAAATGGGATGGATATGTTACACATCCGAAAGAGAGGCTGACTATGAAGGAGTCAAAGTTTGATTTACACCTGGAAGGAAGAAGGAGAAAATACAAGTTTTGCTATCGCCAAGTTTTTCCCAAACGTCACACAAAAAGATTATTTAAAGCCTCACTAATTAATTGATATTGACACTCAGTAAAAATTGTCAAGCTTTTAAAACATAAGTGTAGTCCTAGAGACATTAAGTGAATGACTCTGAGAAGAAAACAAAGGTTCTAATGTATGTGAATAGCTTTCAATTTTTATGAATTATATGCTTTACACTTGCAAATGTAGTTGGAAATACATTGAAATAATAATAAACAAACCTCATAAAACTAGGAACAAGAGGTAAAAGCTGAAGTTTAGTAACTGTCACTGATTCTAGATCTGATGCTTTCATGCATAGTGTACTAAGCCAAATGAAGTTGCACAATGAAAATGTCACTGAATTGAGAGTGTTAATTTTTCAGGAGATGTTGAGTTGGTAGTTGTCTTTTTTATATATATTTAGCTAGAAACACATAACCAAATCATGTTCTATGTTATGTATAAATAACTACATCTTTCCCCCATGCAGAGAGATCGGTCTCTGAGTTTATGTTGGTAAAATTCAAGAGGCCAGAAATATACACAATACAAAACCAGAATATGGGAAAAGAGTTGCTTTGATTTTTGGCATTAAAGCTTTCCTCTCTACAGAAGAGAGGATGAAACAAAATTATTGTAGGGGCACTCCTAATTGGAACAGGCTGAAGAATAAAGTGTACAAAATTAGAAGTCCTTTTTAGTAAACAATGGACAGGAAAGATGCAAAGAGTGGATATGCCATGGGGGATATCAATGGGAAATTCCTGGATATGTCTGCTTGGGATTATTCCATTGAATTAGTTTATCCGTTCATTACAAGTGCAGTAATTAAACTATATTATACAGAAGTGCACCCATACCACCTTTCTTTCCCACAGTCAAGACGCTTTTCTTCTTAATCATAGAGTCTCTATAGCTCTACGTCTTTACGGATACATCCTCCAGTGTTCCATGAAGCTATTCCACAGTGGTTTTTCTAATAGTGAATTCTAGGATGCCTACCAGAAACTACAGAAATTTGGACTTAAAACTAACAACTCCCATGATTATTCCGCTGGCATCTAGTCATTTTGCCAGTGCCGCTTTTGACCTGGTGACATGCAGTATAAGGGATGCTGCTGCGTGTCACCAATGTGTCCACCAGGGTATAGGTGCATTGGCAACCATGCAGGCAGACACGTTTGACAGTGTAGTTGCATAGGGCTTCTGAGGACATGGGAATATGTTTAAGGGAGAAGGAGCAAGAGGATGAAGACTTACTACGAGACATGCTTGAGGACTCAGCCAGCTAGCAGGGCTCCTGGGATAGGTAATGAAATAAAACTCAGATGACTGGGGATCATAGCAGATAGATTGTCAGAAAGACAGAGAGCATTTTCTAGAAATCAGTGTCTTAAAAGTCACTTGAGAGTTACAGCACCAGAGCAGCAGTATGAAATTGTCCACAATGCAGAAGAAATAGGTTGCTCTTGCTCTTTGGGAAGCAGACTACCCCCACTTACTTCCTGCTAGTAGTTAACCAGGTTGGGGCTGGCAGATCAGCTTCTGGGCTTGTTGCCATGGAAGATTGAGATGTTTCTTTGAGCAGTGCTGCTCTACCAGGTGTATACACAGGAGGAACTGGCATCTCCTCAGAAAGCAGAGGGGAGATATTTGTGTCCACTGATTTTTGGGAGCACCTTTTCTGCTTCATTTGCTCTGACAGTGCTTTCTAGATGTTTGTGTTCAGTGACTCCTAGATGGAACTAAACGTACCACCTCTGAAGGACAGGACTGAGCACAGGACCTCTGCAGCAATCTACACACGTGCATGGCAGGACATAAATGATTACTGCCTGGAAGCTATGGCTAAATTTGCCTCAGACAGCAGTACAGGTTACAAAAAAAAGGAGCTCCCATCTAGCTGTCTTACAGAGATGCCACTTACAAACATTAAAATTCTGCCAGCTCTTTTGAGAGCTAAAAAAAATAGAAAATCTGCTTGATCTAGATGAACAAGGTAACATAAGAAAAAGAAGAAACTTCCTCGATTAGGTTTTAGAAAAGAAACATGTAACTGTACAGGCTGGAAGAGGCAGTGGCAGTAGAAGCTGCTCCTTAGAAGGCTGGACACTATCAAGAACGTAACTGTAATCCTTGTTTCTCCCCATATCTACTCTTATTTTTACATCCTTATTCAGCCGTAAACAAGAACCATCAGTTTCACTATTTCCACTTAAATAAATGAAAAAAATATAATCTTTGGGATGAATCCTGATCCCAGTCTTACATATGTAAAACAAGATCAAATCAGTTGACTTTAATGGTATCAGTTGGGACTTACATTACTGAAATTCATCAACAGTTAGATCACTTGGCTTAAGTTAAATGTATAAATAACAAAGGTATTTCCAGTGCTTTCCCTGTAAGGTGATTTCATTTGGCTGTCCTTGGAGTCAGGCTTCACCCTGAGTTCAAAAAAGACCTGGATTTCACCCAGAGGTGCTCCATCAGCATAAATCTGGCTTAAATGATACCAGAATAACCTCTTCCATTTTCTAGTGAACCATGCGAGCAGCCCTTCAATTTCAAGTTAGGGGCTTTCTATGCACCTGTCCAGTTCTCTGCTACAGTTGAAAGAGAACACATTTCACCAGAGATGGGAAAACAAGAGAAGAGCAAAATATCTGCAATTCAAAAAGAACAAAATGGAAAACCATTGCTTAGAAAAAATCCTCACACATCCTTGCATAAATATCCTTTGTCTGTGGGTCAGGGCTAACTTGTACTGTACTCTTTGATGTGAGATTTTATTGTCATACCACTGCAGACACAGACTTTTTCAAAGCAACAACTGTACTGTTTGCTGCATGCCACAGCCACTTTTAGAAAGGACTTTGATGTGAGACCCACTAACTTCTAAATGCCCTTACCAAATAGTACATATTTCTATCAAAAATAAGCTGTTTCATTTTTCTCAATTAATAGTATCAAGTTATTACATAATTCTTTACCTCAGTAGACATCAATGCTCCACCTTTTTCCTGTATTTTATAGGAGGGAAAAAGAGGTTGCTTTGATTCTGCACTGACTTGTCTTTGTGTGTTCTACTTACCAAGCAAAATAGATACAGGTACTACTATCAGGTACTTGAGCAGCTTTCTATGCACAGTTTGCAATTGGTTTGCTCAGACAACTACATACAAAGCAACTCCTGGGAAGGTTGGAGCCCCCACACACAACTGAAGACATGCCTGGTCTGAGGGCCATACACCCATAGGGTATGTCAACAACATTCTGTTCTTAGTGGTAGATAAGGATGTGGCCCTAGGAGACCTCAAACTGGTAAAGCTAAGAAATTGCAGATGGAAACTAGAATGGGAAAAAGAGTTTCTTGACCAGCTTTTCATTGGATTATACTGAAAATTGTCTCCTTTCATTAAATGTGATTCTAAAAGGTAGAAGGCAGCTGAAGTAAAATAGTGATTGCTGTGTCTCTTTTTTTCCTACTCATAAGCATCCCTCTGCCCTGAAGCCTGGGCTAGAAATCTGTCTCTTCAGAGAAAGTTTTGCATAACACGTGCTTTCCCAGTCTTGTAGTGCAATAGTCTCTGCACATGGACAAAATATACTTCTTCTTAGTCTTTGTTTTAGCTATTTAAAAAAAAAGAAAAAAAAAAAAAGCATTTTATGCATTTAAACATACAACATCCTTTTTGACCCTCATTTAACTGGAATCCCTGCATATTCGGTAACCTCATACATGTGCACACAGCTTCTAATGGGTAAATGTATACCACTGCCATATTGAGCAACACTGCATTACTCGGATGAATAGCTATGCCAATTTACAGCAGCTGAAAGGACAGCCTTTGAGGTCAAGTATTTGCAGTGTTTGCCTCTCTGTGATGCCCAGAACTATAGTTTTTCTAATGTGCTTTTCATGTTAAAATATAAGCAGGCCCCTGAGTGTAAGAAAGTCCCATAATTTTGTGCTTCAGCCCTGTTGTATCCAAAGTAGTGACAAAACACAGAGGATTGGAACTGTTAGATACCCCTGACTTTAGCTAATTAAAGCTGTGTGTAGATAGGCCTTGCAAAGGGTAGAAGGGACTCCAGCATCTTGTCTTCTTTCATCTCATTTTTTGCAGCTGTCCTCACTGCCATTTATTTTTTTTAAATAAATACAAGCAAATATATGTCTGTATTATCCACAACATTATTTTATATAACTCCAGATTTGTCTGCTGTTTATATACTGTACATGGGCACAAGGAGAGTTTTCTAGCAGAAAATTTAAGATGACAACTGAAAAGCTACTTCTAGGAGAAATATGTATTTTCAAAGATGTGAAAGCACTATTTGTTGAGGAGCAAAGCTCTAAGCAATCTATGACATTTTCTCCCAGACCCCTTTCCTATTGTACTCCCTCCTCTGCCTTTATTGATGCTACTGCACTTTAAAAAAACCACAGTGCTCTAGGTTAGACCTCGGAGCCACAGTTTCTACCAACCTCTTCCTTCTTTATTCTCAGTAGCAGAAGCTACTGCAAGGTTACTTTGCAATCAAGAAAAGAAGTTTATACAATACCCCAACTCTGCAGCTTTCAACTGTTCTTCATTTTTCCAGATTAGTGCCTTAATTAAGTCCAAATGTTTTTCATTTTCTTTCTTATGGTTCCTACTCTGAAACCTGATGCTTGCCACAGACACTGTCCTCTTGTGACCTTTCCTCTTCCTGTTCCTGCTGCTGACTGGCTTTTAAATTGTGAGCAATTGTAAAAGGGTGGCAGTCGCACATTTTCTCAGTCTCCACACGCACCTGCGGGGCTGTTCTCTGTGTTAGTGAAGTTGAAACCAGTCAGGAATCTACTTTGCTTTTCCCCCTCCCTATGAGGCAGAAGTGAGGCACAAGAGAACAGATTTTTAGCTGGTGGATAAAGCAGTTCATACCATCCACCTGAGTCACCCTCAGTATAAACTCTTAACACAGTGCAGCAGTAATTTATCACATCACATGAAATGTATAAACCAGGTTTCTTAAGACTGGCCATTGATTTCAAGACAATTATTTTTAGGCAGTTATCTTGCAAGTTGGGCCTGCAAATTCGCACAAATTATTTTAGCAAATCACATGGGTTCCTATGAAGGCAGGAAGAGAGTTCAAAATGTTCAACCCAGAGAAAAGATTTCGTTAAAACAGAACCACAGAAGTTTTAGCTAACTTACCTCAAAGTTCACTTGTAGCAATGAAGGGAAATGTTGCCAATACAGTAAGTCAATAGAGCTGAACTGAAGACAACAGAGAAAAAAACAAATCAGTGAAAAATCTGGCCCAAGTGCTTTAGGAAAGAAAAACTAAAGGAAAGAAAAAAAGGCTTGATGCTTTTGTTATGGCATGAGTAGCCGCAGTTACTGGAACAACACCGATGCAAGATTGGTTTATATAGCAGAAAAATGAAATCATATGTCAATTGGGATTGCATGACTGATGATAAACATAAAAATTCAGCATGAAAACCATGGTCAGTGGAGAAACTGTAACAATGAAAAAGATGGCAGTAATATCTCGAAGAACATTTGCATGACATTACAAATAAGTTATTTTTTATATCCGCAGGAAATAAAAGAGAAAACTTGTAACACTCGTATTTTATCTTAATACAAACAACATGCCTTGCCTCTCAAGTAAAACTTTGTATCACTAACCTCATTTCTTTATATGAGGTAAAATAGGATTTGTAGAAATCATGAAGATGCTTCCATAACAACTGCAAGTACCAGAAGATGAATGATGTACAGGCAAGGTAATTGTTTATTTTTGCCTGTACAGGGTTGTTCACTGTTCCCCTCAGGGAGATAGATGTGCTGAGTGAAATGAGTACCCCTTCCTTTCTGACATCTTTAAAATTATTACAATTAAATCTATGCTTTGCTAAGGGAAATATTTCGATTTAATCAAACTGACTATACTTACATTAGGAGTTTAAGAGCCCTCAGCCAATCCCTTACATATGATACTTCCATGGTTAAATTTTCTCCTGTGTGAATAATCAAGTATATATGAACTCTGCTGCTGGGGAAATTGAGCACAACTCAAAATCCTCAAGAATGAGTTGCTAAGATGAGTGGAGCTGGCCTCAGTCACCAGGCCCTCCTGATTCTCTTTCTTACCTTGTTGTCTTGAACGAGATCTGCCTCTGTACCACAAATTTACATCCAAACCATGTGCTTCCGCCACCACCCATCATTTTTCTCATCATTCTCCACTTTATATTTTGAAGGGCAAACATCTGTCATCTTAAAATTTTGAATGTGCTTACCAGTAGTCTCAAAATAGTCTTTTTTTTTTTTCAAGTACCTGTGCTATCTGAGATGAACAGCATAGATAAGGGTAGAAACACTGATCCGGTTCATCCTTCCTAATTTTTTTTACCACATTTAGAAGAGGTATAACCATGTAAAGATTTACATAGTCTCCACAGAGGCTAAGGATTAGTGTCCCTCAAAACAGTCTATGGAGCTGTATTCTCTGCAGAAAACACGGGGAAAATAATGATGATCCACAGAATAATGTGCAAGACGTAAAGGACAGCAGCACTGTATAAGAGTTTCCAAGTGGCAAAAAAATATGTGTCCAGCAGGAATGAAAACGTCAATAACAGAACTTCCAGTTCAGTGGATTTTTTGGGTAGGATCAATGGAAAATGTTGTCAAAAATGTAGGGACTATAAACCTGAAAGCAAGTGGGACAGTTCCAAATTTTAAGGAGGACAGAGGTGTATCAGCCAAAACAGTACCATTGAGAATTTTAACATTAGAAATCCACAGAAAGGAAGTGATAAGTAAGGTCTAGGCCTCTATGTAAGGAACTTCATCTAAACAGACCATGTGAACTAATTTCAAAATTGAGTAATAAATGGAGCACACTTCCGTAAAATTGAATATATGGCTAGAAAGATAGTCAAGATATCATGTAGCCCACCACTTTACCCACAAATAGGAAAAACTATTCTAGGTGAATTTGGACAGTTTTCTGTCTCACCTGCTCCTAAAAACCTCCAGTGAAGGAAATTCTGTGACTTCCCTACTCACAAACCATCTAACTAAGCTCTCTAGTACTTTATCACCAGGAAGTTTTACCAAATGCTGAAATTAAAAATTTTGACATAGTATAAGCTTGTGGTTTTGAGAGGAAAAAAAAAACCCAAAAAACAACTTGTTTGGGTTTTTTTATATAGGATCTTTTATATATTTGAGAATAGTTATCATGTATAGTTCTTTTTCCTTCTATCTTCTCTCTGTGTTGTTTAGGGTAGGCAAGTATGTTTCTTTCAGACTTTCCTCCCAGGTTCTGTTTCCTACTGATAATCAATCTTGTTGGTCTCCATTGGATTGTTTTGAACTGGTTTCCATGCTTTTTTTAAGGGCTAAAACTGGATATGATGCTTCAGGTGAGGCCCTAGTAATGCTCACTAGAGGAGGTGAAAACTTTCCTGTGCCCTCTGACTTATACTCCTGTTTACGTAGTTTCACAGCCCAGTACTGAGTCTGCCTTTTTGAAACAGCATAACTGTATTGAGTCCTGCTAAGCTTATGACCCACTGCAACTCCAGAAGTCTTTTTGAAGAGCTGACAGATAGCCAGGTGCCCCTGCAAACTGTATTTGTTCAGGTGATCATTCTTGCACAAGTGTAGCACTTTAAACTTGTCCCTATTCATTGTCATTCTGTTTTTTGCAGGTCATTTCTTGAATAGATTTCTTCAAGATAATTTTGAATTCTAATCCCGTTGTGCAGTCCATCTGCAGTCACAGAATCACAGAATGGTAGGGGACCTCTGGAGATCATCTAGTCCAAAGTGTCAAAGCAAGTTCACCTAGAGCAGGTTACACAGGATCATGTCTAGGAGGGTTTTGAAAGTCTCCAGAGAAGGAGACTCGACAACTTCTCTGGGCAGCCTGTTTGCAGAGCTCCATCACCCTCACGGTAAATTTTTTTCCTTATGTTTAGGTGAAACATCCTGTGTTCTAGTTTGTGTCTGTTGTCCCTTGTCATTGGGACAGGACTGATTCTCTTGACACCCCACCGGCTTTAGATGTTTACAAACATTCATAAGATCCCCTCTCAGACTTCTCTTCTCCGGGCTAAACAGACCCAGGTCTCCCAGCCTTTCCTCATAAGAGAGATGTTCCAGTCTTTCCAGCTCCATGTCATCTGCAAACATATTAAATATATTGCATTATTCAGGTCCTCAGGAAAGCCATCAAGCAGAAAATGATCCAGAACAGATTCCTGTGGAAGCCCTCCAGAAATATACCTGTACTGTAACAGAGAACTGCTGATACACTTTTTTTCTGGATAGAGTTTTCAAACCAAGGTTTTGTGCCATCCACAGAATCTTTTAAGCAGATGCAATTGATCTGAAAGCACCTAACCTTGTCTAAGAATTCCTTAATTTATTCTCTGTTCCAAGCCCTGTGATAGTACCTACAGTAGGTGGTTATAGCTGATCATCTGAGGGAAGACTGATGCAAAATTATCTACTTCAGCCTTCTTGGCTTTAGAGTATTTCTTCATTTTTAAGTAGAAATCATCACTTTCCTTGAATTCACCCTCATTACTACTGAACTTCCTGGCCTCATGTCTCTTGCTCTTTGCATCTAATTTTGGATCAGAAAACATAGAATCAGAAATGACAAGGCACAGATTTTGGTCCTACATGATCAGGCTATTTATTTTCAGTGCCTTGAGTAATCTAACTTGGTTTCATTTTATTTCCTGTGGACATGTATTATGAATGATCATAGCTTAACCAGTTTGGTCTCTTTTTACACTGTCTATAGTTTCTCTGGTGTGGAGTAATGTACACTACTGTCCTTGGAAACATTTATTTGAGGAATTTACAGCTGTCTTCATTGCTTGTATTCACTTAGCTACCAGCTACCTAGTAGTTTAGCGAAGCCTTTATACTTCTAGTGCATCACTTTTTTTTTTTACTCTTCTTCATTTCCTTTCCAATGATCATATACCTTGTGACTCCAAGGTTACTTTTACCCATGTTATCTTTCACCTTTACACTCTGACATAATTCTTTACTGCTTAGTATCGAATGTGGGAAAGTCTGCTTTCTGACTCCATCCTCTACTGTTTTAAACAATATTGCCAGTAGTTCCAGGAACTTGCTGGACACCAGCGTTCTGTTGCATTCTTTCACCAATGAATACCTGGATTGTTAAAATCCCTCATTAATATAAAATCCTGTCCTTTGGCTGATTCTCCCTTTTACCTCCTCACAGATTGCAACTTCCTCCACTTTCTGAGTATTCCAGTACACATATGTACCCTTGAATGCAGAGCAGTATATCTCATTATGTCTAATCTTGCCTGTCCTTCCCAAGCAAGCTAATGCTTTGTTGATTAGTATTCTAGTCATGACACCACCTTAGCATAATTTGTGAGGATACCAGTGAAAGGAGTACCCATTCATGGGTTAAAAAAATCTTAGTGCCTTTAAGAAGATATATTTGTTAGAAATTCTGAGGACTTAAAAAACTGGAAAAGAATTAGGGGTAGTCTTCTTGGGGAAAAAGGAAGCACCTCTTGTTGGAAACACAGGACAGAGCAGAGAGAGCGCAGCATGACAACAGTTCACACAACTCACCTTGAGGCAGGAGCTAAAATGGGGCTGGGTAAGTGCTCTGAGAGATCTGAGAAACCATGAGTGGCTATGCTTATTGTGCACTGCAGCAGGGAAAGACGGGAGCATTCACTTATATAAAGAGAACCTCAAAAATGAAATAAGTATGTTAGAAAAGGAGTATTTTCCACTACCTACAAGGAGAAAAATCTTTGGAGACGTAGCTTGTGCCAAATATTTTCCTATGCTTGATGCATCAGCAGGATTCTGGCAGGTGTCCTTAGGAAAACAGAGCACATGTTTGTCCACATTCTGCACCTCCTCTGGGAGACACTGTTCCTGCAGATGGCTGTTTGGGATGTGTTTGGCATCCACAGTATTTCACAGGAAAACACAGAAAAAAAAGCTATAGTGGTACGAGGGTACTAAAGCAATAGGTGATAATTTTGCCTGGGAAAAGAGTAGAAGAGCATGGCCAGAAGCTCTGAGTATCTAGAGCCAGAGTTTTACCTAGACACCAACAGTCAATACTGTTCAGCAGAAATAACACAATCTGGGAGAAACATTAGGCAGGATGCAGACAGGCCACTGTAAGGCCATTCCACACACATTTGCTTCAGTAGGCAAGCAAAGTAATGACTGCATTCCCTAGCTGTCCTGGCAGGCAGGGGAAGAGCTGGCTGCTCAAGCCATCCAACCCCAAACCACAGGGTGCTGTCCTATGACTGTGGACACAGTGACTCACTGGGGACAGCCCGTGGTGGCTTATCAGGAGCAGTGGCAGCTTGCAGAGCAGCTGTGTATTATTAGGCAGTGGCTTTGGTTGGAGCACAGCTCTACTCCAGCACGTGCAAAGCCAGAGACCAGCAATTTAGGCATATCAGGTACAAATAGAAACCATGTCACTGTGCTCACATAGAGGAGGAGGCTTCAAGCTGAAATCTTGAGTGAAAAATAACTACATCCTGCAGAAAGCTGAGGCAGTGTTAGCTGGCCATAAGCCATTATCTCTAAGGACCTACTAAACTTCCCATAACGATTTGAAACTTATTTTTACAGCTACAGATACCTGATTTAAAATCCATTGCGAAACTAGGAAAGATTTATAGCTGCAAATACATTTTCTATACCACAAAAATGCAAAGAGGAAAAAACAGAAGTAAATTTCTTCTAGATCCACCTGATAAAACAAAACAGCACAGCCTTGGGTGAAGTGATTGCCAGAAGCTCAAGCACCTATCAGGCAGAGTACCACTATACCTTTTTTACATTCTTTTCTAAGTAATCACAACTGGTCTTTGTTGGTAACAAGGTACTTGGTTAGGCAGACCTCTGGTCCGACCTCTGAACTACTTCTGAGAATAGAATGCACAGAAGATAATGAAAACTGTGAGCAATAGTGTGGCTGGTACAGCTTATTTCCTTGGCCTGCCAAGATGGAGTTCTCATTGTCTGGAAGTATTTCATTTAAAGGCACCGAGTAGTGATTCCAAAGGCACCACAAAAAATGTGCTTAAAAGGATACGTGAAAGTCAACCATGGGTCTGAAAAATCTAAGAGAAGGGCCAGGGATGTTTTATATTGGCCTTAAATAAACAGTGGCATTGTAGGAAGTTAAATATGGTAGCATATGCCAAAAATACTATTCAAGCAAAAGAGCCTATGTTGGTTGCAAAAGAAATATCACCCCCTCTCTCCCCTAGCATGAAACAGGCGTAGGTTTGTTTATGTTGGCTATATAAACCTTGTTGCTCCAAGAGAATGATTCTCAGTTCCTGAAATAGACTCATTTGAAGATATTAGAATAAAAAAAGACAATCTCATGTAGCAACTTTGTTTCGGTTCAGATGAGTTTTCTCCATTATCGGGTGTTATACTTAAACTGACATAGGGATTTGTATGTGTGACTGACGCAGAATTCAGATTGAATCAGTGGTATTTTTCAAGAGAGTCTCTTACAGGCAGTGACCCCAGGAGGGTGAGAAATTTAAATCCCAGAACATAGTATAAGCAAAACAAAAAGGTTTACAACCAACCTGAGAATATGAGACCTGTGGAGCATGATTTGTCCCTCAACTGAGTAAACACAGTAGCTGCATTTTACAGCTCTGAATTCAAGAGGTCATTCCTGCCTGAAAAAGTACCAGCATGTGCTTAATGTCCATTGAAAACCCCTGTAATCTGAGCCTTAGCCAGTGCAACAGACAGGTCACAGAGGGAAAATATCTTTAAAGCGCACGGAGTTTTACATGCAGAAAGACAACGCTTCTGTGTCTAGAGAACCACAAAGGGCAAAAGCGGTACAAAGCCTTTGTCTAGCGCAACTGCATCCGAACAATGATTGGAAATTTGCTTCTTACATAAAGCAAAACTGCACAAACCACAGTTTCTTCTCTCTGTGAACTAACAGAGCAGTTGAGCTAACCTCCTGCGTGCAGCCGAGTTGGCCATTTTCTGCAAGGAGAACATTACATTTAATCTAGCAGAGCGGTCTCCATTCAGGTCTCTTCCAAACGCTGCCCTCAGCTTAATGTTTAATGGTTCAAGCTGCCTTCGTACCTTTATGAATATAATATGAAAGAGATGGAAAAAATATTTGCCGCTAAGATATATTACCATCAGATAAAACTACGATATTTATGTGGTGTATGATACTAAAGAAAATTACTCTACTGAGGCATAGCTCGGTGCTGGCAGGAATCATGAAAGAGATTCTTAATTTCTGTAACTGCTGTGAGAGACTGAAGAAATTTGTTATTTTAGTATAATAATAAACAATATACAGATTTAAATGATATTCCATAAAAGACCATATATTAACATTCAATCAGTAAGATCTTATGGTTTGGGGTTTTTTTTCCCAAGGATTTTATTCAGGTCATGCATTGGAAATGAGCAGTGAGAACATAAAATTTAAACTTTTACATTAAGTTACTTAAGAGCTGAGTAGACTGAGTGCATGTGGAGAAAAACGCAAAGGATCTTCTTTTCTCCCCTTAGTCATGCTGGTTACATTTTTCTATTGTTCTGACTTGGAAATATGCAGGAAGCAAACAGTATTTATAGCATAAAGTAAATTTCACTTGCCATCCTTTATGCTTTCAAGTGGAAGATGTTGTGAAAGTGCCACAGGCTGAGATTTGTATTCATGTAAATATGTATCATTATGTTTCAAGTGTTTTTCATGCCAGAAGAATATAAAGAATTGAGTCTGACAGTTAATTTCTAATCACCTCCTTTATCATCCATTGCAGTGCAGTAATAAATCCTACTTCACCTCTTCCTTGGACTCTTCATTCTGGTCACTGCGTTTCCATGGCTGTTGTTTTCGTACCTCAGCCTCCCTTTCAGGGCTCTAATGTGTGTTTCAGACTCTGTCATCAGAACTCCACTGTCTTGCAAAGCCCACAACCACCTAACATTTAGAAATATTACATTAAAGAAGGGAAGTATGTTTATAATTCGATTTTTCTCAATGTATTTATTACATTTGGTGATGCATATCCTTTTAGCATGCCATCTTTCTGGCATGATTCACATGAGAAAATGGTTAGCGACTAATAAAATAAGTTGTTGAGACCTTATTTGGAACACCGTGCCCAGCAATAGCCCTCTGGGCCAAAGATGACCAGAGAACAAGGGCAGCAGAGGTATTCGATGATAGCGAATGGAAACCCTACTTGGTGTAAGGAGGCCAGAAGAGCTTAATTTATTTAGTGCAGCAAAACAAAAGCTGATGTGGAATGTCATTGCTCTTTATAAATACACCAGGAGGTTAGACATCAAGGAAGGAAAAGATCTTTTGAAGATAAAGTACAGTATTGGCACAAGAATAACTGAACATAAACTGCCCATGGATGTATTTTAACTGGAAATTGAAAGACGTTATCTAGCCAGTTAAGCAATCAGCACTGGAGAGAGCAGACTTCCAATGCAAGTTTGAGGGCACAAGAGGGTTTGTAAGATGGAGTGCGAACAGCTGATGAAAGGCATTGTGTGATGTGGCCTGGGGCTAGCAGGGGACTGGGCCTGGAGACACAGGGGGTCCCTTCCAGTCCTCTGTTCCTTTGTTTTAATTTTCCTCAAAAGTGTTTGGAGATTCTGCATGGTGATGTCTCACAGATGGTAAAGGATATGGCTCAGAGAAGAAAAAGAAATAAGCAACATGTCTCAGTTCGCCAGATGTATGTTATTACTTTATTCCCAATTCACAGGAAATGAACAATCATTTAGTACTGACAGGTACATACTGGAACTTACTATCTTTCTTTTAAACCTTAAAATAACGTACTACAGAAGTTTAGCATTAACCTTAAAGCAGATTTCACATTTTCGCCAAGGTTACTGTGATATCTGGTAAAACCTTTTGGGGAAAACAGAAGGAGACAGCGGGCAGAAACTATGTATAAATTGCTACCAGTGTGGCTGAAATGTTAGCAAGGTGAAAAAAAGCCAACATCATCCAAAACTTTCTGCTCATAGAGGTACCTTAGTGAAAGGTCTCTTGGGAGCTGCAGAAGGTTAGATATATCTGACTTTAGTTGAGATGTAACCCAAATGACCTTCTTAATAGACAATTAGACTTAACACAAAAATAATGGTAAAACCAGCAAGTGTCTCACTGAATCAAAGGACTACAGTCTGTTAACAGCTGGCAATGGAGTGGGTTACAGCTATATAAGGGTAGGTCATTATAGGTCTAAGACAAGGTCAATGAGTTTTGCATTTGTTTACTGGGATGATTCAGTTTGGCTTTTAACATAACTTTTTAGTGTTCACCTCTGAAGAGGCAAAGGTTAGGAAAGTATCAACTAAAGAAAGTCAAGCCAATACTTTCTAATGTCGCTAGAGAGTCCAGCATGCCTTTCTTTTAACACAGAGAAGGCTGAGCTTTCAGCAGCAGGAAATTATCCAGCTCCATCAGTAGCCAGCTTGTCTAAAGGAGGTTTCTGAATGGCATCTGAAACCCAGCAGGCTGTGGCTCAGAGTTGCACCATCCCACTTGCTCCTTTTCTGCTGAGCGAGTAAATGCCAGAAGTGACATTGGAAAGTCTTGGCTTCCCCACCAAGCTGTTGAACTGGCAAGTCAGGATGGTTTTTGAATAGAAAACAGGAACAGAACCATTCAGGTTGAAAAGGTCTTCTGGGATCACATTGCCCAATATGCTCTTCCAAGTTGGTTTATCCTGTCCAGCTGAGTTCTGAGTATCTCTAAGGACAGAGTTATCACAATCTCTCTGGTCAACCTGGTGATTGTTCAACTATTCTCACTAGGGCTCTTTCTCCCTTATGTCCAATTGGAGTTTTCCATTGTGATGTTTGTCTTACTTCTTATCTTTTTGCTGTGCAGCTTCAGGAAGAGTGAGTCCCATCTTCTCTATTACTGCTCCTTAGCTAATTGAAGACAACAGTAAGATTTCTTCTTCTCTTCCTCAGGCTTAGCAAAGCCAGTTCTCTCAACCTCACCTTTTATGTCTTCTACTCCAGCTCCCTGAGCATCTTGTTGGCCTTCTTCTGGAACTCTTTACCATTTTATCAATGTCTCTCTTGTGCCAGGGGACTCCAAACTGGACACATCATTTCATACATGGTCTTAAGAGTCTCAAGGGGAGAAAAATACTCGCTTTCTTTGACCTGATAGTTTTATTTTTCCTTTTACTTTTCCTAGTACAGCCTAGTATGCAGATGGATCTATGTTGCGACAGGGCACACTACTGACAGGTTCAACACGTCGTTCACCAGGACTGCAAGCTCCTTTCCTGATGAAACACCACCAAGATAGCCGACTCCAACCTGTTCTGTTACATGGTACAAGTCCAGCCCTAGTGCAGGACATGTGTTTCTCTTTGTTGAACTTCAGGAGTTTCCTCATGGCCCATTTCACCAGCTTGCCAAAGTCCTCCTGAATGGTAGCTCTGCCCTCCAGTATATGTACCACTCTCCTCAATTTGATATCTGCAAATGTGCGGAGAGTGCATCATGGATTATTGTCCAAGTAACTAAGGAAGGTGCAAAACATTATCGGCCCCACTGTTAAATCCACTCAACTGGTTGCCAGTTAGACTGTGAAACATCAGCTGCTATCCTTTGAGCCTGGTGATTCAGCCAGTCTTCATGTCCAGCCATCCAGTCCATATCTCCCCAGTTCAGCTACAAGCATGCTATAGGAAATAATCTTCAAAGTCTTGCTAAAATCGAGAGAAACACCATCCATTGTACTCCCTTCATCTAGAAAGCCGGTCATCTCATCACAGAAGGCAATTGTTCTGGTTCAGTACAATTTTCCCTTAAACAGTATAATTTCCCTTTCATTTCTAGTTTCATATTTAAGTTTTGAGCATACCTTTTCCAACACCCTCCCTCCAACACTATCTCACTATATATCACTTCTAGTGTATCACTAACATGATCAGTTTTCATTCTTGAGGTGGGATCAGTGACCTAAATCTTTCAGATCTCTTTCACCAAGACCCAGAAACTGCTGTGACAATCATCTTGACCTTACCTGGCTCATGAACCTGTGAAAACACCTTTAAAAAGAAGACTAAGCTGAGGCCCCAGCCCTCCCTTTATAAATTAATTTGAGAAGAGCTAGGTTTAAAAGATACAGGTAAGAAAGGCAACTTCTCTTTCCTCTTTCCATCTTTGTATTTTTCCCTAGTGTGTAGTTAACATTCATTTCACTAGAATCTATAAAGTCTATTTTCCCCTTTTTATGTTGTGCTAGGAAGGATATATATGGACTAGCACCCTTTTTTAAGATTATGCACATTCTCATTTTCTTCTCAGAATTTTTTAATGGATGTGGCTTTGACCAAACTGAAGTCTTGCAAGTAACTGTAAGGCTGAACTACCTGCAGGTAATTTTTAGTACCCTCAGAGGAATGTAGTTCACTTCAACTCATCTCCAGTCTAAGTTGGTGCCTTTTGAAGTAGGTCTTCATGGGGTGAACAGGAAGACTATGAGGGTTTTATTATAGTTGGCTTCCTTTACTGCATTAGCGTTTATATTTTCCCAGTAGAAATCCCCAAATTGAAAATATAGAGGTGTCAGCTAGCACCACTTTAGTTAAGGTTGTGTCAACATTTCCTATAAACGTTGTTTTTCTAGGGTTTATAACTAGACCGTAAAAATGTGCTCAGCACAGAAACTTGGCATAGAAGAGTTCAGCCTGAGAGAGAATTTTCACAATTAAAATACAAAAAGTCCATTCAGCTGTTTTTAACGAATATCCGTGTAATTAAATGGAAATGAGTTGATTTAAAGATGCATTTTTCTTCAGCATAATTCAAAGCAAGCTTTTATTTAAAAGAATAAATTCATCAAGGGATTATTCCGTTAATGTTGTCTTGTTACACTTGGTAGTTTTGAAAAAGTCAAAATTACTGTGCTATTGCACATTAGGAAAGAGTGACTACATCTGCAAATGCTAGTTTATATAAAGCTCTTTGATACACATAAAGAAATATTTTTAATAGGCGGGACTAATAGTGCATAATATGAAGTTTGCCCAATATTTCCTATTATAAAAGCCCATTTTGAGATTTTGTCAAACTTCAACCATTCAAGCTGGTATTTTATATTCCAGGTGTATGCCTAAGGCTGAATTTTTGGGAAAAAAAAAATGTCAGAACAGTTTAGTGGATTCTGAGAAGAGGAATTGAGAAAACATTTTGTTTTGTTCATATTACAAAAAAAAAAATTTCTAGCGAACTACTTTTCAAAAAAGTCCAATTTCTTGAGGGCTTGTTTGTAGCAGTGATTCAAATGCAGGAGTGGAGGCAAAGTACTCTTTTCAGTTTTGAAATGCCTGTTGCTTTTTTTATAGAAGTCTTTCATTTAGGTCCAGTTAGAAACTTTTGAACTAACACCTACTTTGTTTGTGCAAAGTAGAGATATTTTTATTTTAAGAACTAATATCTCTATACATCCCATTTTTAAGGCACACCAGCAGGTTTCTCAGGTCTGCTGGAGCACAGTAGAGTAGATGCTGTTCATCCACACAGAGCGACTGGAACCAAGCTAATGTGTGCACCATCTTCAGCCCGAGCTGAGTATACTCCATCCAGAGTCAAAGAAAGTGAATTTTTTCAGTAATGGTTGCCCCGCATAAAAGTCAATGATGGGAGCTCTCTGAAGCATTCTTGCCAGCATCGAGACACTGTAAGCAAGGAATTCTTCAGAGCAACTGTAAAGGAGACACAAACTTGACTAAAGGAAAAACACAAATAGATGGTGGGACCAAGAAGAAGAAACTGATTGGGAATGGAAATTCACTGATCAAAGATGGAGGGAGGTGATAGTAATGGGGTCTGGACTGCTAAGTTAGGAAGTTTGAGGCTGAGAGCCAGAATCCAGGACTGTGGTAGATGTTGTGAGAGAACTGGGCAAGAAACAAATATTGTTTAGGTAAGTCCTTTGTTGTCTCTCACATTTCCCTCGTGAAATATTATTGTCGTCTTCCCCAAGACTTTCAGATGTCAAATCCTGTCCCCTGCTCCAACTCAATGGTGAAAGAGTATGGAGAGAACCAGGCTGATACATGGTCCTTCATTTGACTTGTTCACTACCCATCTTCTGAACCTTGCTCCATGTGCAGCATCCAAGGGCATGGTGTTGAGACTAGAGACGACCATACTCCAAATGCACTGCTTTCACCCCAAACCTGGATGTACCATATACAGAATGTAGCACTTAGCAGGCAAGGTTTCCTTTGCTTCCCCTGAGATGGGAGCAGATCCCACTGTCCAAAAATCTTCCTCTCCATTCCCTCTAACTGTTGCAGAGGTCTCTTGAAAGAAGTGTCCCTACAGAAATCTTTTTACTCTAATCCCAGGTTGAGGGTTAGAGCAGTTCAAATCCTGCTGGCATCCTTGAGACATAGCTTTTACTTCCAATGGTCAGGCAAGGCCAAAGGTTTAGACATACATCTGAATTTCAGAGTATGAGTTGTGGACTTTGAGTATGGAGCCAAGCACTGCTCCAGACTGTAGCAAGTCCTGAATGGAGACTGGTAGAGCATGTGTTGGTAATTCCAAGAATTCATTGTCTGGATGGTTTTCTCCTTTTCTGTTGCAATACTCTAAAGATGCAGAAACTACATTATAGTGTATAGTTAGTGTCATTTTTACACATACACAATTGATGTGACTGAAGTAAAGATGTTCAGCCGCCACTGAGGAAGAGCTGCTCCACACAGCTGTGAAGAGGAGAACATCATCTTCTGTGAGGAAACAGAAGATATATTACAGGGCAGCCTCCTAAAAAGTTCAAGGTGATGCTCTGGGTACTCCTAAAGTGCTTTCTTCAGATGAAATAGCAAAGCTTGGTGTTCTAAATGTCTTTCTTCTGTGCAAACAGCAGAACAATGGCAGAGTAAAAGATCTAAGAGAAACCCTTTTTGGTGTTGAGATCTCCAAGTTGGAAATACTGTATATCCCAATTAAATATAGGCTGTTTGAGCTGCTGTGTTTTAGTAAGCAAGCAGTATATCACAGCAACACCTGAGGGTGCTGCTTTGATCACAGCCTGTCAACATTTCTGCTGCAAACTTTGTTTATCAGAGGTTGGATGCAAAATATCTCTCTATGCTGAAATTTCAGCGCAAAACCTGTGCCAGTCATCAATCTTAACTGATGGGGTGGATAGAAGCTCACATAATAGTGTCATACTCCTACGTGAGATTTTCTTTTAAAATCTGAGGCTTTTTTCCTTTCTGAAAATTAAAGTTTCTATATCATCTCCAAAGTGCATTAATCCTTACTGCATACCGAAGAAGAAAATCAAACATCTGAATTATTAAGAGAGGTGCTTGAATGGCTGAAAAACTTCTCATCAAATTTTCATCTATTCATTTTGTACAGTTTTCAGTACACAAATGAAGCATTCCTCATCCTGTCTTCCTGCAGGACTCGGATAGTTAAACCAAAAGATGGGGTGGAGAAGAGAAGAGAAGAGAAAGGAAGTGTCACATCCTCCATTGTGAATAGCTAACATGCTCACAGCCCTGCTGAGCAGAATGCTTAAATCCTCCATCTGCCTGCTTTGGAGCAGGAGCCTAGAATCCAGTCCCTTTGCTGCCTACCCTCATCGGTGGGTCTTGCTGCCCAGATTTCTCCCAGGCTCCCCTGCTGAAGCCGCTCTGCTTTGTATGAGCTGATTAAATATTCAGCGGATGGGAGTGAAAAGGGCTCTGCAGCTTGGGGTGGGGGTGCTCATCCAGGAGGCCGGCTCCTAGTCCCCGTGCCAATGAATATTTAATCTCTTTGTACAAAGTGGAAGAGTTTCAAAAGGAATCCCTGAAATCTGTAGGTTGCTGGCTCGGGGACTTAACCAAGGAGTGTCTTGGGTCAGAGCCCCTTTTCAGTATTATCCAGGAGAAGGGATTTAGGAGTAAAACCCTGAGAAATGCTTTGGCCACTATGGTCTCCTGGACATAGTTTCAGGGTTGGTGTAGTTTCAGGGTCAGTGTCTGAGAGCTGGCTTAGGTACTCAGCTCAGTGGAAGGAGCAATGTCACTTCCCACCCTGAACTAGTGATGCAGCATGTCTCCCCTGGGCCAGTACGGGTGGTGCCATATGTGCTTTGCTGGCCTCTGAGCACTGTGATCCCCCCCAGGTAATGTGCAAGCAGAGCAGGGCATTTGCTTTGCACAGCCTGTGGCGGGGAGCTAAAACTTCACCATTGCAATACTGCTACTGCCAAGTCCCTCTGTGACTTTGGCATTGGGGCAGTCACTTAGCCTGTCATTTTTCACCTGTCTGACAAGCGTTTAGCTATTTCCTTCGACAGCGGTGAGGTTGTGTGCTTGCTGCAGGTGGGACACTGCCTGCTGAGAAAACAGAGTCTGAGTGAGTTCTCTCAGATCAGGACGGAAACATAACATTGATCGGCTCGTATTGTTGTGTTCATGGTCTGTGCTTGCCCTTAGAAAAAAGAGAAGGCTTTAGAGAGCTCAGTAGTTTTCATTGCTTCAGTATTCATAGAGAAATGAAAGAGTCTAACTGTAAATGTTTTGTGATCACAGCAACATGCCCTATATATCTTTATAATTGCATAGGAAAAGGTAACCATATTGTTAGACTGGAACAATTTGTACCTACACCTGTATCTGTATAACCTATATATACAAGTATACATACAAGTAACATATACATACAAGTGTATACATACATCTGTATTAATAAAACTTTGATGTTTGCCTGGATGTTAACAAAGCTGTCATCCCCAGCTCCCTGCCATACGTTGCTATAGCTTATCATATCTCTCTAACAGTCCAGTTCATTATGGATGAAACCCCAGCTGTTTCAGAGACACGCTTACAAATGCACTTAACTTTCTCTGAGTGAAATTCCACCCCTATTCAGTAACACACTTGATTTTCAGCAAGACTCAGCTGCTGAACCAGGACTCCCTTCAGGCCATGCTCCCTATGTAGCCAGGGCCGCATCGGCCAGGGTGGGTCCCTGCAGTCCCTGGGGAGCTGCTGTCACACTTTTTGAACCAGCTGAAGGGTCTGCCCTCCATGTCTTCCCACGGGGCTGCTGTTCCCAACCCAGAAATGTGACTCTCGAGAAGAGTCTTCATCTGTTCTTACCCCGTCTCTACTGGGTCGCAATCTCCATGTGAAAAACCATACCAGCTTTCCGATGAAATCAGACTCCGTGCTCCCAGTGAAGGTACCAGGTGTCGTAGCTTCACCAGCAGGGCCGGCCCTGGGAGGGGAATCACCAGGCCACCAAAATGGCCCGCTCTGCCCGTCCATCCTGTGCAGATGGCCAACTTGGAAACCCCACCCTAGCGCCGTCATGTGGAAGATGCCGATCAGTCAAATGTGCTGCCGTCAGCAAAAGACAAAACCTCTCGCAAGCCATGCGGCTGGTGATAAAAGGGAGTGGGCGCGGGAGCGGCCCCACAGTGGCCCCTTGTGAACAATGGCAATCTTTTCAGGAGCTGGCGACACAAGGCAGGACAAAGGCGCATGCTGCCCCAAACCCCAGCTGCTGCCTCAGCACAAAACAGGGGGGTGCAAATTTGGTTTCTTTCATCTAAATCCTCTTAGGCGGTGCAAACGGGGAGAGCAGGGCCCACGCCCTCATACGTTGTGCTCTTTCCCTCTGCCATCAGTACGCGCAGTCTCGAGGGCCAAGTGACAACTTATTGCAGGATTATTTGATTTTACAGGAATGAGGCACTTTCCATGGTGGGAGCAGAGCAGGGAAACAGATAGTGGAAGAGCATGGAGAATATTGACCTGAGCAATTGTGCCTGCTCTGCGCTGTTATATCTGGAAGACGCTGAACTTTTCATGTTCTGGAAAGCCAGATGAGCAGCAAGAGTCATTAGTCACCCAGGTATTTACAGTGTTTTTCCTATTTCCTTTCTCCCATGGCCTCTGTGGTCAGCAGTATAAAATTCCTAGGCACTCCCACCTAAACACAAGTTTCCTGTTTATGCTCTCGGTGGCTTTTGTGTTTAGCTGTTAAAACCCGTTGTCTAAAGTACCATAAAACAATATGAACAGAGACTGCAGGTGAGCAAGGAGGAAAAAAAGAAAAGCAAAGCCACGATCAGGCTGTGTGGAGGTTAATCTGGATGGGGAAGCAGGGCTGAGGGGAACAAAGGAAGAAAGATTGCTGGCAGCCAGCCTGCTGCCCGCATGCCACTGGACATGCCAGCACTTCTGCTTTTCTGCAACCATAGTCAAAGAGCTGGGATGGCGCAGCTTCCTTATCTCAAATCAGCTGAAAGCACCAGATATTAAAAATTATGGGTAGTATAAGTTAATCAAGGTTTGTGGTATTAAATAATGTAGAGTTATGACACTTCTTTTAAGGATTTCCATTACAGCAACCACTCATGCTGTTCCTGTTTGGTCTCTCTCAGCATTTACACCATGTAAGTTCCTCTTTAAATGTTGTTCATGTCTACTTCATCCTGAAACCCGGGATAAAAGTTGTCAGCAAGAGCAACACTGAGGTTCACTGAAGCTGCAGGAAGGGAGAAACTCTAGCTGGTCATCAAACTTACTCCTGGAGACACTGAAAATTTCTGCTCTACCACAGGCTTTCATACACCTTGGTCAGACTGCGTGCATATTTTCAAGTGATGCTGACATCAAGAACATTCAATTTAAGACATTTTCTTGTGATCACGTGAGGTGAAAATTGCTAAAAATGCCAAACTTGATAGCAGCCACACTACAGATTTAGATAGCTCTTCCCAGAGACTTTAGTTAACTCTATATCTACATCTACATCTATATCTGTATCTAAGATTATGTATATTGATCAACTCATTTTTATCCTTCCCTCAAATACGCAAACTGTTCAATATAACATTCTTGTTGTGTTTTATTACCATAATCATAAAAATACAAAATAAACCTTAACCTACCAGAAAATTCATAATTAAAACTAACATGATTTCTGTGACAAACTTTTGTTCTCAACAGTATCGTGTAAGCGCCTTTGTCAATATTGTTTCCAAATTTTTTGGTTGATTTGGTTTAGCCAGACACTTACAGCTATTTAAACATAGTTTTGTGTATTTAATTATATCATACATGATGTCATTTTTTTTGCTACACACGCCCTTGACATTTATTTTATTTCACTCAGTAATTAATAAAGAATAATTAAGCTTTCACTACTATAACTGCTTTTCATGATCCTTGTGTTCTGTAGAGCAAGAAACAGCAGCAGCGAAGTTTATGCTTCAGATACTAAGATTTATTTGCTTTCAGATTATACATCAGTGATTTTACAGAATTTCTGTATACAAAGGAAGGACTGGGACAAACCAGCATATTAAAGAGTTTTCCCTTACAGAGGTTAGCATGAGTGAAGAATAGATCCACTGTGTTGAAAATTATAAGATACACAGGGACACTATTTCATGTGTGTATATAATATATATAAATATTTATTATCTATATATTACATAGATATTAATGTATGTTTTCAGGGAGACTTAAAAGGATTCTAAAATGTTTTAAAGGGCTCCACATGCAATACATGTAGCATCTTTTACGTGGCTCTACTGATCACTCTTTCATGAGTGATATGTCACTTCACAATTATTTTTTTTCAAACACAGTTATTGAACATAGATGGTCTTATTCCCAAATATCATTGGATTCTGCGTATGACACACAGTGGAGCACTGGCCAGTGTGGCGTGGACTGAATATGCGTTTGTACATGGAGTGCACCAGGTGGACTCTGGGAGCATGTTTTCAAGTGTGTGTTTCATCTGAGAGGCATTGGGTTGATCTCTTCCAAATCCACTCCACGAGTCAAAAAGAAGCATAGGAAGCGGGGACAGCTTGGACAGCTCAGAGACTGGCTTTGGAAGTTGCCTCCTGGTCCCAACTAAGACACTGATGTAGATGCACCAGTGTTCAAGTTTGGACCTTATTGTCACAGTTCCTTTGGAGCCTCCATTTGAGTGCACAGACTTCGCAACAGTGTATTTCCAAACCTCATCTTTTGATAGCCTTTTCATAGCCCTGCTTAAATGAACTCCTTCCCTGTCTCCCCCAAAGCAGTTTATATACACTCCTCCTGGTCTCCAGCAGACACCATTCTCTCTCACTGCAGAGAGAGGAAAAAAAACATCTATTTGAAAGCACCTCTTTTTGGCCTGGCTGTCAATGGAAAATGTACATAGTCTGCAGACCAAGCTAATTTGTATATTCGATGAAGTATTATGATAAGAGAGATAAGAGGAAAAAAAAAAACAAAAAGAGAGAGAGAGATGGTAAATCTTTGAAAAAGTCAGCAAAAAGGGAATATTTTAATGTGCTCTTGATTCAGAAAATCACTTTGGTTTCATGCTCAACATCCCAGAGAAGCCATCAGCACCTGAACTCTGTGTAGGCAGAAGGTAGACAGGGAAACGACTCACTCATGCAGGAGTACAGAGGGGAAGCCACTGAGGATCAGTTGTGGGAACCTTTGAAGAGAAATTGTCTCAGCTCACAGAAGGTTACAAACCTTCATACTTGTTGCAATGTGCACATCCAACCAACAGCACCATTTTGAGAGCTGCTAGGGAAGTATGAACGGAAAAATCTACTTTAAGAAAAGCAATCTGAAACCTACAATTAATTCTACAAGCACTAAAGCTCTTTCTTATTCCAAGGCAAAACCAGACCACTGGACCTGGTAGAGTGTGAACTTTGCCCCGCTGCTCTAGTGAAAGCAAGCAGGGGGTTCCAACAGAGTGTGTTTTATTTCCTCCACAAGTTGCAGGGCTGCTACACAGTAAGCAAGGACCTTTCTTGTGGCCAGTTTCCAGTGATGATGTATGAGTATGTCCTTCACTTCTCAGTCTCCTAGTAAGTATGATCTTCGTCTTTGTTCTATCATAGAAGTTCTAATGCAAATAAAAATTTAACACAGGTGTAACAATGTTTTTTGTTTCTTTGTCAAGTGACTCAACAGCTGTACTCCTGAAAGCTGGAAGATTCTTGGCTACCCCTAGGTAGCTGGCTGGTCTCCAGACTGGAAACACAGAAGGGTGAGTTGGGGCAGAGGAAGAAATACTGCATGGGCTTATTTCTTGAGTGCTCGCACAAGTGTCAATGATAGGGATCCTGTTCCCCATGGTGATGCTGCTTCTGCCTTTGGCGGCTCTTGCAGGCTTCATAGGGCTGTCTCCATCAAGCTATGGCTTCAGAGCAGAATTATCTCAGGTGATTTGAGGCTGCCCCAGCAGTGTTTCACCTAGGTGATGGTGTCCCTACTGTGGACATGCTCCCCACCTGTGCTACCCACATTTCTAGGAGTACCTCCTACCAGTCATTGTGCTGCAAGGGGCTGCCCTGCTCCATGTAGCGGGCAGGGTAGAGAGAGAGAAGCACCTTTATAAAGAGGATGTACATCTGCCTCCTCCTTGAGCTGCATGATAAATCTACAGCAACTCAAGAGTTTTGCTCTCTCTTCTCTCACTCACCACAGAGTTGCTCCCCACAGCACCACATCTGGAAGTTCAATTTTAAATGAAAACATTGTTTCCTGTTCTACTGATATTCAAAACTAAAATACCAACACGGGTCTGGATACAAATCTGATCTTCCCTGGAGATGCTTGGGCTGGGCCCATTTTTAACTGCAAAAAGTACAATAAGTAGATATGTGTTCCCTACATCGTGTAGACGTACTACTCATCCCCCTGAATTTCACACAACTCTTACTAAAGACGAAAATAGATTTTCCACTATTTGCTGTGATTAAGACTAATTTTTTTGCATTTTGACTGAACCAATATCACAGATGGTCCCCTCATACATGAAGCTTGACTTGCTCTACCCCTGAGCTATAGCTGGGTGGATCTTTTGTAATGAGACATGACGCCAAGTGAACAAAGGTATGGATCCCAGGCCAAGTTTGACTCAAGTTTGCGGAGAGTCACAGTCACGTGGACTGATTTCTGCTTCCAGGTGGGAGTCAGACCAAAGTCTGGCTTTGTCTGTTTTTCTGAAAATTCCGAAACAAAGCACAGCTCAGCAATTTGAGATAAGTTTGGCTCCATCCTTTTGATTTTAATAGGGAACGAATCCATGCAAACCAAAACTGCACAAAATAGCTTCAAGAACCCCTGAAGCTAGGACTGCTGAGATTAATTTACTGTCCCAGATTACTTCCCTAGTGTAAGTACACAGTGATTTCTGCCATCCAGCTCCCATGAAGTCAGTAGGAGTTTTGTAACACATTCCGTTGCTACAGTTACGTTCCATTATCCATGGGTGGCTTCTCCGTTAGCAGATAAACTGCATCGCCAGGCCTGAGCTAGCTGAGCCAGCTCCATACAGCTCAGCCAAGACAGGACTTTTAGTTCAACCTCATCCCCACACACCTCTGGGTGCCCATGGAGCAGATGCTGGAACTGGCTGCTTCCATCTGCTGAGAAGTAGGGAGAAACTGTCCAGAGGATTGGGAGGGGTGATAAAAGTAGTAACAGGGCTGGGAACAAATAGTTAGAAGTCTTTGAAAAACAGTTAGATGTGAGATGTGTACATTGAGAATTCACTGTTCACTCAGTAATTCACTATTGGCTGCCTTTTTTGAACTGGAAGGAAAAGATCTCCTAGGTGCAAATTCCTCTTGGTGCTTGTAAGCCTGAGGCACAGGGGAGGTATTGCAGCTGTACCTCCCTGTGGGCACTAGCCAGCCTTAGCCTGCCTGAGGGAGGCGGCTGCCTGCTCTCCTGCCTGTGGGCAGACATTGCACCACTCCTCCCTCCACTGCCGGGTGTCACTGAAAGCAGTTCTCTCCTTCCATCACCTGCAGTTTTGTACCCTCAGGGATGTTACTCTAGAGCTGTGGAGGGGCCAGAGGAAGGGTCAGGATGTGTCCTATTGTCAAACACCCATCGGTAGGCCTGAGCCTCATGAGGGGTTTCTCTGGTCAGTGCTTTAGGCTTCACTCCACAAAGTTGCAAGAAACTTCAGCAAAAGTTTCAAAATTACTGTGAGTTGCACATTCCTGACCAAAAGTACCCGGGAGAAGACAGAGAAGGTGGCATGTGACTTTCTAACAATTTCACCAGCAGGCCCTATGAGCATGTTCTGAAAAGTGCTGTTGAGCTACATTGCTCTTCCATTTTCTGTGCAGGGATGTGGGGACATCACATCCCAAGAACAAGGGTGACTCAAAAGTGTCCCCAGATCACACCAGTAAGCATCATCCTAACAAAATTACTCCAAATAGAATGGTCACACAACAGAAAGCAGTAAATATTGAGTAACCTCACGTGTCTGGGAGCGCGTGACTGATGTCATATGTTTTGAACAGAAAGACTTAAATCACCTCAAGCTGAAAACTGCATTAAGGATCAGAAAACAGTCATAATCCCTATTCTTTCCTACCAAACAGGTCTCTCCTTGATATATGGCTCTCAAAGTATTAAGAGCAAGAGATTGCACAAATCACAATCAGCTCAAGGTGTGTGGGGTGAGAGGAGAAAGATCCTCAGACATAGATACTGTTGGAGATTTGGCAGTGTCTTGTATCAAGCAGAGTGAAAATTTCAGGCATCAGCAGTTTGGTCTAAACCCACTGTTTTGCATGTGGGTTTTACAAACCCAAGCTTGTACAGCAGATGTCACAAAACGTCCCTGGACATGTCTAAGAGACAATTCATAGGCAGCTCCCCTCTTCCTACACATTTTGTGGATTTAATCTATAATCCAAGAGTTTGATCTCAGGTATATAAATGTTTCAACTAAATGCTTGATTTAGACCTGGATCCCCATCCTGTCTTATTTCTGCTTGGGTTTGTTGGGAATACAAACCTTCAGACTGTGAATGTGTCATGTATTTTGTTTCTGCTGACTTTGGCATGTGAACGTATCCTGCTTGTAAAGAGGACAAGGCCAGCTCCTGCTGTGACCAGCTGGATGAATCTCATGAGGGACTACCTCTTGTTGAAGTAAATTGTTTTTTTTTTCTCAAACAGAAGCCAGGAGACTTCTACAATAAACGGCCTGAAATATTGGAATGCCTCAAAGAAATATTGGAATGCCTCAAAGAAATATTGGAATGTCTCAAAGAAATATTGGAATCTCAAAGAAAAGAGATTTTCAGAGCACTACACATTGGGTCTGGAGAATGGTGGCCTGCTGAATTAGCCCTCCCTAATTATGGAGAACCCAGAACTTTCATACTAACTGTTAAAGATAAATCTGACAAAACCCACAAAAAGTAAATAAAATAGACTATCCTCTATTTTGTACGTATGGATCTGCTACAAGGTGCTGGATCTGCATAGATGCCTTGCAGAATAAAGAGCACACTGGGAACTGAAGAACAGTTGCTTTCAGTATGGCAAAAAATACCTACATCTGAGCAGTCCTGCACAAACCCTATGTGCTCAGAGATAGCAACGGTCATACTGAATAGGTTTATTAGCGTTATTTCTAAATGTAGAATTACTGTTTTGTCGTAACAGACCTCACCGTTGTGTATTCCATGCTGGGTGTTTGATAGCTCTGCCCATCAGGACTGTGTCCCATTTCAGGGCAAATGCAGCCTTGCTCTGAATGAGGTTTTGGGCAGGCAGTAGTGTAGTCATTTTGCATGATAAGGAGGGACAGGTCATTTCAACCAAGGATGTGGGAAAAGACTGAAGCTGCAGCACAGTTAAGTGGTGCTGATTCTCAAAAGACATATTCATAGAGGGAACCTGCCTGATCATCTCAGGGGGGTGTGTTGTAACTCAGCTGGTGAGTACTATCCAAAAACCCATGGAGGTACATGGGGCAGGAGCAGCTACCCCCCTGTGCAACTCTGACCATATCACAACTCTAGTTAGGCCTGTCCTGTAGGAATTTATGGGGCACTGAAAATGGAGAGCGCTGTTCTGCCTTAGTGTGGCTTCTAGGAGTCTGGAAAGGGAACTGGTGGGGCTACTATAGCATAGATCTACAATATATCTCACTGTTCCTTAACCTCCCCAAGTCAAAAGCAGTATAGCCACCCATGAAAGCAACAGAGCAGCCAAGAGTTTCACATGTTCTCCTCTTTTAATTTTTGTTTTGTGCTAGATACTAAATGTACTTGGTTTCTAAGGGTCATGGCCTGGAGAACAGGCAGATACTTAAGCCCACGTGCATGTCAACCTCATGATCACTCTGTTGCATGGTGGCTACATTACCAGTTAGAGGAGCTCAAGGAAGGTCTGAGACAGTACAAAGGATCCAGATGAGATTTTGCTTACCACATATTTGAATAATTATTTCTACAGCAACATGATTCACTTTTCATTCTTTGTAAATTCCTCCATGATGTACCCCTAGGAGTCCACTATCTGTTCCAAAAACTCTTGTATCCTCTTTTTAACGAGTATCAGATGCATCCCTGTAATTTGGACCAGCTTATTCAGGTTTGGGCTGCTGCAAGCCAACTCTTAGAACTATGTTCTACATTCATTTAGGAAGAAAATTACACTGAAATGAAAGACACAAAAAGAACTGGGCCCAGTGGCCCAGTGCTGTGTTTGGAATAAAATGCTATTCAACCTAAAAGCAGCTGAACAGAACCCGAAATGCTAAATGAGAAGGTACCCACCAGAGTTGCATATGTTTCAACGTGTGCCCATACACTGAATTAGTCCTGCCACTTTCTAATCTCCTAGATCCCACCTCCTCTTTCTTTGCTCATTTCCTTTCCCCAGGGTGGAGGGGGTCAGTCCTAGGAACTGGGATTCTGGAAACCAGACACATCTGAAAACAAACAAGCCTTTCTTATCTGCCATTTTTCCTCTAAATTCTCCTTCTGCATTGAAGACCCGCTGTGAATACAGACATATGTTTTTAAAGAGACACAGTTTTGTCTTGCTGATCGCAATGTAATTAGAAAGCTATTTGGCACATACAGGAACTTCTGTACTAATTTGGCACTATCCCATCCTGCTACTGGCAGCTTGATTTTGCTCCCCGCTGGCGATTCTCCTAGATGTCTTACAGCTCCTGGAAACACCAGCCATGCCTATTCAGGGAATAAGTCTGGCAGGATGCTGACACCTTGTGCAGTACATCCAGCAGCAACGTGGCTGTGTGATGCTGGCTCATTATCAGACTCCACCATTGTATCTTCTGATGGGGTCTAGCATTATAAAGACAGCTACATGGTTTGCATTACGAAAACCAGCATGACATTTCCCATTGACTCAGCTTCAATTACAGAGTTCTATCTGAGTTATGCTTCAAAATGGGGTCCTATGTCAATTCCCCATTAGCTTTTTGCCGAAGGACTTAAAGAAGAAAGCAAGCATTTTTCCTTTTGGTTCTATAAAAGACAAATCCAGCTCCTGAGTTATGAAGTTTCAGATTTCAGAGATCTCAGATATCCTCGTTGATGATCCGTGAGGACATGGGTCCTCCTAATCTAACACATTGTCTCCAGCATTCTCCTGTTACTCATACAAGCAATGACAAAACACGTATTGCTGGTTCCTATGTGGCAGTTCTGGAAGAGAAGACCTCATAATCTTTACACAAGAATGTGCTTATCATGATAACTTGGCCAATGATTGCTTTATTCCCACTATTTGGATATTTTAACTGTCCCACTAACTCAGAAGCTCCACGCCCTCAAAGAGAACACACGTTCAAAACCTGAAATGATCCAGTGTGACGAAGCCTTCATCTGTTCTTCTGCAAGACTGAGTCCTCCTTCTAGGGCTATTGATCTTCATTCTCAGTAATCCTTTGAAATCCAGCCTTCTTTGTTTGCCAGGTTATTTGAGCTTTTTCCAGAGCCTTTTCACCTCTTTCTTCAGAGAATTTTAGAATAGGGAGATGTAGAGCTACTTTCTCTTTCCTAGCACTTCCCTCCATTTTCTCAGTCTCTCTGTGTGTGAGCAGCTATTCCTACCTCCTCATGCTTGTTTAAACACTCCTCACAACTCCCATCAACTCCAGAAGCTATTCTCAGTATTGCTGACACCAATCACTCACCTATTGTGACCTATCAAACCAAACACATGCAGACTTAAGTAGTTGGGTTTCTTGCTTTTTGCTTTTTTGAAACTTCAGGAGTCATTTTGAAGGTTATTTCTACTGGTGTGAAAACAAACAATTCACTTCCTTCTTTTAATGAAAAATTTGATTTTCACACAGTATTGCCACCACTGGGGAAGGGCCGCAACAAACAACACTGGGATGGGCTTCACTATAAATGTGGAGGGCTGTACAGCAAAGTAGGCCTCCTAGTGCCTCCCTGGCTTGAACTGAACCCAACTTACTACACCAGGCCAGGCTTGTGCTGCCTCCAAGGGAAAACGTTTTTGCTCTTAACATCATGTGCAGCCACTGTAACTAGAGCAGCTGCCAACTTTACTTATATAAAAGACTGGTGCTTTTCTAATCCTGCAGAATCCAGTAAGAGCTTTCATTGGTGAATTCTGCAGGTTTGCTTTACCCTATTTATTCCTGGTTCCCTTTATCTGCTTTAAACGTGTCACCTTGTAAGTGCAAGCATCCCCTTTTCCTTGTTTTCTGGGACAGGCAGAACAAGAGTGTCTGACTGGCAAAGATGTTGATCCTCTGTGCTCATGAAAATGTGGGAGGAATTAAGTCCTTCCTGCAGATTTGACTGCTTTCTCCAGAACCTAAGCTTTCATTTAAAAAGCTAATGAAGTGTTTAGTCCTTCTGGTTGCAAAGATAACCATGCTTCAGTTTGTGTTTTGCTGAGGTTATCTTGTTTTGTCAAAGCCAGAGAAACTGCAACTAAACCACAGAGTTCTGAGCTTCCTCTTAAAATGGAGCTAACTACAAAACAGTGCATCAGGGATGCTAGTGCACCACAGAACTGGAGACAGAGAAAAACCTTGCTGAAGAGAGGCCATCTGAGAGGTGGATCCAGCCTGGATGGGGTTTCCCATGTGGTTCTGCCATCTTCTCCCTTCTCTCACCTTATAGCTCACTGGCATCACTCTCCTCCAGCTTCCTCCTTCAGCCCTGCTTGGTTCCTTCGAGTCCTAACTGATACCGTTTCACTTTTCCATATGGTTTTATGAACCCAGGCCAAAAGTATGACAATAATTAATAAATATGAGAGGCAAGATAGGCCATGATCCTGGTTGGAAAATGACAGAGGGGGGCACTTTGTCAGAAAGAATTGGAAATATCCTGAAAAGGAGCAGCAAGGCCAACGCCGATGAGAATCTGAGTGCTCATATATCCCTTATACCAACTCAAATCCTTCCAGGCTCCCAACTCTTGGTGCACTGCCAGAGAAACTGGCTGGCTCCTAGATGCAAGTGACCAACTTCATCATCCTCAGCCCATCTACTCACTTGGGAAACGTGACTTATTCAAATATTCTTTTATCAAGTTCACATTTTACATGTGGAATCTATAGCCATATGCAGTAACGAGACTGATGAGCCATCCCTCTGTGTGCACACATGGCTACATGTGCAGCCACATCTGCGCACCAGGGTAGGTATGTTCTTATTCTCTTCTTAATGCATTCCCCCACTTCAGCATCTCAGGCACATTTTTTGCTTCTGCTTCTTAGTATCTTCACTGAGCTGTTCACAATAATGCTCAGTTCTTTTCCTCAGAGATTAGTTAATTCGGAAGCCATCAGTGTGTCAGAGTAGTTTAAATTATTTCTTTCAAATGCATTACCTTTTAGTTCAAGTTCATCTGCCATCATGTTAGGACAACCACTGGTGGTATTAAGGTTGTCTGGTGTTTCAAACAATGCTTTACAGCTTTTCCTTTCTGATCAAGCTTTTATCAGGAGCATATTTTGACATTTCATTGTTCATCTAATTCTTAGTGTTATTAGGAAGTGCAGTACTTGGCAAATCCACTGAAACTATGATCACTCACAGTCTTAAGACATAGGAAATAATTCTAAGTCTCTGAAAAACCTAATGGGTAAATTCCTTATCTGAAAGTCCATATTTGTCTCCTGTCTGTTGTAAACAGATCCTCATAGGAACTGAAGGAAATCAGTGTAATATATGTACAACACAGTCACCTACACATGGATAGATAAAAAATAGTCCTTATAAACATCCATAGGGCACTTCACTCAGTATTTTTCAGCCTCAGGATTCAGACGTTTATTCCCACCACCAGCTTGTCTCTTCAGAAGTCATTAACCCAGGACAAGATTTTACGTCACCGTCTTGTTTCTGGACTTCTTTCATAGTCTCATGGGCAGAATCCTATTGAAAGCTTTTCAACACTTTAAATAAATTATATCCATCATCTTGCCTTAATGTACTATTTTTTTAACTCAGAGAATTTTAGGAGTTTAGGAGAAGCACGATTTACTTCTATGCATGTCATGCCAATGTGTCCTTATCAAGTTATAAAGATTCTTGTGCTTTATTACTCCGATGATTTTCTCAATTATCTTTACTCTGAAGTATTTGATTCAAAAATTATCCGTAGCTCCTCTTTTAAATATGGGCTCCATATTGAACACTTCAGCTTGTATTTGTACCTCAGCTTCTGTTTTATATGAGGGGAAATTCTCTAAGCCTTTTAATAACAAACTGCCTTCAGATATTACAGTAACCCTGTCATCTCTTAGAATTGACTGCAACGGAGAAAGCAGCATAACTCAAAATGAGAGCTTTCAATGATTTTTTATTAAAGATCATTTATGGATAACCATCTTACTACAAAGGTCTTCCAAAGTTTTAACAAATCTGTTTATAATAATTCACCGGGCGTTATGCACAAGCTGCTGTGGCACAGTCATTTTTGTGAATGACTTTATCAGGAATACTATTACAAACTGAGGAAAACAAAAGCTCTGTGGGAACTTTAACTCTACCAGCTAGACTACTGTACTTAGCTATGAGGACTATTATTACCCCAGTTACAGAAACAGTTGCTTGAATAATGAATGAGCCATTACTGCATGCTGTAAGCTGTGAGATTTAAAAAGAAAAGCTGAAAGTGTTCACTCAGAGCAGTGGAGGAAAAGTAAGGAAAAAGGAAGTCTGACATTTTCTTTTGTCAAATATTTTATTTGTCTTTTAAGTTAGTTTTGGTAAGGTATTGATCAACATCTGAGGATAGTGATCTTCTTCCCAAAGACTATGATGAAAACCAGTCTGTGTGAAAAACTGTACCTTTGAGAGGCTGGAATATAATTTAGCCCTTGGATACAAAACTCCTTAAGAAATGGACCCTCTTCCCTCTCCCTCACTTTTATCCTGCACAATGTTTTTTATCAAACCTCCAGGGATGACACAGTCGGGCAGTGCTAAGGCAGTTGCTGGGCAGTCTTGACCCCCAACCAGGGTCTGAGTTCCCAGTGCCTAGAAGGATGCCCAAAGCACCATAGTGTGCCGGCTGGCTCTGAGCAAAAAAAATGGTACAGAGTACACAGTGTTATCCAGACCTGAGTGTCACGTACTCCCTCCAGGCCAGTCCAGTCACTTGTGGTTGCACTTTCTTCAGAGTAATCACCCTAACCATGCTGATTCTCTTTCTGGAGCTGCTCAAAGGCTTTATTTGCTACTTAGTCCCATAAACTCCTCCATGGGCAGTTTATAAAAGAGGAGCAATGGAACAATTTGCACCATTTCCTACCATGCATAAATAAGTTCTCGCTGGAAGGTGATGGACACTGGTGTGTCCTTTCACCAGGAGACACAATTATTTGTGTGTTTTGTGCAGAGTATATTGTCTCGGAGCAAGAGGGTCACAGGAGAGGAGGAAGACCTGCATCAGTTCTGCTCACAACCTGATCTACAGGAAGAATGTGAACGAGGTCTCCTACCTTGTGGCTAGTAACCTCCAGAGCTCCTCTGCTGCTGAAACAGTTTGGTTTTGTGCAAAAGTTTTACATCCTCACAGAGAGAGTGTGAGAAGGACCCACTAGCCCTCTGACACCTCAGCCCCATTGATCTTTCAATGCAAGAAGCTGAGAGTTCCCTTCAGTACTTTATGGCCATCTCTTTGGTCATTTCTGAAAGGTCTGGTCCTTTCAGAAGGAGAGAGGATTCAGGGCTGGGTCTCCCATGTCCCAGAAAAAGGCCAAGTTGAGGTAGAGGACAAAGGAGGATGAAATGACATCTTCCCTTCCGTCTCCTTCCTTCCAAATTGAAACTATTTGAGTGCCTCAAGCCTAACTCACAAATAGTTTCAGGACATTCAAAACCACAATTCCATGTAAATTTACTCTCCTACAAAGATTTCCCCAGTTTCTCCCTGACTCCAGGTTTTATTTTCTGGCTAGTTATGCTGTATTTAGAGCCCAGCAATGAGCCAATTGTTAACACTGCTCAGGTTTGGGTTTATTTGGAACAACTTTCCTTCTCTGTAGGCTGCCCATGAACTGTCTTGAGAAATTTCAAGCACCTTTCAATTTCATTTGCACCCTGCCTGCCTTTTACTTTTTGCCATCCCTCCAATCACATCGTTAATGCACATTTTAATTGTCCCTTTTTCTAGAACAGAGTTTTGATTTAACCCAGCAGTGAAATTATTGCCCAAGTGAAAATTAACCATATATTCACAATTGTTATTTTTTATTAGGCTGAATTCACACACACCAGTTTTAGACTGATAAAACTGCCAGCTATGAAGAAACTTTTCCTAAGTTAAAATGGCATTAGACTGTAATTTATCCCTCCTCTATCCACATAGTAATAAGCTACTATGTTTACTTCCAAGTGAATTCACTGAATCCCTTGAAGGCAGCCTGTTGCCAGCACACTGATAAAAAAACCTTTTCTCTTTTTTTCATAGAATCATATAATAGTAGGGATTGGAAGGGGTCTGTGGAGATTCTATATTTTTTAATTATTATTATCATTTTTCTAGGGTACTTTTGCTGCAAACATACCCTACAAACTTTTTTCATATTTACTATAAAGGTTAACATGAAACTGTTTATGTTTTTCCCTTGAAGGAGGGATTTCCATTCTCTAGAGGATACCTGGATGGCTCCAACAACCTGTTCAGTCTTTCTACTGAGCCGTCTGGCAAAGGAAGCTGCAGAGACCAGCTCTCTGATCATGTGTTCATATTCTGCCAAATACAGTGCCTACTCTTCTCGCAGTGAGAATCACACTGCCATGTCTCAGGGCCAACTTGAGCTTCATATTTATACTCTTATAGCTCATTGATGTGGTGAGATAAACATTCACCAAACAGGATGTGCCAGAGAGCAGCTCTAGATCAGACGAAATGTGCCGTAGAGAGCAGAGGAGCTGCATTGCACGTCACTGGGAAGACCTCATTGCTTTGAAACTTCTGGCTTTAATACACTTTTCTATTGGCATTGCTTACCAGGGTTTTTTTTCTCCCATCTCGATTGTTCTTGCCACACAGAAAAGACCCTAGAATTTCTACAGTGACACAAAAGTCATTTGAAGTAAGACTAGATTAATTTCTGTATTGCAGTCATTCCAAGAAACAGCATAACTAATATTATGCCTGAGGGTAAAACATACTTGGACTGCTTTCATATTTTAATGAAAAGTATATTCCACTGAGTATTAACACTAAACAATATTAACTAGAGATATGTTAATAATAGTTTTGTAGCTTACTGGAAGATTAAGATTTGACAATTCCCACAGAAGCACAGCATTCTATGTAAATTCCTCTTAAACCTTGACAACAGTACTACAGAACTGATAATTTATTTATTTAAAAAATGTCAGCAGGGTATGACCACTGAGCTGAAACATCTCATTTTCAAGAACATCTTCAGGGATGGTGGCAAATTACAGGCACTCATAGCGATGCACTTGGCATTAAAGAATACACTGTACGATCAAATATGACAAGTAGATGACTTGGGCTTTTTTATAAACAGAACAATAAATTTGTTTAAAAGGTAGATAAATTGTGATAGAATGTAATATTCAGTACTATGTTGTTTTATTCCAATGGCTCTGAATAACGAAAGAATTTTATTTGTTTTTTTTATTTCAGAGAATTTAAATTCTGTCATCAGAGTCTCTCACAGTTCTCAGTCTGCGTTAGTTCTCAAACAGGACCTGGTGTTGCACTAGACAGAGAAATGATAACCTAATAAACAGCAAACCAGTTTTATGCAACTGGATTTTTTTCACTTCTCCCTCCCAGGGAAACTGTTGTGGGAATGTTCTGCTGCTACTTTATATAAGACACTGCTGTGGTGTTTATGTTTTCTCCCTACTATAAAGTACTTTTAAAAATCATGTTATCGTTCATACTTCTTTGAGATTTTTTTTTCACATTAAAAAAATCTCAGACTTTCCACTGTGTATCAAAAATGATCCTGTGATCAAAACATACCAATACACACATGAAGCTTCATTTGCTGAAACAAAAACACAGATGCTGTAATGAAAAAAATCCACTTTCCATTAGAGCAGCAATGGTCTGGGAATTACCCTATCAGTAAATATGCATCCAAAGATCATAGAACATATGGAAAAATTTCAACAGCTCAGTGTAAGATTTTCCTGGTGAAGAGTGGCATGCTGTACTTTTTTTATTCCTTTGGGCAATACTGGCAATGTAGGAAGATGTCATTTTTAAAAAAAAAAAGATAAAAAATAGATACAAATAAAGAAGTGCTCAGTGCTGCACAGTTCCCACATGTAGATGCTATCACATTTTCTAAACACCTTATGGTCCGACCCTCACCAGCACGGCCCCATCAACTTCCATGCCAGTTCATATCAGTTGGAACTTCAGCTTTCATGACTTTAATGAAGTCTCTGCACTGTACAGTGGGTTACAGGTTAGAAATACTTTTAGTTTTGAATACATGAATGTTTCCAAAGTGCCTGATGTTGAAACAGAAGTGTGTTTTCTACAAAACAGATGTTTCTCCCTGTTTGTTCACTGCAGTGACCCCTGACAGAAAGATCTCTGCAGGGCTGCATGGACATAGTAGTTTTGCTTTCTTTCTCAAGGCTCACTTGCCTGAGAATATCTAAGCTTCACGATGGGTGCCTGGGCATTGCCTGCCTTGCTCTCTGCATATGCATTTTCCCCTTGCTCACTCAGGCGTAGCTCTTCTGTGGGTGTGTGGGACCAGGGCACAGCAGCTGAAAATGGCAGCACAAGCCCAGGGCACATGGACCAGCACCTTCAGAAACCCTTCTCTGCAGCACAAGGATGACGTGACAAGGCATGTAAGACGTAGCAAAGCTGTGCTTACACCGTGACACAACCAACAATTTTGCAGAAGCTCCTGAGTCCTCAAATGTCACTCCTTCAAGGAGAATCTATTCCTCGTTTCTAAACTAACAAGGGCTGCATTGAGGGAATGGCAGGTGCTGATGGCAGAAAGCCTGGGCCCAGCACAGTGCCAGGTGCCTGCCACCGCCGCTGCACGGCTTGCCTCCCACCTCTGTTCATTTACCATGCGCTGCTAGACACCCAGACAGACCAAAACCCAGAATTAAAGCCATCCCAGCACTTGTCTGTGGTATAAATGACTCAAATGCTGAAACAACAATCCAAGAAAGGATCAGATCCATCACTCTGATGGGATACTTTGTGCTGCTTTACTGGCAGAAATCTTTCTTCAGTCTCCCCTGGACTGCCTTCAGTGGGAGAGTTATTTAGTAGTAAAAGCTGCTTTTTTACCCTTTCCACTCCCAGTCCTAAAACAGGGATGATAATTAAGGAAAAAAAGTCTTGAGAATGCATTTATAAACATACCAATGTCCTGTCCCTGCCACAGGACTTGGGTCATTCAAAGTGGCAGTAAGACAGTCTCTGGATTACTTTTACATACATCAAGAATGGCACCAGTCCATTATTTTCCTCTTCATCCTGAGCTACACTCAGTGTACCTTGGCCATTGCTGAGCTTTGGCCTGCAGCCTATGGAGTGCTGGTTCATCATGATCTCCTGCTGTTTTCCCTGTCAGGAAGCTTGATATGGTCATCTGCAATAATCCTTGCAACCAGTGTGGGTTAAAAGCCTGGTTCATGACTCTTTTCTGTCTCGTGCGCACCCCATAGCTAAGTGAACCTTGTGTTCTCTGCCTGGTTCTCACTTTCTGCCATGTCCAAACACAGAGCACCAGTGGCCGACAAAATACTCTGCCAGGGCTTCTGCCTTCATTTCAAAGCAAAGGACTGACTGGAATAGCGTGTACGCACCAGGGAGCATGGCAGGATCACAGCAAGGGCTGATTTCTCCAGCAGGCACCTGCAGCAATCCCCTCATTCCCCACTTATTGCCCACGATCCTCCAGCCTGGAGCTTGCAACTCCAAAAGAAAAACTGGGTACTCAGCTGAGTACACACCACCATCTGCTGCAGCTGCATCCCACATCCTGCAGCGGTCTGGTGGGCTGGGCTTTAAGGCTGAGTCCTGAACATGCAGGTGAAGGAAATACTTTCAGGATGAGCATGTCAAAAATTGAAACAGAAATCTATGTCACAAACAGGGTAAAATGCAAGAAGACAGATTAGCCTGGAGAGTTGTAAGAAACAGAATAAATATGTGCAAAGATTGGAAACAGGACCAGTATTCAAAAAGAGAGGAACAGACCTAATCTTAGTATTGCCAAAGAAAAACTGAGATTGATCTTACAAAGCTTGAGGCAAAAGAGCAAAAGTTCTTCAGCAGCATAAAACAGAAGAAAAATAAAAGTGAGACACTATGGATCCAGACTTTGCCTCAGTTTCCCACAAGGGTGATGAGCTCAGCCGTGAGAGGAAAAGACAGACAATGGGAAAAGGAACTGGAAATCATGGTGGAAACAAAACTCAAGGAGTTCAATGCACTTGGTTCAGAGAAGCTGGATGACTTCATCTCTGCATTCTGAAAAAAACTGGCAGAAAAAGTGGCAAGACGGGTGCTTCAGAAGAAAAACAAAGTGCTCAGATCAAGTCTAGACTCATTAGTCTGTCTCAGCAGTATTCAGGATTTAAAACAGATTCTGAAGAAAATTGTAATTAAAGACTTAAATGTGAAGGGAAAATGTGATAAAACACAACGGGAGTGATTTTAAGGTAGCTTCTGCCAAATTGCCTTTGATAACACATTAAATTTATCTAATAAAGAAAATGTTCCAGTCAAACTCTCTGGACTTTAGTGGGATATTTTGCTATAGGTCATGTGGAAATCCCTTCTTTAAACTGGAAAAGCTGGGGTCAATTGGGAAAGTGAAAGGTGAGTAAGAAGCTGGCTTAGAGATAGGATTGTGGAAGGAAAAGGAAGTAGTGAGTAATCCTGCAAAAAGTCTGTGGCTGGAGGGAGGTTACTAGGCGAGACTCCAAAGTCTTAATATTTTGATAATGACCTTGTCAAAACCATTAGAACTCTGCTGATAAATTAGCTGGCTACCTAAGGAACATCATGAATACAGAGGAATAAAAGGATACAAAAAAAAAATAAAAAAATAATTAAAAGGCCCTTGGGGTAAGAGTAAAGGAAAAGGATGAAATTCTACCTATAATATCAAAAATGAGCTCATGAACTTGGGAATAAAAAGTCTTCATAGACACCTAGTGCTAGCTTCAAACTAAGGAATTGTCATTGAGTGGAGTGGGAATGAGTCTTCAAAACACGCTAAAATCATGGAATATAAAGCAGATAGACATGAACTATCAGTCCTTTTTCCATGGAAAATTCACATTGCATGGGCAAAGTGAGAAGAGGTAACATTTGACACTCTACTCCAGCATGAGTGGGTGTCCCATCAGCAGCACCTTCATGAAAACCTCCTGTGAATCACAACCTCAAAGACAGGACTGGTATGGCCACTGGAGCTCCCTGTGCAGGCAGGTACCCTGCTACTGGCTATTGACTACTCAAATAGGACAGCCTGTCACCACTTGCCAGCTGGGCACCAGGATGTGTGGCGTCACAGGAGACTTGAGGGTGCCCAGAGTGCAAGGACTGTCTTTCCACAAATTTGTTGACAAAGAGTCATGCTTAGGAATGGGGGATTTGGAGTAGGTTCAGTAACAATAGATGGCCACCCTCGAGGGACAGGTTTTGGAGCAGAGCACTCCCAAATCCCTCAGTAAGAAATAACAGTAGCTATTGTTTTCCCCTAATGTGGACATGGCAGTCTTCATTGCTTGGCACTTTGTTTTTGTCAGCTTTCATGTGCCATGGACACAGATGACTTTTTGCAGAGCAGTTTCTCTTGAGGCTCTGCAAAACCTCAAGGAGAAGCACCAACAAAAATACAAGCAGAAGCAGACTGAATTTGTTCCATTGCCACCATGGTGGCAAGCAATTGAATCCAGATCTAAGTATATATGTTTGCAAAATAACAAATGCATTTCCCAGAGCTAGAGGTACTTTGCATAAACTGAATAGAGGCAGTTTGGATTAACTTGGCTACAGATTGAGCATAGAGCCAGAATATGGGTCCTCACACACAGCAGGCTGGAGGAAAAGGAGCCTTCTTTTAGATTGCTGAAAAGCTACTGAATAGTATTTTCAGTAATCTGTATAGAGTATCTACAATGATTAGATCGGATTCCATAAGCAGTGGATAAAGATCTCTGAAGAACTGAACAGGTAAATAGTCTAAATATCAAGTTCTAGCAAGGTGTGCAAGGGGGCAATTCTGTATGTGAAGGAACTATTAAGATATTTGTAAAAAGCCAGAAAATAACCTACTCAAAAATCTCTCAATTTAGAAAAATAAATTTAGTGGCTATTTTTCAGCTTTGGAGGAATGGGCATCATAGCTTTATCCAATTTCCACATGTTAAGACTTCAAAATTACAGTCAAATATAACTTCGCAGGCATTACTACTGCAATACCAGGACTTGTCTATAAAAAATGCACAGAAAGAATTTCTCTGAAGAACAGAAATTCTTATGACATGGTATCAGCAAGGAACTCGGTAAAGACCCCAAACACATCTATAATACATGGACTGAAACCATGCTTTAAATTTATTGTTCAATTACAGCTTCAGGCTCTTGGAGCTCACTGCTGCCAAGAAATATATATGACATTAAATTGTGGAATATTTTGTTAAATATTTTAATACGTTTGAGTACTTGTAACATTTTATTTAAGCATATTATTCAGAGAACAGAAAACATTGCTCTTTCCTAATTAAAGGTGTGAGTCAGCAAAACCAATAAAATGCTTACTCCAGTGTTGGAGGAAACTCTGAAGATGGAAAGAAATCCTATTAGAAAGTTCTCTGTTATCCTGGCAATGCTTGCCTGAGTGACATCTCAATGTATTTTTGCTGAGATAAGCCTTACAAGGCCCATACACTTATGGCACAAGATTTCATTTCACCATTAATTTATTTGATTTATCAAGAGATTAATAGGCAAGTGAGATGTTAGTTAAAATTTCAGAGCACATTGTGAGGTTCTGTCAGCTAGAGGAGGGCTATTATTAGCAGGAACGTAGATGCTATTTGAAGGATGGAGGCCACAGAAATCGAGGTGGGACTGGCCACCTTCTGTAGGCAGGATAATGCAGTGGTCAGCACCTTCCTGCTGCTTTGGCCAATGAACCCTGTAGCAAAACTCATCAAAAAAAGAACCAGTTAAGAGAAGATACCTTAATTTCCGAAGATTATTCTGGCAGAGTTTGAGGTGGTTTACTTCTTGTGACCACACCTGCAAGACACACTTGACCACGTAGCTCAGGAGAAGTGAGAGGAGTAGCAGACCAACAGTTTGATCTCTCACTTTTAAGGTTGGACCCACACCTGAAGAGTTCAGCAGCTGGAGGCTTAGCCAACCGCATCCAGATTAGGCAGGTGTGCTTCTTGGTGCACTCAGGATCTTCCTTCCAGAGCACTGACATGCAGTTTTCTTTTACTTTTGCCTTCCTTTGGAAACCAAGACAGATGGAGTGCATCCAGGTCTCACTCTTATATGGTTTTGTGATTTCAACAGCCTGTGTAGGTAGACATGAGTGGTAGAAAGTGTCCTTGATCCTGTAATTTAGATGGAGCGCTGTGATGCAGCAAAGCCAATGCATAGGATTGCAAAAAGAGTTTCATCTTTACTCTAGCTCTTTTAATTGCTGGATGGACCAATCATTAAAGCAGCTTGGATGGGATTTTCAGATGTTAATGAAAAAATAAGCTGGGGTAGGGCTTTTTACACGGATGCATAGCAAGAGGAAAAGGAGAAATGGTTACAAACTTGAAGAGGGGAGATTTAGGTTAGATATTAGGAAAAAATTCTTTCCTGTGAGGGTGGTGAGATGCTGGAACAGGTTGCCCAAGGAAGTTGTAGCTGCCCCATCCCTGGAAGTGTTTAAGGCCAGGTTGGATGGGGCCCTGAGTAACCTGATCTAGTAGAAGGCGTCCCTGCCTATGCAGGGCAGTCGGAACTAGGTGATCTTTAAGGTCCCTTCCAACCCTAGCCATTCTATGATTCTATGATTTGCAAGCATCCAACTTTCTCCATTGTATTCAAGGACTGTTAAAGAGGCTATCTCTCATCTGAAGTCTGTTAAATAGGAATCCAGTATTTAAACCAGGATCCTCTCTCAGCCGCAAATTTTTAATAAAATTCCTAAATGGCAACATTACTGTCATTAGTAATGAAGTAGATACAATTATTGCTAAGTGAGCAATCTCATTCAAATATGCAGGAAAATTGCATTAGTTCCAGAATGTATCCTGCAGGGAACAATCTCTCACTGCTACGAGACCAGATTCCCGAGTTGTTCAAACCCATACAGCTAAAGGAATAATTCTGCTAACTTCTGATAGGTTTGAGAGAAAACCATTCTCAACAGCATTCCCCAAGTCAATGCTCTGATCCCTTGTGACTGAGGAGTAAATCCACAGTGGAGTATGGCCACTGTAATGCTCTGCATGTCACTTCTACTCCACAGCCTCCTTGATACTCCCTGTCACCTGTCACCCTAAGTTAGTCAACTGGGTACACTTCAAAGCCAAAGATGATGGCCAAAAACCCTTCAGGCAATGACAGCATCTGAAACCAGATTTCCTTTTCCTGAAAGGTCCTTTCACCATTAAAACACCAGGTAAAACCAGGTGTCATGGGGCAACACAGCCATCTGGTTCTCAAGCCCTGCCCAGCTGGGTTCTGAGACTCAGGAGAAGGCTCCCACCTCTGAGCCATTCCCGGGCAGAGATTAGTGACATGAAGCTCTGAGATAGCTCTAGCTCCTAGAAAGAAGTGGCACCTCCACTATTTTCTGTTACCTTGTTCTAGGTAGCTCCCTCAGAAACAGCCAAGGTTTTATCAAGACCTAACCTTCCCACAACTCTCTAGCCTGTAAGAAGGTTAGATCTACCTCTTTCTTCTGTATTCTCTTCCTATTCCCAACCATTTTAATTTAAAGTATTGGCTGAATAGGAGACACCTAAAATGGCTTTTTTGGATGGCACCATAACACGTGACTGAGCCCTATAAGCTCTTGTATCTACCAGTGATTCATCTGCTTTCTAAGAACAGAACTCATCTCCTCTACCTACTTTCACAACTATTTGAACTAGAGCTGTGCTCTTTAGTTTCAGCTACAGGCAACTCCTAATGCAGTAAGTGTTTGGTTTGTGTTCAAGATAATCAACTTTTGTGGACAAGTATGTGTCTTTTCCTTGGGCTTATGCTCTCTGGACCATGGGGATCACATACAGAGATGGTGATACTCTTCACTGTAGCCATCCTTCCAGGAGACTTTCTGGAGTCCAGCAACATTACTGTACAGATCTCCTGAAAACAGCTGTCTGCTGAAGGATGCTGTGTCTTCAAATATTTTATTAAATCCTTCTAGAAGCTGTGGCTGAAATTAAAACTGCTGGAAGGGTCTGGTAGGATTTGAAAGGCACAATTCGTCAGGAGTCGTGAGAGTCACCTGAAGGAAAACTCTCTGAAGTGGGTACAGTCACTGCTCTGGATGAACATATGTTTGCCTTGCTCCTGTAGGAGTGGAGCACATTCCCCACCAACGCACAATATCGTTGTTCTAAAGAGCGATTTTCTGAACAGCAGCAGCTTGTCCAAATGCTAATCCTGAAATTATTGAAGCTATTCTCTAAAGACTATTATTTTTTCCAATCCATGTTGGAGTGTTATCTTGAATACTGTTTTTCTTTTCATTTATCCACATAACCTGCAAGAGATTTTCCTATTTAGGGCACGAATCTGCACCTTTGAATTCAGTAGGAATGTTATTATTGAAATAATATATTGAAATATGTATGAAATAAGATTTTTTTTTTACATGGTACATAAAATAGGACATTTACAAAAGCCATGACTTATAAACATAATGTATTTTCCCTTTTTCTAAAGGGAGTGGCATCTCAGTGTTGCCAGAAGAGAAATATTCCCTGTTCTTTTTCCATTTCTTTCTCATACACACTCATTTATAGTGAATGTCAAGAAAATTACAGCGCTATAACTAGGAGGTTAGAACTTGCCCAGAACTATAAAAATGTTGGACTGAAAACAGGCAGGAAGAGCTTCTCATTTGCTGAGCACTGACCATGAGTGCCACAGTGGAAGAAGATGGACATGGAGCTTGCAGGAAGAGACTGGCAGTCTCGTTAGTGACTGTAACTGAAAACATCCAAGATAACATATATCCCCAAAGCCATTTGGTGTGAGACATAGATTATCTCCCCCTTCTAGTACCAGAGCTGGATTCCTGCACATTGACTGTGTCAGTGGTACCAGCCATCATGCTTAACTCTTTCCATTCAAGACAACTCTATTAGTATAATGCCGTATTTTCTGTCTGAAGATGATCACTTTTATCTCTCAGTTAAAGCCCTAAAGTGTAATGTTTTCAGAGGACTGACAATCCAGGATTTACCTGGAATGTGTGATTACAAGCAGAAGAGCTGATAGAAAATGCTGTGGACCAAGCAGGCAGATCCAGACATCAAGGTCTTCACTGTAAGTGTGACAGTACTGCAACCTTGATGCCATAGCTCCCACCATGTCTCACATATTCCCTTTGCACCATGTCTTGATTTCATTACTTCTCAATTTCCATCTTCAAACATCAACATTACAGGGGTGTGGGGTGGGTTTAAACTGTTCTTGTAATTCCTCCATTTTCCATCAGGGGAACACAAACACATTTGTCCATAATGTTTTTTCTTAAGAATTTCATTTCAGACCAACCTATCTGTATGGTGGATACCAGATGTGAGCTTTTCAGAATCAGCAACAGCAGAATGTGTCAGAATGTGACAAGGAATATTTTGGGATACTCGCATTTTTTTTTCCGTATATATGGGAAAGACACTTTGACTCTGTGATTTGCAAGTAGAACTCTGCGGTTTTCAGAGTTCCAGTTTCACATGCAAAATAATGACTCCCTTAATCCTGAAGATTTTCTCATAGTCTTCCAAACGCTGATGCTTATTTGGAAATTACAGCATCAGTGGGAATTTTGTGTAGGAAAATGTTGTTCAGGCAGGTGAATTTACTTACTACTTGAGGAATACATCTGTTAATGTGGTTGTTTTCCCACAGAACCCACCAGGAGGATGCTGCTCTACACTTTTACTCTTACAAAAACTTTACAAGTCTTTTCTAAAACTGAATCTGCAGAATGCAAAGTGACACATAATGTGTCATAATTTTCTGTGAATAAGGAACCCAAGACTGCATAATCAGAATGGGCAACTACCTTAAGCACAGCAGTTTTGTTAATAGCCACCTGCGATTAAATACTTTGCTCGAACCTCATCCAGCCAACCCTGTCACAGTTGTGAAACCACCATGGCNGAGATTGCATTCCATTCTGTAGATCAGTAACTGCGTCTCAGGTAGGCCGCTGCGGACTCATGTCAGGATGTTAGCCTAAGTTTTGGGGTACCTGATTGTCCAAGTCTCTGATGACAATGTTGAGACAATGCTGTTCTTCGGACCGACTCTTACACATGGCAAATGATAGATGATACTGCGCGAGTCCAAGGATATAGTTGAGCTTTACACACTTTGTTCCTGGAAATGTGTCAAAGACATTCCTGTTCTTTATTGATCTTGTCATTATACCAACATGAAATTGGGAAATAACCAATACAATTAGTTTCTCAGAAGAAATGTTCTGAGTAAGGAGCTTTTGTGCTGGTTCTTAACTAAAAGGACCAAATGCTTCTACAGATTTTCCTTTGATTTTATGAATTTTTTCCTTTGAGCTTTTTGCAGGTGGACAGGTTTCCTGGGAAAAACAGAGTTCATAAAGAGAAGTAATCATGTTGTTGCAGCAGCTGAAATCTGGGAAACATCCACAAACATTTTCACACACTGAAGGAGTAGCCAGGCAATAAGCATTTTCAAATTGCTGCTATCTACCTTAAATGATCCAGACTCCAGAACAGCCCTGTGTACTCCCAGCCTCCATTTTCTGGCCTGAGAGGCAGGTTTCTTGGGCCTCCTGGAGTAACTCCAAATCCCAACTGAGATGATGGTGCCAAGGCCTTAAGTGCTGCAGCCCTACTTCTATCGCTGTGTGGAGCCAGGGAAGAAAAGCGATCTGGGTCCTGCCAAGCAGACCACAAATGACTTGCTGAGCCCATTGTTGGTTCATTTCCCTCAAAATAGGGGTTCTCTTCTTTTCCTGACCATGTTTTGTACCCATATGCAATGCTGATTTGTTCCCAAATGTGAAAGGAGACCCGGGGGGCTCTGAAACCGTGGGGGCCAGAGGCTTGTCAAGTGAAAGGGAAGTCTCACGCTTGCTTTCCCAGCATTGCCAGAGCTGTCAGCTGTCTCCGGTGGCAGGTGGATTGCCACCCTCCTGGGAGCAGGCCCCACATCCATGGCATTTTGGTTTAGGCCGGTCCCAAGACTGGCTTATTAGTGACCCAAATGGCAGCAGCAGGAAAGGCTCCTTATAGCTGTGTGTCCCTTCGAAGCCCTTTTCTCATCACACTTTGCACCTCTCTTTGCAATGTGCTGGTGGTACAGGCTCTGCTGAGCTGGAGGAAGCCAAGGAGAAGGAAAGCATTAGGGGTGATAAGTAAGTGCATGTTAAAAGTTAACGCCATCAGTCGAAAACCTCAGAGATGGAACATTATCAATATTTGAAAGTTATTATGCAGAAGCAAACTCCTGAGTGCATAAATATTTCATAGACTTTAAACTATGGAACAGTTATTGGAGCTGGGATTTATTCTCTTTCAGCCTGACTTGACAAAATAACGAAAAAGGGGATCATAGTGAGAAAACGTCTGTGATGAAACCTTGGAATCTACCCAGAGAGCCCATTCTCCTCCCATACTGGTAATTGTTGTAATTCACTGACTTTAATGAAGTTATTTTTTATTCACACCCAAAATAAGTATGAAAAGAATAAAGTGCAAAGCTTTTTATCAGTCTTTGAAAGATTTGCAGTATTTGAAGCTAATCACCTGTGATGTTAATAGCATCTTCTGTGGGGCAAATAAACCTAGTGCTCTTCGAATGCAGGTGTAGACTAAGAGACATTTTTCATTTCATCATAAAACTGAAGGGATAAACTTGATATATGAGGGCCTTTACACAGGCCCTACAGTTCTGCCCACAAATACGTACGAAAATTCCCAGTGTTTCCCTGAAGGTGTGATTTATACTGTGACTATATCCCTTTCCACTACCATAATGGCTTTAATTGCTGGGTAAATTTTTTAAGAGAAGTTGGGAAACACCCCAGCATGGATACCGTCTTGTATGATTGAGCTTCTCCCAGATGCACAGAAAATGCCACGTATTTTCTCAGCTGCACAAACCAAAGATGAACCAGCTAAACTGAAAACTTATCTTTGCAAACCTCCTTTTCAGCTCTTTCTCATATACTGTGGAAGACACTCCACTGATGGGCTCTGGAAAATTAAAATTTGCTGCCTGCCTCAGGAGCAGCCGCTTAAGTATGTCCACCTCCCGCGTGCAGCCCATGCCAGCTGCCCACAGCAGCAGGCTCCTGCCAGAGGGCTCGGCAGTGGTGGGAGCGGAGCCCTGGCGCTCTGTGGGTGTGTGGCAGGTCGAAGGTGGAGCTGCCTGGAATGGAAACACAGAATCAACTGCTTTCCAGCGAGCAGGCATGGCTCATCCTGCCTTCATAGTGTCCCTGGAAAAGTCCCTCATTCTTCCTGAATGGGAAAGAGCAAGCCCTGCCAGACCCTCTCCCGCTACCACAAACTTCTGATTCTTCTTTGCCATGACCAAATCCTCCGTGTGCTCACAGTCCAGGCGGAACCTGTGGCTAAGAAAAAATGGCCTGTCCTTAAGCACAGCCTGACAAATGTCTTCCTTTCTTTTTTTTCCAAATCTATGTGTGTAAGACAGGAAGGTCTGCTTTCCTGGAGTCACTCTGTAAATGAGTTCACAAGCTCTGACCTGGTGGTAGAAGGACAAACTCCTCTTTTAATCTAGTAGAAAAGGGCCTCATTCAGGTTAAAGGGAGGCTGGTTTCTAGCTCCTTTTTTCACTGAATATTTTCACAGATTTTCTAATGCAATACACTGGAGCAGATTTTTCAGTAAAGGTTAAAAATCCTTTTGTTTAGAAGTGTCCCTCTCTGTTACGTTTAAGACCTATCAGCCTTGGCTGTGCTGAGAAGAGATGCCCAAGGACTGCTTCCATCAGCACTGATTGGAGAAATATTGGGCAGGATTAGACCATGTCTGTACAATAGTAGCATAGCTTAGACCCCATTAAATTAAATTAGACTCCCAATTAAATTAAATTAGACTCCTCTTTACTTTAGTCTCACCTGACAAAATGAAAATTAATTACTCCGATTTACATGCTGCTTTGGCTTGTACCATCTTTTAGCCTCTTGACATATAAGATATATACACATTTAAATCTGTGTAAAATAAAACTATATGAAGGTGAATTGAAGGAAGCATAAAAAGGATGCAGTTTTCATTGACTTACATGTGAATTCGTCCTCTAGTCTCAGTCCTGGCAAAAGAGGGAAGTGTTAAGGGGCCACAGTAGGATGAAGGCCCTTTTCCATCCCTCCACTCATCATGATATGACTCTCCCTCTTGCTAGTAGACTTAGCCCCATTGTTACCTCTGGGTTTCTTTAGTTTCCTTGAGAGGTGTGGAATGGTTTTTACATTCACCATCTCTTTCCTTCATCCTTCCTTATTCCTACACCTATGACAAACAAGGAATAAGATTTGTTTTATTACCACTGAGGAAAAACTTTTAACATTTCATTTCACTCATAAGCAATTTTTGGTGTGTGTTGCCCTTCTGTGTATCTGTGAAGTTGGATAAAGACAAAGAGACTGCTTTATTTTGACTTCCTGCCTACTAAATAGCCCTCTCCTGTTCTTATGCAACAGTACAGCATATTATCAAGAAATATTTTCTGCATTGGAGCAAAGGCTTCCAGAAGCAGCTGATATAGAAACATTCTGTTAAATTTAGGTTGTGTTTTATTTTTAATGTTACTTCTCCACAATGTAAATTCTGACTCTGAAAATTTCCTTCCAATGTTTAATCAACCCTTGGGAAATGCACTTGCAGCAGCTGCTCTTTAGAAGCTGGCACACCAGATCAAGCTCTGTATTAGAGAATGTGTGTCTCCCATATCTTCATTCAGAATAGGCAACATTTAAAGGCAGAGTTAGTTATTTTCCAGCTTTAGCAATGCTAACAAGAGTCCACACAGCCTGCGCCATCAGCTGTATTCTTTCAAGACTTTATAGAGCTTTAGGGGTTCAATACTGTATCTCACACTAATTGTGAAATTGCCTTGGCCCTATTATCTTGCCTGGGGTTTACCTTTTGTCTGATATTTCCTCCCATCCTCTCTTGCTCAACTTTCTTCTTTGTTCACAGACAACTACTTGCTAATGTCTACATATTTGAGGGGGCATCATATTTCCTCTGTGTCCACCTCGTACATACTCAGGAACTGTTCCAAATGATGCTGAAATTCTCTAAAGTCTCAACTTTGGGATGCAAGAAATCCTACATTGCTGAAGTATAACTTTATATGAGAACTCTGCTGAACTAAGCTCAATGTCAATGATGCTGGAAGGAGCTCAGTCTTCTTCAGAATGAGTCCCTGTCTGTGCAGAGCATTGCTGGGAGAGGTGCTTCAGTCCTGCCCTGGAGAACTGCAGGTACCGACTGCGTCACAGGATCCTTTCTATTATAAATCCTCTAAATCATTGATTTTTCATAATAAAATAATAAAATATTGCAGAAGTTAGACAATACTCTGCCTCCTTGCGTTGTGCTACACTCTTTCATTGTAAAATAACTGTCTGGTTTTATACAGAATAGAATAAAGCAAATTTATTTTTTTCTGAAACCTTAAATTCATGTAAAATGAGTAAAAATAGTTTAGGTTTTAGAGGTGCAGAGAGCAAAATGCCTCTACCGAAGTCAGCTGGAATGGAAATGTCCAGCAGTACAAGGACTCAAGAAGTTTTAAAATGCTCCAGACTCCCAGTAGAGGGTTTCTTTCAAGACAGATGGATATAAGTAGACTACAGATGGGAGCAAATGTTAACTGTTGGTTTAGGCTTAAGTTCTGTTTGACTGGTGATCTGCAAGGTGACCTGCTGATAACTGCTGTCTTGCTAATGTATAGTCCTGCAGATAACTGACAGCCCCATCCCTTGTGCATACAAAGCAGAAACAGAACATTTTTGTCTTGGAGTTTATCCTATGTCGTCAGCCCATGCCCAGAAGAATGAATTTTTTGCCTTCCTATGCCTTTAAAACTGAGTCTGAGAAGGGAGAGGAGAAGTTCTGTTTTTTTTTCCTCTCCCTCAAGGTNATGGCTGGTGAGAGCATGTCAGAGGCAGCATAGGATGTCACAGGGATGAAAAAGTAGGGGACAAAACCGCCAAAGGCCAAAGCCCTTTGGTGCACGGCAGGAGCTGGGAGGAAACCCTTGGCTGTCCTGCAAGGCAGGATGTGAGCCCTATGCTCTCCCCCTCCTCAGCCCCAGACTCAGCTCAGTGTGGGTTATGCCATGTGGCCCTCTCATAGCTTGGGGTTTGTTCAAAGAGGGAAGTCCTCCTAATCTTTTTCAAGATCACACAGCTCTACTCACTTCCAAAGTGTTATCAACAGATTTTAATTATTTATGATTCCTAAACCAAAAATAATTGGTTTAGACCCTACCAAATATTTTGAATAACATATCTGCTCTTGCTATGAAATAAAAAATTTAGTGAAAAAAAAGTAAAATAGAGACATAGCCCAAAATACATTATAGCCTGGCTAAAATGTCCAATGAAGGGTTTTGGATTTGACCATTCAGGTTCTTAGAAGTTATGGTAATAACGTGACTCATGTCAAGGAGCCGATAAGAGAGGAGAGCAGAGCAGAGCAGAAGATGCAAAAAATGAGCAATGGTGCACAGGTGGACAGTGCAAATGATAAGATCTCCTCTGAGAGTGTAATTGGTGAGAAAAAAATGAAGGACGTCAAAATTAAAACATAAATTGAAGTACTGACATTTGGGAAATAAAGACTCCCATGGTTATTAGGCGGCAAATATGAAATTGTTTGTCGCATATCTTAAAAAATAATATACAGGTCAGATGAGTGGTGTCCTTTGTGTACTGCCACACATACTTTAGGGCTCACCGACTTAGATACTTTCTAAGAAGTCTTCCTTCAGGTTTTTTTCCCCTAATGAGTCTTCATAATATAGTGCAGTATATTTTTTCATTCAGTGCTTTGATATCAGGGTGTAGTACACAGTTTAAAAAAATGAACAAAAAAAAATAAAAATACATTTTATAGTATATACTAATCCTGTGCTATTTAAGAGCTTGGCAAAAAGGTTATTAAATATATGCTTTTCAAGAATTGTAGCTTGGGCAGAGCAAAACCAAGGATATAGTTCATGAAGACGCTCTAAAAAGCTTCATTCTCACTACAGCATGTGTTGTAAATGGTCTATAGTACTCAGCAATCTACTTTCTGGTTTCTGTCCAGGTCTCTTCACTGCTATCTCCTCTTACTGCACAAATTGAGTACTTGTGTACGTGGGAGGCATGGTGTAGCACAGATTTATCATGGAAAACCAGAGCACTCCTTATTGGAGGCACATTGCTAATACCTCCAAAAGGCTATGGGGCCTGTTGGAGGGGACTTAAATCATCCACTGGTATTTATTCCAGCTTAAAGTTATGCATGCAAAATAGCCATAAAAAGAATCTCAGTGAATCTTTCCTGCCCTGAACTTGCACTGCTCTTCCTAGGTGACCTGCTCTGGCACAGACACATGGCACACGACCTCTCCCTGTCCTCCTCTCTTCTCCTCCTCTCCCATGGAAAGAACCATGAAGGGAAGCTCTCAGTCTCAAACACACTGGCCGTATCCTTTGAGATGGCTGAGCTTCTGGCGGAGGCCCAGCAGCCCAGTGGCCCCCAGCCAGAACCGTCCTGCTCCTCAGTTCAGACTCCCCATGCAAGCACAACACCCCCAGAGCTGGGGTCTCTCTGGCAGCCCCCTCCTTCCCCCCTCCAAGACAGCCTTCAAAGCAGTGACATTGCTGCTACTTCAGAATATTTCTCTGAGCCTCAGGAGAGTTGCCATTCTCACCTCGTGTTGCTGCCTGAAACAGTTGTTAAATCTCAGCCCAGATGCTTCATTTCAGAGGCAAGCGACATGATGCCTGTATACATTTGCTTTCTCAGTTTGTCAAGCACTTAAGTGCCTTTCATCTTGAAGTATCGTAAATGATAATATGCACTTACATAGCTCAAGCTCCTCTAATGAATGACGTTCTTCATAAACACTCAGTAATTAGGTCTCACAACAGCCCTATGAGCTGGGAACAACTCTTTGCAGTGGTGCAGAGGGATGAGCTGAGACTGTTTGGAGACAGGCAGGGTTCAGGCTACCAACTAGACATGCAATAGCCCAGTGGCCATGAGGTGCTGGGAGCTGAATCTGCGCCAAGGATGGTCCCCCTTATGTCGAGGAGGAAAGATCATAGAAATCATGGTTATTTTCCCAGAAATTACTTTCCATATGAATGAGAGGAGTGCAAGCTGAAAGATTTCTGTTTCCTCAGTGCCAGCCCAGTCCATCTGCTAAGAGCTTGTGGTGGCCCAGCCCAGCCCCTTGACACCAGTGTTTGTGCTATAGGTGGTGGGACAAGGACCCTGGCATCGTTGATAGGTCCTGTTGGGCTATGCTGAACTCGGTCACCACAGCCTCCTGGGAAATTCATGTCCACTTTGGCCAGAGAAGGACAAGAGGCTTCTAGGCAAGCAACCAGCTTCAGATATGCATTCTTAAAGGAAATGGAAAAGGGAAATGTCAATAGAGTCAAGTGGGCATTTCCCATCAGAAAATGTTCCAAAGGTTAAAAAAAAGTCCTGAGCAGGTTTGCCCAAAGATTCTCTTGCTCTGGCTCTTTTTCTACCTTTCTAAACACTGCTGTCATCTGTCACTGGCAGCTCTGCTGTGGGAATTTCCTTTCTCTCTGATTTTTTTTTTGTAGCACTTTCAGCACTGTGACAATCGGGAATTGTATGTATCACAATTGCAGCTTTCAGCTAAAGGAAAGGACCTCTTCTGCAAGGTCTTTCATTTTGTCTTCCATAGTCTCTCTTGCAAACATACAATGAAAGCTACTTGCTTGAGTCAAAGGAATTGGCACAGCTCAGATGGATGCAGCTGCTACTTTTCCTCTAGCAGCGTCTTACACAACTTCCAGATACTGAACTACCTTTTGCGTGACGTCTTTCTATCGCTTTGCTTTTGCCCCTTGTTTTTTACTAACCCAGAGGATTCAAGTCTTACTGCTGAAATACGGGTGGATCTGACAGTAATGTTGTTGCCTTCTTCCCATGATGACCATGAAGAAATAAACTTACCTGTTTCTCATTTTTCAAAGCCCTGAAGTTACCCACCCCAGCAGTACAGCAGGAGCGTGCTTTGCCTTGCACATGCACCAGTGAAACTAAGATACCAACAAAGTATTGCGAGAAACCTTTCTCCATGCTTTTCCCAACACTGTTGTGTCTTTTCTAGTGCTGCCAAGGTTCCTTTTTGGTAGCCTGGCCCTGCCCACCCTCCTACCCTATGCAGATGGTCCCCCCTTGTCATTGGGAGCTCCTTCCTGCAGCTTTTAATTGAGCTTGCTCTTTTATTCTACTGCCATCTCCCCCCTTCACCTTCTTTCCTCTGTGCTGAGGGCTTTCCTGCCCTCTCAGCCCTGCTCCCTCTCTTCAGCTCGGCAAGACCTAGGGCTGCCTCAGTCCCCAGTGGTAAGGGACACCAGACCTGTATTCCAACCCCAGCACACATTCACCAGTAAAGTTGCACTAATGACTTTCTTTGCCTCCTTTTTCCACCCTTCTCGATCCTCTCAAGGTAGGATCTGTCTTTCCTTATACCAGATAGTGTGAGCAGAGAGAAACCAGACTCAAAGCAAAATTCCCATTAACTTCAGTGGAGGCAGGATTTCACCTCAAGTGTTTCATGTTCTGAGAGCTGGACAACAACATGAAAGGGCTCCACACTTGTAAAATCTGAGCTGCCACAGCCATTTGAGCCAAGCAAACACAGAATCACTTCCTGGTGCCCCCTCCAAGCCACTCACCGTGGCCACGCATGCTCCTTCCAAGACCTGTGAAGGTCATTAATCTCCCCTCTTAGCTGTTTATTGTCACCATGTTGGCAGCTATTGCTGACCACGTAGTTACCTCTGCATAGCCTGAACTGGGTTCTGACTTTTACTGCTACTACCCAGCAGTACCTTGAACCTTGTTGTCTTTCAAGTGTGCTTCCCTTCAGTTCAGTCTTCCACATCTTGTTTGTGTTATTGCTACTGATAGGGCTTTACAAGACTCTTTGGCTGCTTGAGTCCTGCTAGTTGGTGCCCAGCTCTTCCTCTGGCTTCCTGGGACACTCATTTCCCCAGCATTCTTGTGTCAAATCAGTTAATTCCTGAGATTTTACTACGTTTTCCTTGTTCTTCTTTGTGCTTGCCAGCTGCCTTCTGCTGATTGGTCTTCAATTTTGTCTCCACTGCTGCCCTGAGCACCAGCTATGCCCCATGTCTCACTGCAGATGATACCATTGCCTTTTGCCTGATAGTTGGTTTTCTACTCAGTCATTACCTTACAGTGGCTTTATCTTTGGCTCCCTTTGTTGTTGTGAGCCACTGGTCTATCCCAGCCTGTGGCTGCTGACAGCCTGTCTGTCAGTTTACCCTGGGGTCTTGATTTTCATACTCATCGGTCTCTTGCTGAGCTGGTGTTTAGTCCCTGGGAGGGCTGCTGCAAGAGCACAGCATTTCCAAGTAGACATCTCTTCTTGTCTGTGCAATTTTTGCTGCTGGCTCTTTAATGTCATTCCTGCCTTTCACTTGTTTTGTAGGTACCCAGGGGAAGAGGTCTTGTGCTCAGATTCCCATGGTACTGAAGAATTTGAATTTTGCTGCAGTGCATTACAACCTACTGTCTGAGCAAATGTACCTTGGCTTTCATGACCTCAGTTCTTGTTTGAATGCTTCCACATAGCCCATTTTTTAGAAAGAGAAGTAACAATTTCATGTGGCCATGCAGTTCCTGTCTTTAAAATGGAACAAGTCAGTTCTAATTCTGTTTTAGGGCTGGTATTTTCCTGGCTTGATCACTCAATGCTAGCAGCATTTGATGTACCATCCCAGTCTGGTTGGCAGAGATACTCATTGGCCTTCCTGTATGTCCATCTCCTGATGACAGTCTGATGTGTCTACTGCTCTGACTATTGTTATGATCACGGATGGTCTCTTACCAAGAATCAGGGGTAGTTTATTTGGCATTATCCCTTTACAAGTGTCCATGAAATTCCTTACTGTCTAGAGCACCCGGAGTTTTTCAGTACTTTGTTAGATGCCTAGACATTTCCAACACATCATGCCATTATGTGTTACATACTATTTATTTTCTTCAGAGAAATGCAGTTTCAATGTTCTTGTAAAGGCAGTACCTCATTTTCCACTATAGTACTAAAAAAACACTCATGTTGTTTCTTGGTATAATTACCTGTGTGATCAGGACCCCTTTGGGATACTAGTGATGCTCAAAAACTCAAAGCTGACCTAATGGACCCAAAGGAAATAGAGATAAACTCTTCTCTTGGTCTTCCTCTCTCAGTGAGTATGCTGGGATGCTGCCAGAAAATGCCCATGACTGCTGGATTTTGCTCAGCCTTATTCACAGTTGTCCTGAGGCGGCAAGCTGGAGCTCTAGTTGTCCCATAGAGACTGAAGTTGGTGGTTCACTGAGGAGGCCCCCAGGGTCTCCACATTTCTGGGCTTTCCAAAGTGAGCAAACACAGCTGCCTGTCTGCACAAATGGCCAGATTTCTTCTTTTGGCTGGGGCTTGCCAATCAATGCTCTTCAGAAATCAACAGACGTCAGATGTAGAGGATTAGCATTGGGCTAATTTTGCCCTAATATCCCCCTTCTGAACTTTGGGCTGAGGTTACAGAGCGCAGCCACAAATTCCTGCCTGCTTCCTCTGGCACAGGCCCAGTTTGCAATACCCCCATGATGCCTGGACATTACTGGTGCGGGTCAGTTTGTGCTGCAGCCCCTTCCCGCCTGGCCTGATGCCCAGGGTATTTCTGCCAAGCATTACTTGCCAGGAGATGTGTCCGGCGTTGGTAGGTGGTTGAATGGCTCATCTGCCTCGGAAAGCCAGGACCTGTTATTGTGCTGCAAGTGGTACATACTGTTCCATACGCTATTAGGTAGCATTTCCTCAGCCATTAATAATTCTTTTCAATATTCAGGTTAACTGCTTTCGGCTGCTGCAGATGCTTTGGTTACCTGGCGGTTTTCTCCCAGCCACGGGCAGACTTACTCTGCTCTGGGATTAGAGGATGAATGATGCCTGGTTTTGCAGGCCTGCCTGTCCTTTATCACTGTCTCACTAAAACAAATGGTCTGCAGCTTGGCAGTCACGGGTGCATCCTGCGGAATGGGTCAGGGGAGGCTATTTTTAGCTTCAGCCACATCTCTGGCTCTCAGAGGATGCAGTCCCCCAGGGGCTTCCTCCCAGGAGGATCATTTTTATACTGCTCAGTGATCCACCCAGTCTCTCTCCTCCACCAGAAGCAGTAGGTGATCTTGGTGAAAACAGCTCTGGCTTTAGATGTCTCAACAGCCACCTGTATGTCCCTACTGGCCACAGAATGGGTTTGTGGTATGACCCAGCTCCTGGTGGATATTCGCCACTTAATCCTGCTGCTCAGCAGTGCTCCATTCACCTGGTTGCACCCACAACCAGAATCAATGGTTTTTCTGACAGTGTTCTGTATCTGTTCTGCCCTCATGTCCATTTTTTCCCAGGACAGTTTAGTGATCTTCACTATTTTGAGGCCTTTATCTATGGTTAGGACTGTTTCTTTCACCAATCACTCCTGTAAGCTGTCTCAAAAATGACCCTGTCATTAAGTGGGGAATCTTTAATGTCTCAGATTCATAGAGAATGCCAGATTTCTCATCGTGTGGTATAAATCTCTGTTTTCCTCTTGGGCAGTCTAATCTGCCTGAACAGGCTATTTGTCTGACACTGTTATCCACTGATTCTGTGGCATTACTCTTTGCTGAAGTTTCACTCACTCCCTGTCATTTCCTCTGTGTATTGAGAACAAGAGGAAGAGAAAGTACATGAAATAGATTTACCTTCAATTTCTGGTTTTCATGGCTATAGCCATGGCTCTATACAAACATTCAGGTTTTGCTCCCACTTGCTCCCTACTCAACGTATCTTTTGCCTGGAAATCGAGCACTAATATATCTCAACTCCCTACTTGCTTTACCTACTCCTGGAGCCTGTTAACCCCACAGCCTGCTAACAGCACATATCAAGTGTTGGGGCCAAAGATGAGAAAAGAAAGGTGGTGATATACAAAGATGTTGCACCTGTGGTGAACTCTGAGCCATATGAGTACTGATTTACCTTTTGCTGCCTTCTCCAAAACATTCTGCCGTGCAGGCTCTTTCCCTCCCCCAGCTTCTAAGCACGTTCATATATCCAGAGTCTAGCTTGAGACCTCCTACCAGAATGACCTCCCACCTTGAAATCATTCATTTTATTAAAACATTCCTCCAAGGTAGTCTGGGTCTATTTCACAAATAGGGAACCAAAATTTCCGGAAGTTCAACTGTTTTCTTGGGAGGGAAAAAAAAAAAAAAAAGAAAAAAAAAAAAGTAGAAGGTTTATTTGAATAAAAGCAAGAGATAAGAAAAAGGCAAAGCATATTTTACTCCTATATAATAAGAACAGAGAAGAGAAAGCTTTAGGTGGTCTGGTGCAATGGCAGATTAAAAAGTCAGACATTTCTGATTTCTAATTCATCCGAAGCTAAGAAGAAATGTCATAGTGTAATGGTTTTAATATAAACAAGGATAACAATATTCACTTATTTGCGGAGGAGTAGGAAGAGATTTCTAGGGCATCATGAAATTTGGACTTCATAAATATAAAGCATTTTATAGAGTAAAAGTTACTTCCACCAGACTCTTCTGTTCTCTCCATCAAGGCAATACAGGTGCTTGCAGGTCCCACTCCAGATCTCCTGCATGTCCTGTATTAGGACAGAATCTGGCTGGTATCTGGACCTAATAGAGTTCCGTTTGTCTTCTGCAATGAGGAGAAATCACAACTTCTTAGAAGCATATTTTGGAAAAATAAATAAATAAGAAAGAAAGAAATTGTGGCTTCTAAGGGATTTTTTAAATTTCTGTGAAGAAGGCTGGATATTGAGATTCTTTAATTTTAATTATACTTTTTTTTTTAAGTAGCAAAATTGAAACAGAAACTATCAACATAAAGAAAGAAATGAGCCTAAGACTGAAGGATTTGTGTCAACATCTGGACCTGGGGCTTGAAGACTACATGACTGAGGTCATTCCGTTTTATAAACCTGGTTTATGAACAGTATACACATCATATGAACAAGTGCAAAGCCTGGAGTCACATAAACAGTGTATTTCATTCCTGGACATTGAAATAACAAAAAGGGCAGAGTCAAAGGGTTCTTCTCATATGCACTTTAAATATATGTGAAGGGCCCATGTGGCACTGAAATAATAACACTGGGGATATGGAAAATGAGACTATGCAATATTTACATTACCTTTCTTTTTTACAGAGGTGAAGGGTTAAATTTGGTTAATGATAGGCTGATTTGGTCAAGAATATGGGCTCCACCATTTTTCCAAAGCTCTCTGAACAAATAAAATTAGTAAGTGTTTTCATAGGATCAAATTCTCATTGTAATCTGAAGCCATTGCGCCCAGAAAACACATTTACTTCTTAAAGCAAGTAAGAACGCACTTACTTTATGGTGCAAACTGAAATTAAAAAATTCAACAGACTATTCCTTCAGATCCTTGGCACCCTTCTGTCCCATGTACCTTCCAGTCCCACCCAGCAGGCCAGAGCTACCCACTACTGCACAGGGATGAATTCTGTCAGCTGCGTATTTCACCTGCCAGTCTATCAGCAAGAAACCTGCTCTATCCTCAACATGACAATGGAGAGCTGTATCTGCCACTATATACCGGCCTCAAGCTTTTTGGTTGAAATTAGCAATCACAGAGAGTTTAAGAGCAGCTCTACAAGCAGAAAGCTCTCCACCATCTAGAAAAAACAGGCCCATGTCTCTCAAAACCAGAGATGTTTCTGAGACAGGTGAGTCTGAACACACCAGAATAATGCTCTGCAACATCCAAAAAAACAAGCAGTCTGTCAGAGTTATTAGGAGAGAAATGGCAAGCTGACGAGAAACCAGTGTGCCACTGCATCAGTCCTCACTGCTCCTGCTTCTCAATTGCTGCATGGGAGTCTGGTTATCTCATTTCAGACAGTACACAGTGGTATTGCAAAGAATAAAGAGTGTATGATGAGGATCTGAAGCCTGGCACAGCATTTGCACAGGGAACCTGCAGTTGCTAGGACTCTCAAGTTCAGAAATGAAGTAACTACAGTTTCATAGGGTTGCAATGGAAATCTATGAAATTATGAATACCTTTTGAAAAAAAAATAAAAAGGGACAGCTATATGCTATCACAACAGACTTGGTGGTTGCCGATGTGCTTATCCAACAGTAAGTTTAAAACAATCAAATATAAGTCCTTTTCCTATCAGTTCATAATTAATCTCTGAAACCTATTGTCACAGGAAACCTGTGACGATGAAAGATGAAAGTAGAGCTGAGTGCAAAAAAGTGATTTGTGACTTGTAATTAAACATTATCGTAGAGGATACATCCATCTATGGGTGATAAGCCTAATGCTCCAGACTGAACTTCCTGTTGTAAAATTCCTTAAAGCGATGACTGTTATAAAAGGAGAAGGTACTGAGAAGGCTCATTCTATAGTTGCACCTTTCTCCATGGGGCTTTAACATGCCTTAAACCCATGGGACAGGACCAGGGGCTGAAAGGGCAGGGTCAGATCCAATTTGCTAGTTTATGTATTCTTAAGAGAGTTACAGGCAGGTGACCACTCATTATGTAACCATGTGGACATCTTCATGGTGGAAGTGTGAATACACAGACTACAGTCATCATGAGCTTGGAGTTGCAAGGAAAGAACGTAGAGAAAGACCACAGCACCGGACCTGATTGTTGAGGATGTGAACACTACCCTCCATCAGGGATTTACACTCAAATTCAGCTTATTTCACTCTTGTCTGAAGATGAGTGAGCTGTTATGATGATACCTTTTTCATAGATACTTATTACCTTCACCCAGCTGATGACCCAAACTTTTTCAAAGAACATGCCAATGATTTGCATGATTCATACCATGAAGTGTCGGTTTAAATTTGTTTCACTGAAAATTGCCACAAGGCAATCTTTAGTTGAGATTACCTTTAAAATAAAAACTTGCCCACTTAGACTTCAAAGCTGTCTGCCAACTTTGAAAATAATAATTTAGGAAGCTCTTTTCCCTTCTCTGACCCGTATTTGGGTTTATTGCATAAAATAATTTGCAAACCAGCACTGTCTTTCTGTCAGGTCAAACCACAGTTCAGATAGCAGTTTTGTGACAAATAAAGCTCTCAGGAGCCATGGATCAGAAAGCAAAGGAGAGATCATACATAGGTGAGGGATGAAAGTGTGTTACCAAACTGTGATAGTTTTTGATCCTCTTAGAGGCACTCAACAGTTAGCCAATGCAATTTTCAAGGTGTTTGTTAGGGTCTGCAGATTTTACAGAGAGTGAATCTCTGCAAGACAAATTCGTTTGTTCTGCATGCACCACATCTAAATAGGGCCAAACACAAAGCAAAAGAATCGAATGACTCAAGGAACTGGTTAAGGAGAGAAAAAACCTTTCATATATTGAGGACTGGTAGCAATCAAACGCTGTTCTCAGCTAATGGTTGTGCTCATTTGATGACATACACAATTTGCAACCAGCATAGCCCAGATGACTTTCCTTTGAATGTCTGTGACCAAGGATTATTAGGCCTCAAAAGCCACAAGGCTTTATGCTGATGAAACTGGTTCTTTGGTCTGGAGCTGATGCACTGCTTGTGGGACAGGGAGGAAAAGGCCCAGATCCCACTGCAGCTGCTCTGTGGATGGGCAGAGAAATCTGTCCCCAGCATGCTCATTCCATCTCAGTTTTTCAGGGCTACTAAGTCCAGTGAGGGAAAAGCCTTAGGTAGAAGTGTAAATATTGTCCAGTTCCTTTTCTTTAAAATGTCAGACTATTTCCTGAAATCACACATCCAAAGAAAAAATTCCAAGGTAGCTGATGATATCTTTTTATACAATTTGTCGTTTGAGACCTATATTTTCATTCTTTGAATATTGCCAGTCATTCCGTGGGTTTCACCACAAGGAAAAACATCTTGTCTCCATAACCACAAACAAATAACATCACAACAAAGGAGATACCTCTTCCAATTTCAGACTCAGTCTAATGATTTATCAGAGAAAATATTTTATAAGATTTTTGGAATGATTTGTGTTTGCCACCATCAAAGTATTTTCTAATTCAGATTCACAGGTTCAGCATTTCTGCTAATGTTGTATTTGAAACACTGTCTGCTCAGTGGATGCTTCTGCTGTCTTTTTCCTACAGGAATGGAAGCTGGTGACAACACACACTGTAAGTTACCTGTGCTTTTTAAAAAGAGGTACCACTACAGAAAAAACTGTCCTGCTTTTCCAGTGTCAGGGTGAACATACTTACTTAATGTAGGCCTCTTCTCTACTCACAAAAGGTATATGCTTTCCCTGGCCAGAAAAAGAAAACTATGAAAATAGTCTTATCCTGCATTTATAAGGGAGGTTGTACATCACTATAACTGTTGAGTTCTATAAGTGTGCAACGTACAGGTTTGGCTCAATTTTTAAAAATTTAAATCACATTTTTTTTATTTGCCTATTTTTCTCCCCAAAGCCTTGTTGTGACAGCTTACTTATTTTAATATTAAGTTTTATTCCCTTCCCATTTCTTTATGTTCCTCAGAGACATCAGGACAGCTTGACTACCAGTAAACACAAATTTTAAAACGTAGTCCAAATATTTAATTAAATTGGTTGTGTCAGTGACTTAATCACATAATTGCTGGGATTCTATTTCTGTGATACAGATTGTCAGTGAGTTTGGAAGATTGGTTTCATTGCTGGAGACTGGAAGTAATCTGCTTCCAAATGACATAAATAGTTGAACAATACAGGCAAAATATGCTCTGAATGTACATCCAATGCAAACTTTGGCTTAAACAAGTCAGAACACCGTGTCTGTTTTTCTTTAAATTTATTTTTATAGAATACTATATGTCTATTTGAGTTATACTTTAAGACAATGGCATTATTAATATAATGCTTTAGCATATATATATGCTCAAAACCACATTCTTTCTTTTCTTTTTTTTTTTCCCCTAAGCATAGTCTTTTATTACTTGGATTAAAGATGCGGGAGCAAATGGCTCATATTTAAACATGTGCAATCAGTATCACGATCTTCCACCATCTGCAGTGCAGAAACAGAGAGAACCTGGAGGCTTAAGGCTTTCCAAAGGAAATATCACAAGATGAAAGTTTGGAACTGTGTTGGAAACTGCATCTTTTATCTTTGCCTTAAAGATGGATTCTAGATGAAATCTCGTTAGCCTTTCTATTTTTATTTAAATAAAGCATGTTCTTTAATGGTTAATAACAGTATTACTCAGAAACTCTATGTTATTATATGTTATATGCTTTCAATGTTTTTTGTAATTACCAGTTGATGAGTGTATATCAAACCTGGCAAACTCAGCTAGTTCTCACTCAGTTCGGCTGGGGTTGAAAAGAGAGCCAAAACACGTTCTTGAAACTGAAGGACAAAACCTGAAGTGTGGTGTGGAGCTAGAGCAGGGAGTAGACGTGCTTCCTAAAGAGGTGCTTCACCTGTTTTTCTAATAGTATCCACCTTTTAACACACTAACATCTTTGGAAATAGTATTTTTGTGTGCAAACCCAAAGATGTAAACTTACCCAAGTTATACTCCAGTACTAGTAGGAGAAGAAAGCATTGTGATAATGCCAGGAGGCCTCTTGGAAACTTTGAGTGGGGACTTTGGGTAGGTAACTGCTGCTGCAGAGGTCTGTGACTGTGTGGCGAAGGCATCGCTTCTCCATCGTCCGCCGAGGGCTGCATCTGAGAAAGGACACCTGGCCTCAGGGACTGTAACATTATAAATTCCCAACAAGTCCAAGGGGAGGGCATGGCAAATTCAATCTCTGAACATGAAACTTGATGACTTTAACAGCTCTGCTGTTTATGGGACCTTTTCCTATGTGACTGATAGGAAATCAAAGGCCAGCTGTGGCCTTGGAGGCCCCAAGGTGGAAGGCAGCTCTGCTCTCCGTATGGTCCCAGGCTGCAGAGAGTGGAGTCTGAAGGGATGCTTGGGCTCCTGCTTCGGCATGAAAAGAGAAAGGTAGAGAAGAGTCAGGCCCTGGCAGGGGCCATGAGAGGCAATGTTCATGCTCAGGGAACTGAAGGTGCACGCATAAGTGAAACAGGCATCATTCCTCACCATCACAGGAGGTCTAGTGTTTGGTTCTGAACCATGAAAAGCCATCCAGGAGCTCAGCTGAGCTCTGCTCACAGAGAGAGCAGTGAGGGCAGTGGGAGTAAGTGCTACCTGGAGAAGTGCAATGCATAACACTTCTGAAACCTCATCTTTGAATTCATAGAATCACAGAATCATAGAATGCCAGGTTGGAAGAGTCATGAAACACTTTAGGCTTTGATATACTTGGATTTTATGGTGACCTTAAAATGGCGAGGCTGGAGTGATATGTTGGGCAGGTGGATACTTTGTAGGCTTCCCTATGCAAGCTCACTCTGTTGCTAAGAACTTAAACAATTATAACTTGGATACGGCCAAACAGATATTGCATCGTTCTCACTTTTTGTAAAATAAATTCATTGCCAGACTGAGACTCTGTGTGCCAAGTTTCAGACTGGAGAATATTTTGTGACTGAGTTATAAACACCTGGAAGAAGAGGTTTGTAATTTAAAAGCTGACACGGCCAGAGCTATAACAGAGGGAACAGTATTGCAATGATATCTTATTTACCTCTAGTAAGAAGCATATCAGGAAAACTAAATAATCTATTTCTGATGCTTCAGATAATTTAAACAGTAAAACTTATCTCTGATTTTATTTGGTAGGCTAAAACTACAAAGTTTGTGCATTGATTGAGGAAGAGTAGCATTAGTCTGTATATTCCTTTACATTGCAAGATTTACATACTTGTACATGATAAAGCACTCTCATATTTACTTAAAATTTATTAAACATTATTTTACAGAAAAGGACAATTGAGAAAGAACAGAAAAGCACAGCAAAGAGTAAGCAAAAGAGCAGCAGTTTATTGCAAATGACTACAACCATTACAAGAGGAATGCATTGGTGACTGCTGAATGTGATTGAGTATCCAAATATTAACTGGTGCTTTTTTCCAGATATAAATAATTTAGAGCAGAAATCCCAGAAATATTTCTCTGTACCACAATATCTGCTTAACTGAACAGGAAAGCAATGCATTGAGCTAGCAAGTAAAAAAACAGGAGGACAATCATTCATAACTACTCTGAAGAAAGCAGTATGGAAATTATGGCCACTGGTTGCCAATATCTGCCACTAACTACACATACAGCACACCTGTCAGGGATGTACATGGTGCAGAATTTGCTGGACCAAGCTGGTTGGTTCTGTACAAGAACTAGTGCCTATGCTTTGACATTTCTATATGGTGACCTCTGTGATGTTCATTACTGGGTCCGGAAACCTAGGCTTGGCAAGCAGCACTACAAAATAAACCTAATTCTGAGAAGCGGTTTTTCAGGCACCACTGTCACTTCTGGATGAAAGATGCTCAGCCTTCTGGAGCAGACAAATCAGTCTACCCACGCAATGTGTAATGTTTTCTTTTGTCCTTTATAAAACCAAAATGACTGAAATAATATTTCAGAAGATTTTGCCCTCTTTGTTCCAGTGTGCTTTGGCAGTCCCCACACAGTGAATAGTTTCTCCAGCTTCAGTGGAATGCCTCTTGGATGGAAGGTAGAGCTGAGGGTGAATTTAGCTGGCTTGCTACTGCTGTAGGAATTCAGAGGCGTGCTCTTACACATTATACAGGAAAAATTACACAAATGTCCAATGACAAGTATATTGTCAACATTGTATCCAACAAAAAACATTGTATCCATTAAAAATCTGTCTTTTTGGCACTTGCTGAAATAAAAACAGTCAAGAATTTGCAATCGGAGCTCTTTTTTAAGTCTTTACATGATGAGAATGAGCAAGTTTCTGAGTATTTTAGCATCGATTCCCTATATTTGTCCCCTTCCCAGCTCCCTTCACCAACAATTCTGTACAGCTTGCTGAGTGTCTGCTTGAGCTCAAACATTAGTCCAACTTTTCTGCTTCGGCAGAGGAATAAAACTGAAAAACTCAAACTGATTTTCTTTTTTGCAACTTGTTTATTTCCCCGCCTACAAAGCAAATGCTGTTTCTGCTCTGTAATTTAATGTCCGCCTCCTTTTCCGCCAAGGTTGGTTTGATACTCCCTTCACAAACCTCAATCGTTGGCATTAAAAACTTGGCCATTTCATCCCTACTGGACTAAAACTTGGCAAACAAATTGTTATCCATTTAAATTGTTCTACAAAGATTTCTTTCTTTTTATGAGTAATCTATGACCTGCAATTTCCACTACACTTCTAGGTCTCCTGAAGGTGAATCACTGGAAGCAACTGCCTTGAAAATGCTGCTGACTCCCCTTGCAAACACTTAAATCGGAGACTGCAGAGCCCAAGCTCTGTAGCAAAACACAGTTATCATTCTGTCTATCTACCTATCTGTCCACAGGCAGCCTATCTTACACCTCTCCATATCAGGCAAAAGTCTTTCAGTGAAAGCTACGAGGTAGAGAGTCCTCACCAAAGCCAGAAACACAGAGAAGCAAGCGCTTCTCAAGCAATTCTGGACAGCAACTCCATTTTTGGTCTGCTAACAATGATTCCTGGTCTGCTAGCAATGATAAGCTACTTCAGTTCATGGTGCACCTTAAGTTCTCCCTGATTGACACGGCAAAAACTGTTTAAAGCCTAGTATGCCAGGATGGATGACATTATTTTTCTGAACCCAGTTGCAGGGTATTCTCTTGGGATAGGTGGCATAGCATCCAACTCATCCGCTAGTAGGGAGTGCTGCTAAGTGACCACAAGTTAAATAAACTTGAATTCCTCAGTCATGACTGAGGGATAACGAGGAAAGTTCCCTCCTGCTCTGCAAGTAGGTCCTGCAGGTGTTGGACATCTGGAACTCACTCGGCTCCCAAGATCTATTAACCACAGAGAAGAGAACAGATTGAGCAGATTATTGTGGTTTTGGATGATAACAAGAAATCAGAGACTTTTGTGATAAACAACCACTGTTTCTAAGTGCTAGCTACAACTGTTGTTCTCATGTTAAATGGTTTTTCTCTAGTAGTTACTGCAAAGTCTTTGGTTTTCATGAAAAGTATAAAAGTTGAACAAATTACCTGGTCAGGACAGTCCACATCAAACACTCGAGTAAATTCTCAGGCATGTGAGTCATTTATTTTATCATGTCAGGAAAACAGAATATATGTATAAAGCCACATAATTCTGTAAAGATAACTTGTGCTGAAATCCAACAAAGCGTGTTATTTTTAGTAGTTGCAGATTATAAGTGGACATTTTACAGAGAAACCTACAAAAGTTAGTTGTACTTTCTGGTAGTAATTGCCTCCCACAAATATGACTCACTTCTGCAGTTTAAATGCAATAGTTTAGTGTCCCAAAATCAACAGTTTTATAAATAAATCTCTGAATCACAGACTGAATGCCTGAAGTGTTTAAATATTTCTTACTGGCCTGGGAAGTAGTTTGCGTTTAAGGCTTTTACTTCATAACAAATTCCCAGTGAGCAGTACTGATACTAAAAGGGAGTAAATACAGACAAAATAGGAAGGCTGCAGTGAGCTCTGCAGCAGAAGAGCATAAACTAAGTTTTCCTCATCTTTATTACTCCTGCTAACACGAAGTGGGATTGCCAAATTACATGTGAACAGGACCCAGGATGGAATTGATTTTCCTGTTTCACAGCATTCTCTTGCACGGAAAGTGGACCTGGAGCTGTGATTGCCTTGCCTCCTGCCTTTCCAAGCAGAACTGGGGGAGCCCGTTTCAGGTCTCCGGGGGGGGGGGGGGAATGCGGAGCACCCCTATAAAAAAAAATTGCCAGCTATCTCACTGAAGAATGATAATAAAAGAAGATGGCTTTCCTCAGAAAGCTCACCAGAAGGCTAAATAAGGAAATAATTTCACCTTCAGATCACTGGATTTTGTACTGTGAAAATTATAGTGGGATTTTTGTGGGTTTTTTTTAAACGCTGCAAAGTGCCCAGAGGTTTTTCGCGCGTTGGAGCGCCGGTGAATGCCCTCAGGTTTGCTGCCCGGCGTTCCGGCCCTGAGCACTGCTGCCGTCGTGGGGCTTGCACGGACCCGCCGGGCATCCCCGCACGGCGGGGGCGGCAGAGCCGCACCCGCATCCTCCGGACAGCCGCTGCTGCTCACAATCCGTTTCCAGCACTTTCTGGGTTGGCTTCCTGCTCCGCAGCTGTTCGCGGGCCGGCCTGTCTGCCCGGAGCTGGCGGGACGCGGGGAAAGGCATCGGCTCGGCGGGCGCCAAGGGCCGGCTCCTGACAGCGAACGGCGAGCCCTCAGCTGCTGCCGGAGGACGCCGTGCCCCACCGGGCAGGGAGGG